>LUVW01000042.1:117918-176434 GCA_001661515.1 Capniomyces stellatus
TTAAAAAAAAAAAAAAAACCAAGCAAGCCAAAAATAACTGCTATACAACATAAAAGTATGCAGGAACAGTATACCGAGCATGGCCTGCCTCAGCCTGAAATGGTTTTGGCCCAATTCCAATCTTCTGAAGGCGATTCAACTGGTCCAACTCTAGGAATCCCTTTAAACTCAACGCCCGAACAGTTACGAATGCTCGTCAACAAGCTTCTAGAAAATGCAAGTCAAGTTTATTGATTTATTTGTACACCAGACAAATCCATTTTGTTTTTTATATTTAACTGATTGTTTTATTTTATATTGACTTGAATCATTAACTTTAAACTTCATTTAATTTATTATAGGAGGAAGATCTACCGTACTCTTTTTACGTCGATGGCGAAGAAATCACTTCTACTTTGCAAATCGATTCACTAAAACAGCAAAATCGCTCAGCTGAAGACACCCTAGTCATCGTTTACCAACCACAAGCCCTTTTCCGTGTCCGCGCCGTTACCCGCTGCACGTCAAGTCTTGTTGGCCACACCGAAGCTGTGCTAATGGTTAGCTTTAGCCCCGATGGCACTCAGCTAGCCAGTGCCTCCGGCGACACCACCGTCAGAATCTGGGATTTAAACACCGAAACTCCCCAGTATACCTGCAAAGGCCATTCGAACTGGGTTCTTTACATTGCTTGGTCACCTGACGGTAAAACTCTGGCTTCAGGTGGGATGGACAACACTGTTAGGCTATGGGATCCAAACACCGGTCTACAGCTTGGAAAACCGCTTAACGGTCACAGAAAGTGGATCAGTTGTTTAGCTTGGGAACCACTTCACATCAATCCAAAGGGCAACAGACTCGCTAGCTCATCTAAAGACGGAACCGTACGTGTTTGGGACACTACTCTCAGACAATGCCTCTTCTCAGTCGGTGGGCATACCGCCGCTGTCACTTGTGTTTGCTGGGGTGGCGACGGGAACATCTATACCTCATCACAAGATAAAACCATCAAGGTTTGGAATGGCGAAGGAAAACTTATCAAAACTCTCGAGGGCCATGCTCATTGGGTAAAATACAATCTCACTACTTTTTTCCTTTTCCTTTTCTTTCTTTTAATTATTTTTTTTTTTTTTTCGAACTCTACCTGTTTTTGAAGGCTTGGTGCTAACTTATTTGTGTTTTATTATAGGTCAACACTCTTGCCATCAGCTCAAGCTTTGTTCTACGCACTGGCGCCTTTGACCACACTGGAACGCGTTACGAAGATTTGGAAGGAGGTAAGTAGAAATCCATCTGATTTCAAGTTTATTTCCAAGACTATATGCCTGACTTTGTTTAAACCGTTCTGCTTCAATCTATACAGGATTTGTAAACTAATGTGCCACTGTTTTTTTTATTTATTTACACCAATCACCCCCCTCCCCTCCTCTCTCAAACTAGCTAAAGCCCGTGCTCTGGAAAGGTTTGTTGAGGCTACTGGCGATAAACCAGAAAGACTTGTCTCAGGCTCAGACGATTTCACAATGTACTTGTGGGACCCAAAGAACAGCAAAAAACCAATAGCTAGAATGGTTGGTCACCAGAAGCTAGTGAACCATGTATCTTTTTCGCCTGATGGCAGATATATAGCCAGTGCTTCGTTTGACAACAGCGTCAAACTTTGGGACGGATTTACTGGAAAATTTATAACTTCGCTCCGTGGTCACGTTGCCCCAGTCTACCAAGTCTGTTGGTCGTCTGACAGCAGATTGCTTGTTAGCTCAAGCAAGGACTCTACTCTTAAAGTTTGGGAGGTTAGAACTAAAAAGTTGAAGCTCGACTTACCCGGCCACTTTGATGAGGTTTTTGCTGTTGATTGGAGCCCTGGTGGTGATAGGGTTGCTAGTGGTGGTAAAGACAGAGTTTTGAAGATCTGGAGACATTAAACCTGCTTTGGTGGCTTTTTTCTCTCTTTTTTATCTCTCTCTCTCTCTCTCCTTGTTTTCTCACGTTCAATTCATCTGTTAACTGGGCTGCCTCTCGCACCAACTTTTCCTTTCCTTCCTGTTCTTATTTGGACTTTTGGTTTTCCTTATTTATTAAAAAATCACCTTTTTGTTGTTTATTTTTCATGGTATTTACTACGACTAGACATTTTTTTTCTTTTACTCTATTTGAAATCTACAAATTCTGTGCTAACCATATAAAATTATATCGGCCCCTGCTTCACAAGGTGCTTTTTCTACAAACCCCATCCATGCAATTAATAATCGTGTTGGACCATTAGCAAAAATAAACCAAGACCCATAACGCGTTCGTTTTAATCAAATAAAACAGCGACTGCAGTCAACAATGCTCATCATTTAGGATGAATCAACGCTATAGCTAAGCTTAAATCAGCTAAAGTATAACTAAGCGAGCAGCTACAATTCATTGTCTAAACAGATTATTCCTTGAACATTTATTCACAAGCTATTATTCCTTGGGTTTTTTTTTTTAGAATTACAAGATATTTTTCAGTTGGTTTCCGCAGCAAATTTTGCTTGAACTTTTCCTCCATTACTTTTCTTTTTTTTTCCTCTTATTTGCTTTTAAGTATAGACACTTTGAAGAACGCAAAAAAAAGAAGAAAAAAAATTAATTTCTGATTCTCATTTGCAATTTAAAAATGTAAAAGAAAAAAATAATTAACCAAGTTGCTGCTGTTTTTTTTTTTTTTCCAAAAAAATATTTGATTTGAAAATTAGTTATATAAATATGATCAAAAAAGCAAGAAAATTTTTATTAGTTCAAACACGACTCATTGAATTTAAACTTAATTCCCACTAGAAATTAATACTTATTTAAATTGTTTCTATTTTTTTCATTTTTTTTTGGAAAATAATACTAGAGATTAACACATTTGGGATTGAACAAAAAGTTTTATCATTACTTTTACAATCAACACAACTTTCAGGACTTACAACACTCGACGTGATTCTCCAAACTAAAACAAAAGCTGTACTTTCATCAACTACACCACAATGGCTGTCCGTAAGTTTGACAAAACAATCTATTTGCCTGTTTTCAATGCATTTGGTAAATTAAAAACTGGATCATTAAATTTAATCTTTCTAATCTAACCTTGTTGTTCTACTCTATTATACTCTACTTTTTCTAGGTGCGCAATTCGAAAATAATAATGAAATTGGAGTATTCTCAAAACTCACAAACTCGTACTGCCTCGTTGCTCTAGGCGGATCAGAAAACTTTTATAGGTAATTATCGATTATTATTTTTCAAACAAAGAGAAATAAATGGCATAGACTCCTCTTTCTCTTTAGCCTTCAATATACGCTCTAGTAATATATATTTATTTTACTTTGAAAATTTGGCTCTATAACTCCATTCTAAAACATCTCTACTTGTGATCCATTTTCCAAATTTTTATTTTTTAGTGTTTTTGAAAGTCAACTTCAAGACGTACTCCCAGTTATCCACACCTCGATTGCAGGAACCAGAATTATTGGACGCTTGACAGCTGGTAACAAGAATGGATTGTTGGTACCAAATGGAACAACAGATCAAGAGCTCCAGCATTTAAGAAACGCTTTGCCTGATTCAGTTGCGATTCAGCGCGTGGAGGAGCGTCTTTCTGCTCTAGGAAACGTAATTGCTTGCAATGACTACGTTGCTCTCGTACATCCAGATTTAGACCGCGAGACTGAAGAAATCATTGCTGACGTTTTGGGCGTAGAGGTTTTCAGACAAACTATCGCTGAAAACGTCTTGGTTGGTTCTTACTGTGCAATCTCTAACCAGGGTGGTATTGTTCACCCAAAGACAAGCGTCCAAGACCAAGACGAACTTTCAAGTCTTTTGCAAGTCCCTTTAGTTGCTGGTACTATAAACAGAGGTAGCGATGTTGTTGGTGCTGGTTTGGTTGTAAACGATTGGTGTGCTTTTGCCGGCTTAGACACTACATCAACCGAACTAAGCGTTATTGAAAGCATCTTCAAATTACAGGACTCAGATCCTTCTGCCATTGTAAATGAAATGCGTGATTCTTTAATCGATAACTACAGTTAGATACTTTACTTTTTATTTTTAATAATAAATAACATCTTAGTAAATACTCACTCGAATAAATCTCTTTCTAAAAATAAAGTAAATTTAAATTTAAATTTTTTAAAATCAAAAAAGTACGCAGCATTTTTGCTCATTCCACTTGTTACTCCACTTGCCAGTTATTCACTAACTCCCCCCCCCTCCCTCATGTGCCCAGCTTTCAAAAAAAAAACTCTAGAATTCGTTGGATAATTGAGCTTCACAGGTAGCCTTGTTGTATTGGCTGTTCAAGAGTATACTTAGATTAAGTGGGTGTGGTTTTATTAAAGTAAATTTATGATACTTGAAGTAGATATATAAAGAATGATTTATTGGGAAGCTGTTGTTGGTTGTTTAGATGGTATAATTATGGCAGCAGCAACCATTACTTCCAAACCCAAGGCAACATCCGACTATCCGTATATCGCCATCAAGTGTTCTACTTTCTTTCACTCGTCCTCAAAAACTGAGAATCCCCTCCCGCTATTTGAGCGTCGATTCTGGTCTACCTACAGAATATGTTTGCTGCTGCTGTAATAGGATATCTTCTTGGCTCGGGGTCATTTCTGCACTCAGTCTTCGTGTAAAATGCTCTTGATATTTGTAGCCTCAAGCTCTTTTAGTTTGTTGCTCCACTCCTTGAATAGTACTGTATATTTTGCAAACAAGTCTTGTTTGGTTTTAATGTCCAACTCTACATCTTTAATTCTCTACATTCCACCACAAAACAGTTATACACACAAAGTTGATTTATCTCTCACAAGACAATTCAGACAATCCAAAAAAAAATATAATAAAAAATGTGAAGGTGTTGACTAACCAAACTTACGTTGGTGTCTTTGTTGAACTCTTCATTCTGTTCATCTAATTTCTTGGCTTCGGCTTTAATCGCTTCCATTTTACTTGATATCATCAAAATCATCTCTTTATACCCTAAACACACACAAATATATATATTGTAAATTTAGCTGCCAATTCAAAACAATATTGCGCTTTTCAACTTTTAAACAAAAGAAAAACACCAAAAAGTCGTTTGAGCACTCGTTTTCAATACACGCGTGACAAAATTTTAAACTCCAATAAAATGCAAGATTAAACATACTTTTTGAACCAGCTTGAACGTCAATCTCGTCTGATAACTTTGGAACTGAGCAGGCTATAGCTTCTTTTACATTTTGGTCAAGTTCGCTTAGTAGTTTCTCCATTTTTCACTCTATTTTCACTTGATATTTAAAATACTTGACGACAATATATTTGAACTACTTGGGCTGTAAGTATGAAACGGCTATCGATTGTGCATAAGCAGAACTATCTGCAGAATAACTAGTATTTAAGCTTTTGATTGACTTTTTAAGTCTTTAGTTGGTTGAGAAGCAAAATAGAGCAAAACGCTACTTTGTTCAACAACCGCGATTAAATGTAAAAAAGGTGAATATAGTCTTGGTTATTTTATTGACCGATTGTAGAGAGTATCTTTCAGTTTTAATGGTTACAGCCAAGGCTTGGCCAATGATCAAAAACTTATAGTTATTAATGTCAGATTGTCTATTCCAATTAGAAAGTAAACGCAAAGTCCCAGCATTTAACTTGAACACTTTTTTTTTCCTCATCATTATTTATTATTTATTTTCTAGATAAATCAAATTAAAAAGAGTGAAAAAAAGTAAGTGGGAATTAAAAAGAACTGGACAAAGGAAGTAGCAAAAATACTAGAAACTTTTTCAATTAAAAGAAAACACGAACTTTCACGCTGTTAATACTCTGAAACAAAAATATAAAGTAAAACATCCCACCAGCTTTATCATCGAGCGAACTAAAGCAATTATAAAGATATAGGAATACAAGCTTGAAAGAGAAAAACAATCAAGCGAAAATTTCCTCATCGCACAACGACTTTTCACAAGTTAAGCGAGTTCAAAGAAATAAGGCATTGCATTAGTCCAGTAGGTAGAGATATCAAAGTTGGTTTGAAGTCAGTAAAATAGCAAATCGGATAAAACAGGCGGATAATTTATTTCAAGATAATTGGTAAGCTTCACATACTAGGCCTGCTGCTTTTTTTTAGTTATGATTCAGGGAATACTTGTGGCTGGAACTGGGGATCGAGTGCAAATATAGAGTTGGCTTTGGCTTTGGCTTTGGCTTTGGCTTTGGCTTTATATTTACATTTATTTTTGGATCAATCATAGAGATAAAAATAAAAAAATAACAAGCAAGGGTTAATAAATTGTAGGAACAGATACAAGGCCAGCATATTGTGGATAGAGCAGCAGCATGGAGAAAGGCGAGAGGTATGGAGGGTATAATGATTTTTCGGGGTACACGCAATCTTCGCAGCTTGAAGATGATGGTGAGTACAGGCTAACGATGCAGTCGCAGCTTTCGCAGATTCCGCAGCCGCGTAATCAAGGGTTAGTTTTTGAAGAGGGCGAGGAGGATCAGGGATTAAATGAGAGTCTTGGAAACTTGGCCTTGAGTGGGTGGAAGCATAGTAATGAGGAAGGGAATGAGGAAGAGGAGGATGATCAGGAGGGGGTTGGGGAGGAAGTTGAGCTTCCAGAATATGCTTGCAACTATTGCGGAATCCATAATGCAGAGTGTGTGGTGAAATGTCTTGGATGCAAAAAATGGTTTTGCAATTCTAGGGGCAACACCTCAGCTTCACATATAATTACGCATTTGGTTAAGGCGAGACATAAAGACGTTCAGTTGCACGAGAACAGTGCTTTGGGGGACACAACTTTGGAGTGTTATAATTGCGGCAATCGGAATGTGTTTTTGCTTGGATTTATTCCGGCAAAAAGCGATGCAGTGGTGGTGATACTGTGCAGACACCCATGTGCGTCAACGCCTAGTAGTAAAGACATGCTGTGGGATGCGTCGCAGTGGCAGCCGTTGATTGAGGACCGGTCGTTTTTGTCGTGGCTTGTTAAGGTGCCAAATGAGCAAGAACAGGTGCGTTCAAGACAGATTACAATTCAGCAAATAATCAGCCTGGAAGAGGCTTGGAGGTTCAACGGGAACATGACACTGGAAGAGTTACAGAAGCCGGGAGTTGATGACGAGCCACAGAAGGTTCTGCTGAGGTACGAGGATGCGTTCCAGTACCAGAATATTTTTGGACCGCTGGTAAAGCTGGAAGCCGAATACGACAAGAAAATCAAAGAGTCGCAAACCCAAGAAAACTTTGTTGTAAAGTGGGACATTGGGCTAAATAGACACCGTTTGGCTTGGTTTACGCTGCCAAAGTATGAGCTGGGCGAGCTGCGACTTGCTGTGGGCGATGAGCTGCTGCTGCAGTATAAGGGAGAGCTGCACGCGAATTGGGAGAGTACAGGGCATGTGATTAAGCTGCCAAACAATGTAGACGACAAGATCTGCCTTGAGTTGAAGCGCATGGATGCACCAACAGAATTGACGCACAATTTTTCAGTAGACTTTGTATGGAAATCCACGACATTTGACCGAATGCAGCTTGCAATGAAGACGTTTGCGCTCGATGAAACATCAGTCAGCGGCTACATCTACCACAAGCTGCTAGGCCACGAAGTTGAGCCACAGATACTTAAGACGACACTGCCAAAGAGGTTTACGGCGCCCGGACTGCCCGAACTCAACCACTCACAGGTAAGTATAGCACACCTGTGCAGCACTATTGTTACTGTACACCATATATTGAGACACTGTTTATTAGTGTGCAAGTTTAATTAATTTTAAAATAGAAATAGTGGAACAATTACAATTACAATTACAAATATAAATGTAAATATAAATGGATTAAACTAGGTATTGGCCATCAAATGTGTGCTGACACAGCCACTGAGTCTGATTCAAGGGCCACCAGGCACTGGTAAAACGGTGACATCGGCAACGCTAGTGTACCATTTGGCGAAAATGAATCCAGGACAGGTGTTGGTGTGTGCGCCAAGTAATGTAGCAGTTGACCAGCTGACAGAGAAGATCAGCACAACGGGACTAAAAGTGGTTCGGCTGACGGCCAAGAGTCGAGAGGAGCTGGACTCAAACATTAAGCAGCTGACACTGCACGAACAAGTTAGAAATAACGACACGATGCCAGAGCTGCAAAAGCTTATTAGACTCAAGTCGGACCAGGGGGAACTGAGCCGGGCTGATGAAAGAAAGTTCCGCAGCTTGAAGAGAACGGCAGAGAGAGAGATTCTTTCTGCAGCAGACGTGATTCTGTGCACCTGTGTTGGGGCTGGGGACCCCAGACTCAGCAAGATGCGGTTCCGCACGGTTTTGGTTGATGAAAGTACACAGGCCTCGGAGCCGGAGGGACTGATTCCGCTGGTTCTGGGCGCTAAGCAGGTGGTTCTGGTGGGTGATCACCAGCAACTGGGGCCTGTCATTATGAGGAAAAAGGTGGCGCTTTCGGGACTTAGCCAGTCGCTGTTTGAGAGGCTGATTCTGCTTGGACTTCGGCCCCAGATGCTAGACATCCAGTACCGGATGCACCCGTGTCTATCAGAGTTCTCATCAAACTTTTTCTACGAAGGCTCTTTGCAAAACGGTGTCAGTGTAGCTGAGCGGACCCGTGCGTCTGTTGACTTCCCATGGCCTCCAGACAACAGACCAATGATGTTCTACTCCAGTCTTGGCCCTGAGGAGATCTCGTCAAGCGGCACTTCATACTTGAATCGGACCGAAGCTGCCAACTGCGAAAAGGTCATCACGCGGCTTATCAAGGCCGGTGTCACGCCAAACCAAATCGGTATCATTACTCCCTATGAAGGCCAACGTAGCTGGATTGTCCACCATATGGCTGCCTCAGGCTCCTTGAGACCCGATATCTACGCGAACATCGAAGTTGCTAGTGTCGACGCGTTCCAGGGCCGTGAGAAGGATTACATTATTCTGAGCTGTGTGCGTAGTAACGACCATCAAGGAATTGGGTTTTTGAGCGATCCTAGAAGACTCAACGTAGCCCTAACTCGTTCTCGCTTTGGCTTGGTGGTTTTTGGAAACCCACGTGTTTTGAGCAAAAACGCTCTTTGGCACTCCCTTCTCAATCATTTCCGCGAGCGCCAGTGTTTGGTTGAAGGCCCGCTTTCTGCGCTGCGCCAGAGCTCTGTTCAGCTGAGCACCCCGCGCCGCCAATGGATTCCTCAGGAAGACAGGTTTAAGCGAATCACCGATAATGACTTCCGCAGCCAGTCTTTGCTCGCCAAATCCAGTTCACGTTATATCCCACCTGACCTTGTTACCAGCCAGCAGCACCCAAACAACAGCCACCCTAACTCTGGCTCCAACTCTAACCCTAATTCTGGCCCCAACCCTAACCCTAATTCTGGCCCCAACCCTAACCCTAATTCTGGCCCTAATTCTGGCCCCTCCCATTATTATTCTGCAACTACCAGCCAACAGAACCACAGACTTCATCAATCCAATGACCCAACCATCGACTCTGTGCTTAACTCATTGATGTCGTTTCCTCCATTACTTTCCCAGTCGGGCTATGCAAACAGCCAACCAAACAACATACACATGTACTCGCAGCCCAACTACTCGCAAGGAAACCACATCCTTCCAAACAACCAAACTTCGAATTTGCTTCAGTCAAACGCCCCTACCAACGTACAGGCCGCCATCCTCACAAACCAGTCCAGCAGGCTGCAGCTAGCCTCAGACTACCTCGACTCCAACGAAATTGGCAGCCCATACTCGCTAAATAGCCAATCTAACTTTTACTCTTCAACCAGACACAGCGATCGCTTAAATCTGGGAACTGTTCCTTTCAACAACGATGACTATGACTACTTGTCAAATTACAAAACTCAACAGGATCCTCACAATGACTTTTTGTTTACTCAATCCTCAAACTTGGCTCAAAATCAACTCAATTTAGCCAATCTACACTCTCAGTCTGGCCTCAATGACGACACTCTCCAGTCTCAAAACTACACCCATTACTAACTGATAGTATTTCCATTACATTGCGTCTGGATGCCATTGGCCCCCCCCCCCTCCTCCCTCCCTTTTCCTTATATTTTCTACTCTTATCTATGAAACTAAACAATAGTTTTGGCACATTGTTCAGCAAACATTGATATGGGAGGAGAGGGGAAAGGGTGCTACATTCGCAGTTTTACTTGACCAAATCACACCACATACTACAATCTATTTCTCCTTTCCCTTTAGTCCTCTCTTTTACCTAGTAAAAATGTAAGATTGATTTTAAAAAAGGAGAAATTGACTATTAGCCTTATCTTCTGTTGGCAATTTACATAAAGCTAAGAAGATTCTAACAACTCTTTTGGGACTTCATCTTCCGTTACTCTTATTGTAAAAGAGATGTATACGTCCTTTTTGTTTTCTCTTTGAGGATGTGTTTACAAACTAACCAGTGTAAACCCTTACTTGGCTCCAATATTCTTTGACTTTCAACTCCTTTTTAATATTTTTTGATCTCTAGTTTTTTTTATTATAGTCTTGACTCGGTTCTTCAACTTTTTACCCGGTTCTTCTTTTGTTATTTCTTTATATTACAAACTTTTTCAATACAGTTTGCCTTTTTATTCCTACTATTCACCAATCACTTTAGCTTCGATCTATTGAATTTACTATTCTGAATTCGGTCAAATAGTCTAAGATTCATAGTGCTCCTTTTATTGGTCTTTATGTCTGAACAAAAACAGTCGCACGAATTATGGTTGAACAGTGTTCACACCTTGGTTGATCGGTACAACAAGTATATACTGCAAAATATGTGTCGTTTGCCAGTATTTGTACATCTTTTTGTGAAAAGGAACTCCGAAAGTTACATGGTGACCACTTTAACTGATTGAGGAATTGTGTACAATGGTAGTGTCACAAATATTCTCCAACACATTACTATGTTTAAAAACAGTAATATTAATTTCGCAACTGCTTTGTTATGAACAACATTTTTTTTTATCTATCTAAAATGCCCTGCATTAACTAACATCGGTATCACTGTCACTTGCACCACAATGATTTCGCTTCTACTCGTTTGTTATTTTCTTCCCTCTTTTCTTTATCAACAAGTAATTTAGTTGATCAAAAAGCAAGTAAAAGCAGACTTCAAAGCTGTTAAAAATGCCTTTGATTCCAAATTTAAACGAAAAGGCAAGTTGCAGAAATCTTTGTAGTGTCATCTTAAAGTAAAAGCAACGGGGAAAGGAGCGAATTAAAAGCAAACTAAATTGCTGGCAATAACTATTAGTCTAGTTTACTAAACAGCCAACTTGAAAATTGAATAAATAAAATTTGGCGGCATTTATAAATGGGTATTTATGATTGAACTTTTTTAAAGTTTTTCGGGTCGTTAACGACAAGTGTCAATTTATAACCTAAAAGGTATATATTGAAAAGGGGGAAATACAGCAGTTCGATATTGTTGGCAACTTTTGTAGAGATACTTTTAGTAAAAACTAGATGGAGATTCAATGCGTTTCCAGTTTTAGCCTATTAGTCTGGTTAATTTTGCACTACACGCTTTTTTCTCGCAGTTGGAATGTTTTGTGTAATTGTATTTCTTTTGGGTTAATTGGGACCATTGGTTTTGCTGATATTGTTATTTATTTGTTAACAAAAAGCAATCTATTTTTGACTTTTCAAAGGTTTTGTAAATTGGAAAGTAATACCTTTATTGACGAAACAGAATTTCAAAATCCAAGGAATTCGTAGTTTTTATTTTTTTTGGAACTAACTTATTATTTCCATTATTGTAACAAAATTTTTACCAGCAAGGAAATCGGACATCTAAATTGCCGCCAAACAGTCAAGTTTGCCTCATTTAGCATTTACTTATTTATTTTCTAAAAAAAGTCAATTCAAAATAAGTGGTTTTTATTAATTGTCGGTCGATCAATTTGTTTTAGCTCCGTCCATTTTGTAGCAAGAACTAAAAAAAAAAGCAACGCTCTATGGGGAGTGCAGAAATACTCGAGTACACATTTCAAACCAATTCCATGAGCTTCATCAAATCGTTATTCTTTTTTGACTCTTGTGTGGATTACCCAAATAAATTTACTGTTATTATACTCTGCGTAAAGTCTATGCGTTTGAGGAAAAAATAAATAAAAAAGGACGCCGATTAAAGCTCTGGATGTGAACGTTTGGAGAATGTATAGATCTCTTAGCTGCCTATTGCTAACCAAAACAAACCTCGTGTTTTCTTTTCTCTAATGACGCCTATTTTATTTTTTTTGGTTCAATGTAAAAAATACTCCAAAAATAAGCAACGGGTTTTCGCAAAACTAAATGCCTTTTTTCCGAATTAAATATTTTGTTGGTTCAGTGTTAGGTTACAACAACAATAGCGCGTGTTTTTGATAATAAAAATAAGCTGTAAAAACAAACGCAACTCCATAATATATTTTAGCTCATACTATTTACGCAGACTAATTAAAATTGCACATCTTGTACTCTTCAGCAAGTATTTGCTCACAACTACAATCGCACACACTTACTGTTGTATAGAGTCGACCATTATTACAAAGAGTTTTAAGAGGATGGGAGTGAGGAGCAGTGCTATTGTAATCAGGTTTGAAGATTCGTAGCAAAGTCCCATTGCAACCTTTTTGGATGTTTACATTTATAAGCATTGATTGTGAAATGGAAAAAAAAAAAGTTGAGTAGCATTGGCAAAAACTGAAATGAGAAACACCCCCCCCCCCCAAGTCTTGATTGATGAATCAATGCCGATCATCCATACGCTTAAACACATTAGTCCATATCCTCAAATCATTGTAATCCAAGTCTACAAAATAGCCATCTTAAATTAACTCTTCGTTTACTCAACTTTAGCCATACTGCTAGTATATTTAAGCCTTGACTTCAATGTTAACTTGCAGGGTTTAACCATTTAATTTTATTCCAAACTTGAAAATTGTGTTGAATAATTAAGTTGGCAATGATGAGTAAGTGATGGTGAATAAGCGCCGAGCCATTCCTAACTGTTGAATTTTTAACTGATTTTCTATTTAAAATATCATCTTATTTCAGATTTAGTTTCAGATTTAATTTCAGATTTAATTTCGTTTAATTGATTGTTACCTTACCTTGACTAAATTTTTTTTGGTGTTTTCTGTTGTTGTAAAATCCAAGCCTTTATTCACAAAAAGAAGAGGAGAAAAATGAAAAAAAAAGAACCATCTGGATTTCAATTCATATGACTCATCAATTGAACTTTCCATCTGTTTATAAAATTTCTGGGCCAGGATTACAGTAAAAAATACATTAAATGGTAAAATTCCAAGGTAATTGAATGCACTTGACTTTTAGGAGGCTAATATCTGGAATTATTTAATGGTGACGTAGCTCTACGGATTTGATCAATTTCAGTTACACTGTCTTTCTTTGAATAAGCTTGATTATAATAGGCAAAGTAAAAGGAGTAACTAAAAATAAATCTGGCTAAAAGACAAAATTAGTGAACCGAACTCCACAAACCCCTTTCTGATTACTGAAACAGTACTTTTTGATTTTACATTAAATAATATAGTCTGTATGACCCACCATTGTGCTGGATGAAAATTGGGTATCAAATAATGCATGACCTTTAAAATTTAAATTGTAGCTTAAAGGTGACTAACGACAGAATTTTACATCCAATATTGCTAGTTTCAAAAACAACTAAGTAATAATAATAAAAATACAATTTGGGCAACTAGTGTCATTAATAGGCTGGATATCAGATTTTCTTTGATAGATAAATGGGCGTGTTTGCGCACTAGAAGAATTTAACTATAACAGAAAAATGGCGTAAACTGAACACACAACAGAACTATTGAGAACGCTAAGAGTAATTTTTTGGCGTCAATCTTCAACGGCACTCCTGTTTTGAAACATCGCCGATTGATTGTGAGCCTATTCTATCTGACATTGTTGGTTGAGTTGGCAGTGATGTACATTTGCCTAGTGAGTTTAATGTCGGTAGGCTGTGTTGTCTGATTAGCTGAGTATAACACTACCAAGGCTCGAGCTGGGATTGTTTTATTTAAAAAAAAGAAGGAAAAAACAAAAAAAGTATAGCGTCGATCTTCTACAATTTTATTACGAATAATTAAACGAAATAGTCGTCGATTCAAACTGATTTCACAAATGAACCCAGATTTTTAGTGTTACATGAACCTATCTATTACATAACATATTAGCAAAAATCTCAATTCAAAGCAACATTTATAAAGCACAAAAAAAAGAAGAGATATTTTGTACTAAAAGCGGCTTTACTTCTCATCTATGTTTTTTAGAAGTCACTTTATTGACTTGTAATAGCAACTTTTTGCTGTTTGATACCTTTGCAAGTGAGCCAAGTGAGCTAATTTAGATGCTATCGAGATATGGATTTAGCAATATTGGATTATATAACGCTAGAAATATAGAGAAAAAAAAATAGCAAAACATCGTTTCCCAAAAGTATATAACAAATTGGCTTGACAAAGGAATCGAAAAAGAAACATATCAATACACGTTCTAGATCGTACATTCTTTTAAACAACTATAGCATTCTTAGTTACAGACTCATTTCACTTTTTTTCATTCTTCTCGTTTCATTGGAAAATGAGCAATCAAAACAAAGTAATTTTTTGTGAACCAAGAGAGTTCCAAAACTCAAATGGGGTAAAGTTTGTGGAGCGTTACCCGAACCATTATGTGATTTACATCCCTAATGAAATAAGCAAAAGCAATATAATCCAGCGTATTCAGCAATCCCCTAAAGAAAGATCAAAAAGGAAGGGCAAAGACGAAAAGATAGTCAGAGCCAATAACAGCTTTATACTTTACCGTATGGATAAAACCAAAGAGATAACTAAGGAGAACCCATCAATTAATCAAAAGGAAGTATCAAAAATCTGTGCAAAGATGTGGAGAGAGGAGGAGCTTGAAGTAAAGAATATGTACAAGGCAAGGTATGAAAGCTCCAAGGCGGAGTTTAAAAGGATAGAGCAGGCTGAGATTGAACTTAACAACTCTAAATTCTCCAGCATCCTGGTAGAATCAGTTGATTCTGGTGACAATCCCAACACAGCTCTCACTGACGTAGGAGAGAGAGTAGGCTCTCTGGAAAACAGAAACATTGTCTACAATACCCTTCCAATAGGCAGAATGTCGCAGTTTACCAGTGTTTACTCTGGGAATGTCGGCAATATGCATACATCGGACTTCACTCAGGTTAGCGTTGTCGATTCGAGTTTTTCTGGATATCCTGAGGTTGGTTCGCCAAGTAAAGGCAGTTCTAAAAGAACTTTGGCTGAATCTGATAAAGAAAACAAAGAAATTTATCGTCGTCAAGCTCGTGGCAATATAAAAAAACATAAATCCTCGTACTTTGACAACACAAATGTGTTTATAAATGAAAACCTCAACTTTATCAGCACAGAAAACTCTAGTGGCTTAAATATACCCAGAACGCACAGCAGGATTGATAGTGAAACTAGCTTGCCCTCTGTCAGCCTGCAGGATATAAACAGAAAGTGCCCGCCTGTTGGACTAAACAACACAAGCTTAAACTATACCTTAGGCACTATCAAAGAAAGAAAAAAGTCATTATCAACCAACCAACTTTTTGGGAGACGTGGTAGTGTAAATCATCACCCTGGCTTTGATTTATACAACTCGTCAATTTTTGAAAAAAACTACCCTGAGCTACACTATTTGGGTTCAGCCCAACACATCCAGGATAATATTTATGCTAGTTTGGCAAACTTTTCTGGAGTAAATGCCGCTGGTGTATTAGACGGAAATAACAACCAGTCCAAACGTTTAAGCAGTGGTGTTGGGGAGGACATTACCATGCCTACCTTCCAGCCGGAGATCAGCCAGTCCGAGTACAATTCAATGATAAATTCTGTATTTGGCTTTATCGGCAGTACATCTTCACCAACAATAGATGTTGGGTCAGTTGGCCATGGATTTGACTGCAGTGGTATCGACAGCGCGTTTTTACCCAAAGTCAGCAAACCAGAAAATTTGGGATCTAACTTGACAACGTTGGACTTTAACTATTCTTGAACGCAAAGACCAAAACGTACAAGTTCAGGCAATAGTAACTGAAAACCAAACTCATGTTAAAATGATATATTTTTTTGTGTTGGTTATTCGTCCTTGTAAAATATATAAACATCGATACTGCATTTGCCACCATGGCTGTATTAATTATTTATATTTAGCAATATTATTAGCAACCATTTTCACCCAATCTATTTCTTCTATTTTAATTTTAAAATCATTTACACTAGATTCTTATTTTTTTTTTTCCTCAATTTACATTAACACTCATATTACCTGGATCTTTTTGGTTTTTGGCGATATAATAATAATAACAACACTAATGTGCTTGTTTTGCCAAGATACGATATATTCAGGAAATTACGGGAAGTTCGAATGTTATTTTCACAAAGCAAGATAAAAACAAATAAATTGTAATAATGTCATATTTTCACTTTGCCAGCTTGAATAGCCAACGCTTAAATCAAACCAAATCAAAATCAAAAACAAAAACAAAAACAAAAATAAAAGCAAAAAGATAAACTTGATTAAAAATACAAAAAAAAGCACATCAATAATGATTTTCTATGTAGATTCTGTTTGCCAATAAACTACAAAGTAAAAAAATTAAAATTAAAAAAAACAATTGTTGATTAAGGTTATTTTGCTTATTTTTAAAATTTTACACCAGATATTAACCTTAGCCAATATATTAATATTCAACAGTATCACACCACTTTAATAGCTCAATTGGGCTTAGTAATGAACAGCAATTCTCAATCCTCAATTCTCACTCCCCAATTATTGACTCTTGAGTTTTAATTTCTAATTCTCAACCATCTTATCACTTGGTCACTTTTCGGAACAAAAAAAAACTCCGACAATAATAGTTTGAAAAGGTATTTAACGACAGCGAGGCGGTGTTGAATCAGACATATGAATCCAGTTGACAAAGCAAAGTCAAGTGCATTTGCACATTTGGGTGCAGGAGCATTGTCAGGCACAGTGACAGTGATTCTACTGCAGCCCTTTGATTTGCTAAAAACACGAATACAGCAGCAGACAATAAATCGAAATCAACTTATGAAACTGCAAATTAAAGAAAGGTAAACACACGGAAAGAATCTATTAGTAAATTAAAGTGTCAAGAGTTTACAGGAATTTTGGATAAAAGAAGACGCGGCTGCTGAAGGGCTAAACGGTTTGTATAAAATAGACTATTTTTGAGTTGATAAATAAAAATTAAATGTGGGCAACTAGCATAATAGGGAAAACGGTCAGAAGCGTTTACAACGAAAGAGGAATAGCTGGGTTTTGGCGAGGAACAGTGCCTACTTTAATAAGGTAAAGCTTGTGTTGAATTTGGAGAAAATGTCTAGATCAAAACGTAATTATGGCGGAAATCGTTGCTATTTATGAGGAAGGCGCGTATTAAAGTATTGTGGCTAACTGGAATAGAAATGCACCCGGAACCTCGCTGTACTTTTATTTCCTGAACACTAGCAGGAACCTACTGGAAAAGATTGATTCGGGGGTGTTTAGTAGCAACTCGGGTAGCACGACAGTTAGAGCGAACACTATCAATATGGTATCAGGGGCGACGTCACGGGCACTTGCAGGGTTTTTATTGATGCCAGCAACAGTAGTAAAAGTGAAATTCGAGGTGAGTAGAAGATACTTTATTTAGTTTCAGATTATTGGCCACAACACGAGGATTATATCACGAAAAGTAACAGAAGTTTACTAGGCGACATGTTTATAGCTGGGCTCTATGTATAAATATTTGTATTTGTGGTGTATTTCAATAAACAGAGCAGTCTTTACAAATTTGACGGTGTGTTTCCAGCAGTTAAAAACATTTTCAAGACAAGTGGGATAAGAGGTAGTATTTGCACTCTTTTTTTTTTCTTCATTTTTTTTTTTTACTTTTGAATCGTTTTGACATTTGTTTATTTCCAAACCGAAAAAGCATAAATATGGCAGAACCTTGAATGTTTGGAATGTTTAAAACTTAGGATTTTTTGAAGGTGCGATTCCTACAGCAATCAGAGATGCGCCATACGCAGCGCTGTACTTTGCAATATACGAGTACTGCAAAAAGGCACAAAAAGGTAACAATCAGCCATATCAAGTATGGCAAAGCTGACTGCAGCCAATTTCTACGGCACATTATTGTTACAAAACGGGAGGAGTCAGCTTGGCATATCAATAATATACATACGTCATTAAAGTAATAACGTATACTCTTGGGTGCGAATCTTTGAAAATTACCAATAGAAATGTACCAAAAGTACAACATAAACGTACCGATCGCAGCAATAACGGCATCTTCGGGTGTTGTTGGAGGAATAACTGCATCGTACATTACACAGCCCTTTGATATGGTCAAAACACGAATGCAGATCCAGCCTTCACTATACCACGGCGTAACACAGTCGTTTTTAAAGATATACAAGGTGTGTGTATATAATTTTAATTGATTTGCATACATATACCCTGGAGTCGGTTTTCACCAACTCGCCAACAAGTGGGATCAAATTGTTGATAGAAAGTAGTAAGGAAAGTAATAAAAGTAATTTGTACTATGCATTATGCATTATTGTGTGATTGTGTAGAATGAGGGCGTGTATGGGTTTTTCCAAGGAATCTCTTTGCGTGTTTTAAGGAAAGGGATCCAGGCAGCGATATCTTTTACGCTTTATGAATGGGCAATACGAAACTCGGGAAAAAAATAAGCAGTAGAGAATATGGTTGTGGTTGTGGTCTGAGAGTTTATTCCATTGCTTGGACTTGGAATAGTCGATTTGAAATTTAAAGAGATTAACGTACATACGATAGATTTTACTTTTATTGATTGCTATACAATTAGACATTGGGGATATTTATAACCATGATATTTTAGAAAAACATTCAAGGGTTTGTGGATCATAAATAAACAATAGTAAATAGCTGATCAAATCGGGCCCAAAGCCACAATAAAGAACTAGACTGGTGAAGACCTTTTTTTAAAAGAAGGAAAAAAAAATGATAGAAAAAAGAAAGTGGGCTGTATTCAAAAAAATAAAGTAATTGGCAAAGTTTACTAAAAGAAGTTGTAATAAAAAGGAATATAAATAAATATAAATAAATACTGTTAAAGGGGGGAGAGTAAGAAGAAATTGTTTTTGAAAAAAAAAGGGGAAGGAAGCTAAAGTCTAGGAAGATTGAGTTTCGGTAAGTTCAGGAGTAAGTTCAGGGGTAAGAGTGGGGGTAGGAGCAGGGGCAGGTCTAATTTTGGCAATGACTTCCTTGGTAATCTTTTCGATGTTTGCACGTGGGTTTTTAGCCAAGGCTTCAGCAACCAATTCAGCCATAAGTTTGATATCTCTATCAATGGGAGGTAATGACAAGGCGAGCTGCTTGGCAGAGTCGAGGTCTTCTTTGCTAACTTTGTATTCCTTGCTGAAATCCAATGTTTCGAATTCGTTTAGGCGAGAACGCATACCAATACCACCAGGAATGTTTTCCTCAACATAGGCAACCCATTTCTTGACAACCTCAATGTCAGCATCACGAACTTGCAAAAGTCTTTTGTGTGTTCTTCGTTCAAAGATTTCCATTGCTGATTTATGGACAAATGGTGATTTTAAAACGGCCCATCGCTTTTTGTGCACTGGAAGTGGGATTATCCCACTGCAAGGGATGTTCATTGCGTAAGCTGCACGACGACAAAAGTCGGCGTAGAAGTCCAGTCTCTGCAAACTGTATGATTGGAATTGGACTTGGCAAATCGGTATCCCGTGCGTTGGAGGTAGACTGGTGGGCTCTGTGTGTTGGTTTAGCAGCAAATAGCGTTACAGTTAGTTTTCGTCAGCAGACCAATGTGGTAAACATCAATGTTTTCGATTAAAGCAAGAAACAAGAAACCGTAATAAAGTTAAATATGGAAATAGAAAAAGGAATAAAAGGGTGAAGGAATAAATTGTGAATGTAAATTGTGGTTTTAAAGGTGAAGGTAAAGTGCTGGTATATAAAAATGCCCTTGTGACTTACGTCCATAAACTTTGTCGACTGACTCGATTGGTACTAGCTCCTCATTAAGAAACAGTTTCTTGCCAAGAGCCTTTTCAAGAATTGATCGGTAGGTGCTACGTGTTTAAATCAATTGTCAACACATAATTGTCAGTTTTGGAATCAACAAGATAATATAGTAGGATCCAGAATAAAAATAAAAAGTGAAAATAAAAGTCGGCGTAAAAATAACAAGCCTCGGCGGTTTTACCTATCGAATCTATTAAAAGTCACTGAGCCCAAACTAGCAGCTGGTGCAGCACCACCGGCCAGATTCTAACACAAACACAAAATATATTAGTAACGTTAAAAGATTGGATTTTAAAAAGGTGCTATTGAGAACAAAAGGTTAGACTAAACAATAAACAAGTAAAATCTAAATCTAAATCAAGCAATCAAATCAAGCAATCAAGCAATCAAGCAATCAAGCAATCAAGCAATCAAGCAATCAAGCAATCAAGCAATCAAGCAATCACAAACATCAAACCTTAAACTTTAAACTGAAAAAAACATAGCCATAGAGTTAACAAGTAGCACTATAGAAAAATTCAGATTTCAATTTACTTACTTTGGTTAATCGATTTGCCGCACTGAAAAGTATATTTCGATTGAGCGTTCTTAAACTCATTTTAATAATTTAAATCTGTAGTTTTTTTTATTTTTTGCTAATCTTTAGATATACTCAGAGTAGATAAAAAAAAAAGATTTTTGTGTGTGTAAGGGATTTGATTAGGAAATGGAGAGAACAATTGCTTTGATTAGAGATTGTTTATCAGTTATCTTTTTTAAATGATTGAATGAGAAATCTAGAGAATATGAATCCTTATTTTAACGAGATACTTTGCCTCTATCTGACGAGCTCGTAACCTTTAAAAAAAAATAGCCTTGTTATTGTTTAATTTGTTGACTTTTTTTAATTTAATTTAATTTTTTTTTTTGAATGCAGTATTAAACTTGATAGCTTGGATCAATAAATAATAGGAACAGTTGAATGATAAAATTATAAATTCTTTATCATATAGTTTGCAAAGTTCAAGCTGACGAATGATAAGCAGTAGGTACCAAAGTGAAGACTTGGGTGATATGGAAATATAATTGAATTTAACAGAATATAAGAGATCAAAGTTGCGACTTTCAAAAAGGTAGCAACGGATTAGAGATAGACAAAAAGGTTCAACAGCAGCAAAGTATATAACATTCCGTTGCTGGTACACATAACTAGGGAGGGGGGGGGAGGAAAGTAAGAAAGAAAGATATTGTCTGATATTTACATGTAAGCTTGCCGGACTTTACAGTATAAACTCTGCACTGTATAACGAGCAGTAAATAGCAAGCTTGCCTGAACACTAATCGCACTCGAATAATTATTTGAAAAGAAAATAGCAACAGCAATAACGATTGGGTTTTACTGAGATGTTGAGACTTGAAACAACGATTGGTCAAAAATATTGAATCGAATTAAAAATGTCGATTTAGTTGGAAAAAAAAAATTTTAAGTTGATTTTGAATGAAAATAAAAAAATTTTATACAATTTTTTTTTTTTTACTTTTGAATCGAGTTGATATGGAAATTGTTGATGTTGAAACGAGTTTAAAAGAGGATAAAAGTAGTAAAGTCGGGAAAAGTAAGGAAGAAAAAAAAAATACAAGAAAAGTTTGACAAAGCAAGCGATTCCGATTCCAATTCGATTCTAGGTTAAGACGTGGAATTAATCAGAGTTTTAGCTTAAGTTTAAATTTAAAGAGTATATAACTGAGGTCAGTTATAGATAGAGACAAAGGCATAAAAGCATAGGTATATAAAAAAATATATGGGGCTTGTTATCTGATCATTGAGTTACTACAGTAATAAGATTTGGATATAAAAAAAATTGTTGGGCTAAACAGAAACGAAGATTTAGTTAGAGAGGGAATAATTAAACGGTGAGAAGTCGAGAAGAGAGCTGGAAGTAAAAAAAAAATACAAAGGAAAGAAAGCAAAGAAATAAATAAAAGAGAAAATAAAATGGCAATAAAGGGTAAAAACAATTCCAAAAAGGTGGCAGCAGGACAGGTAAGAAATAGAAAAAAAAAATAATAGAAGGGAATGAATAATTGTATTGTATTGTATTGTACTGGAAATAAATGGCTAGTTGATAAAAACCAAAAAATTTGAATTTTAAAAAAAAATAGACAAAAAAGAGTGGAGCGAGTAAAAAAGGGCCAAAGGATATGGTAAAGGGAAAGGGGGGAAAGCAAGAAGATATAGATATGGCTGAAGAAGCAGAGTCGGATGACACGTTGCATGGGGAAAGCAAGGGAAAAGTGGATAAAGAGCTGCAGAAGAGTTTGATGGAGTTTGCAGAGTCGATAGGGCTTAAGCAAGCAAGCAAGGGAGGGGATGTGATTAGTAGAGAGAAGGCTCAGAAGATTGTTGATGGAAAGAAGAATAAGAAAAGCGAGAAGCAGACAGAGCTGCAGAAGCAAGAGGTAAAGGGTAAAAAGAAGGAAGTGGGCAAGAAGGTGGTAAAGAAGGATGAGGGGAGCCGGGTGGTGAAAAAGGTGGAAGAGAAGAAAGAAAAGGGGGAGGGAAAGAAGGAAAAGATGAATGAGAATTACTTGAAGAGACAGCAGGAAAAAGAGAAAAAAGAGGAAAGGATGAAAGCAGGGGAAGGAGGCAAGGGGAAGGCAGAGGGGAATAGGGGCAGTGGTGCGGGGGTGGGAGGGGAGATTGAAGGGTTTGTGATGAAATCGGGGTTAGATGCAAAGCCGGTACTGGGAAAGGGAAAGAGATTGATAATAGAGCCAAGGGCAAGATGGTACGAGATGGAGGTGAGAAAGATTGAGGCCAAGGATGATGGGAGCGATGATGAGGGGGAGGAGGAAAATAAGAGTAAGGACGATGGAGAGTTGAAGAAGAAAATAGAGTATGCGCAGCAACTGTTGGACCAAGAAAACCGGGATTATGGGAATAAGAAGAACGGGGCAACGGAATCATCGATGAGTTCAAACGACATGGACTTTGTGTCATCGATTTTGAAATCAGGAACATTACTGGATAAAATCTCAGCGTTGACGCTGTTGGTGCAAGAAAGCCCGATACATAATATTGAGTCGCTGAACCAGTTGATGGGGATGGCGAGAAAGAATCATCGTAGGGAGGCAATGATGGCAGTTTCAAGTATTAAGGATTTGATGGTGAACAATTTGCTGCCGGATAGAAAGTTGGTGTTTTTTGTTGATCAGAACTGGAGATCGAATGAGGTGGAAGCCAAGCACTGGATACTTTGGCAGTTTGAAGATATGTTGAAGAAGATGTATTTTGAATTGATAAAGATAATGGAGGTAAAAAAAAAAAAAAAAAAAAAAAAAAAAAANNNNAAAAAAAAAAAAAAAAAAAAAAAAAAAACAAGACTAGATATAATATTAGTGTAATAGGGTGTATATATAAGAGTATATAATAATGTGTATAATAATAATGTAGGAATTGTTGTATGATAATGTTGAGCATACAAAACAGAGTATGTTGGGAAACATTGAGGGGTTGTTGGAGGCAAAGCCAGAGCAGGAGCAGAATCTGCTTAGGTTGTTGGTTAGTAAGTTGGGGGATAAGGAGAAGAAGGTGGCGAGCAAGGCGTCGTTTTATATATTGCAGTTGTTGAATGTGCATCCAAACATGAAGTCGATAGTGATAAGAACGATGCAGGAGTTGTTGTTGACGCGTAAGAAGAACAGCGACGAGAGGGCGCAGTACTACACGATGATATCGATGAACCAGATAATATTATCGTCAAAGGACACGGAGGCGGCAAACGTGTTGATACAGGTGTACTTGGACTTTTTCCAAAAGTTGGTGTACAAGAACACGGAGTTTGGAAACGCAAAAGGCAAAACCGAGGCGGAAAAGAAGAAGGAGAGGGAGAATAAGGTGCGGTTTAACAAGAACGGGAAAAGGCGGGGGCCGTCAAAGGCGTACTTTGGGCGAAATGCAATGGCAAAGTCAAAGTTGGAGGCGGACCAGGTTGTGGAGTCAGAGTCCAAGTCGTTGGAGAACCGGATGATGGCGGCAATTCTGACGGGGCTGAACCGAGCGCTTCCGTTTTCAAACTTGCCTGAAGATGTGTGGAAGGGATATATTGACATTTTGTTTAAAGTTGCGCACTCGGCCAACTTCAATGTGGTTGTTCAGACACTGTCCTTTTTGTTCCAAGTGACTCAAAGCGGAGTTTCGACGGATCAACGGTTCTACATTGCGCTTTATGGCTCGTTGCTGGACCCAAGAATCGAAACTAGTTCAAAGCAGGCATTGTACTTGAACTTGATTTTCAAGGCTATGCAGGCTGACAACAACATTCCTAGATTGCAGTCCTTTGTCAAAAGACTGTTCCAAACCATGTTGTACCACAACCCGCCTTTTGTGTGTGGTGTCTTGTACATAATCTCTGAAATAGCAACTGAAAAACCCAAGATCAAATCTCTTTGGACCCAACCGCTCACCACCAAAAGCAGCAACACTCAAGAAGAAGATGACAAGGAAGATAAAGAGGCTGAAGATGACAAGGAAGTTAAAGAGGAAAAGAAACAGTTTAGCACAGAGTATGACCCACTGAAAAGAGATCCCCAGTATGCAAACGCCAGCAGCACCAGGTGTTGGGAAGCACTGATGACAATCCAGCATTTCCACCCAACAGTATCGCACTATACAGACAAACTGCTAAAGGGCGAAAGAATCGAGCAAGCTCCAAACCTGCATCTCCACTCGCTATCCCATTTCCTTGACAGATTTGTGTACAGAAAGCCAAAGAAGGAAACCAAGCAACGAGGAATGTCGATTATGCAGCCAATGGTTGACGAAACCGAAGGCTTTGGAGTTGTTGGTAAACGGTCCCTGGTCTGGTCAAGAAACGCCGCAATCAGCCAGATCTCTGAGGGTGCTAAAAACAGATCCAACTCTGCAACTCCCCGAACCGGTGAAACTGAGGAGGAAAAGTTGAGAGCCGAGTACATGGACAGCTCTGCAGTGCTTAACCATAGAGCCAAACAAGCAAACAACAGGTTCCTAATGCTCAACCAGAACCAGGTCAGTGTTGACCAAGTCTTTTTCCACAGATTCATGAAACTAAAGCAAAGATCCGTAAAAGCCTCCAAAAAACCATCAACTCCCGACCAAAACTCTGACGACAATGACAATGACAATGACTCTGATGACGATGATGACGATGATGACGATGATCATGTTGCTGGCAGCATTGACCCCTTGTTTATGGCTGATGATCAAACCGGATTCAAATCTGCCCTTCTCATGGCCGAATCTGACTCTAAACCCTCCACCAAAAAATCTGGCAAAAAATCTAAAGGCGGCCAAGACTATGACAACTTTGGCAACGAAACTTTTGACGATGGTCTTGACGAAGATGCTGTCTGGAAAGCCATGACCGCTTCAATCCCCAAATCTAAACTCCTAGGCAACCAAAATGACCTCAGTGACTCTGAAGATAGCTTTGACGATTTGGATGATAATTTGGATGATTTGGATGACCTCGATAATGATGATGATGATAATGACAATGATGATGATGATGATCACGCTGCTTTAGACAATGGTTTTGATGATGATGATGATATTGAAAATGATAGTGATGATGGTGTTCCCACATTTGATGACTTTGACAACGACCCCGCCACCGCCTCTGAACAGGAATACTCTTCTGATGATGATGAGGATGATGACCTTGGCTTTGTCTTTGGTGACGATTCTGCTGGGAAAAACTCTAAATCTTCAAAGTCCAAATCATCCAAGAAACGGTCTGCTGATGATGAAACCGATGACAACTCGAAGAAATCAAAGAAATCAAAGAAAGACAAACTCCCTATGATTGCTTCGTTCGAAGACTATGCTGCTCTTATTGACGGTTAAGTCAAGACTAGACTGATTTCTCTTTTTATTTTTTATTATTATTACTATTATTATTATTACTTATCTTACTATTATTCATTCTAGTTTATTTATTTTATGTTTCTATTTGAACACTTTTACTTTTATTAAAGAAAAATAACCTTTTACTCTCTCCCCCCCCCTCCCTCCCTATTACTCTTCCATCCATCCATAACCAACACCACTATCGCCTCTAAATCACATAAATTCTTAAATGTTTTCAAGACCCAGCATTTTTAAAACTTTCTTTTCAATCTCCAAGTACTCCAAATCAGGATCTGCTGGAAAATTCAAATGCAAAGCATCAACACCACGCCCAGATCCAGACCCAGACTCTGCACCCGTATCGCTTGCATTATTGGGTCTGTGGTTGATTGGACTGCTGCTCGACAAACTAAATTCCATCAGATACACTATCATAACTGCATCCGCCTTTGTCACCTTATCCCTGGCCATCAACCTCGCATGTGCCTGCGACAACCGGATCAAACTTTCAAGCAACCGGATTGTCGTCCGTGCTGCGTTCCGGTTATCCGTCTGTCTCTGCAACTGGTAATACCGTGTCAGTATTGTTTCACTGACTTTTGTTGATCTTGGCTGGAACTGTGTTTTTACCCACTGTATGTACGCCTGCAACTCTGCAAACTTGAACTTTTTTATCCGCCCCTCCCTCTCTCTGCCCCTCTCCCTCTCCCTCTCCCTCTCCCTCTGTCCCTCTTTCTCCCCACCTCCTGCTTCCCTGTCACTGTCCTCGCTGCTCCTTGCTATTACCTCTGCCCCTGAAGTCAATGTCGGTGCCTCAATTTCATTGTTTCTTTGTTCCTCATCCAGTATAAACGACGAAACTACTCTGTCCCACTCCTCGTCCTGAGTATCCAACAGCACCAACACTATGTCAAATCTACTCAGCAACGGACTCCCAAGCGCCACGTTCACCGATATGCTCTGCTCAACATCATACTTGCCTTTTGGATTTGTTGCTGCCAACACTGAACACCTTGCATTCAGATTTATAATCATTCCTACATTTGTTTATCATCTATTCAATTATTTTCCACCCCCTTCCACCCACCTATTCCAATTTATTTATTTTTCAATATCAATATTCCCTAATAAACTCATTATATAGATTGCATAATTGCCTGCTTTTGCTCCTGATACCGACTGCTGCTCCATTGCCTCATGCACCGCTGTTTTCTCGCTTTCTCTGATACTGCTAAACTCGTCAATACAACAAACCCCCCGGTCTGCCAAAACCAACGCCCCCGCCTCCAACATCCACTCCCCCCCATCCTTGACTGCTGCCACTGTCAGTCCCGCACTCGTTGACCCAACCCCTGTTGTTAGCACCGATCGCGGCGTCAGCTTTGCTGCATAATTCAAAAACTGTGACTTTGCTGTTCCCGGGTCCCCAACCAATAACAAATGCGCCTCACCTCTAACCTTCAACCCCGTCGCGTCATGCTTTCCAACTCCCCCTATCAATATCAACAGAACCGATAGCTTCACAATATACAGCCCATACACTTGCGGACACACACTCGCCACAAATGCATCTCTATTTCAATTCACAAAAGTAAAAAAATTTAATTAAGTCAAGTAAAATTCTCTTATTACTAATCACACCCTCCTCCTCTTTCTCTCCATTTCCACACTCGTCCCATCTCATATATCTCCAATTTCCTGTTCTCTTACCTTCCTTTCATCAAACTCATCGAGTGCTTCATCCAGTGGTTCCGAAACAGCATCTTCATTTCCGGTGTTGCCCCTGACATTTGCTCCTGGCTGTTATGCACAAACACACTGCTTGCTACTACACTCAGCATTATATCCGCCCTCATCCCCGAAACCATCGGTCGCCACCTTCTAATAACTGTCCCCACAACCGTCACGTGGTCTCCTGATTTTGCTTTGTCCACCAAGTCATTCTGCAGAATAACTGAAATCGACCGGGGAATCGATCCAATATTCAATTTATTGGCCTGCTCTTGAATCTAACCAATACAATACCATCATTATCAACATCAACATAATTATCATAATTAATTTCATTTATCCTATTTCTTGGCATCTCCGCCCACCCAACCACCTGTTAATACCACATTTAAACTACATCTTATATTTGTTTTGGAAAACTATAAAACAAAAAAAAAAAAAGCTCCTGGCTACTCAAACCTTGATCTCTTGATAATCAATGCATTTATTCATCCCATGCTCTACACCATTTTATAACATTTATTCCAAGTACTGTTAAACCGACCAACAAAACACAAACACAAACACAAACGCAAACATTAATATTATATTTATACATTCGTGTATTTACCAGAATCTGAAGGCACGGCTTGGAAATTGTTGTTTTCGCAATGTTCGCTTGAAGCTGTGCATTTTATCGGCTTGGGAATATAATTGTATTGCTCAATGTCTGCCTCCGATTCCACCAGTCCCTTACACTTTGTACAGTAGTAGTACCGACTTGACTCCATCATTTTGTTCAAACTCATTCTAAACATATCAGTACCATCGTTTTATATCTCTCCAGTATATTATTCCCAGACCAATTGATTCTTCTTTTTCTTTTACCAAAGCCTACCTTATTACTGTTCCTGACAAGCTGATCAACTTTCCAATATCCTGAGATGTAGGAACAGTGGTTCTATGCAAGCTTGAATGGTTCGGCAAGCTATTATTTATTATTTATTGTTTATTGTTTATTGTTTATTGTTTATTGTTTATTTTGTATTTTTAAATGAAATAAAAGGTATACAACAATATCTTGAACAAAAAAAAAACCACACCCCCACTCCACTCCTTTTCTTTTACTAATCGATACCTAAAATATTGGCTCTGTGGTACATTCATTTACGTTTTATATACTTGCTACCCTAAATCAATGCTAAATGGAAAACCTACTTTGTGATTCTGACATGACATGGGTCTTTGACGCTGCAGCCAGACTTTACCGACAACTCGCTGTATATTTGCTTCTGCACCGACACACAGCATCTGTTTAGAATAGGCGTATACCTTTGAGGGTGCTCCATTATCTCCATGCTGATTTGTGGGTCAAATTCGATCAACAAATGCATGCTACTCGGTTTATAATTTAAAAAAGCACAGTCGTTATTTAAATTATCACTCTACTCCCCGCTAAATACCGTTTAAACCACAGCTTACTCTAAAAACAGACTGTAATGTTTGTCAACTTCGTTTGACACCAATATATCACCGATTTCGTCCGAGTATCTGTACTTTAAAAACGAAACCAGGTGGATAAACGCTACAAGGTAGTAACACATATATGCATTAAAGTTGCTTCGATCAACAAAAACACACCCCTCCCCCCCCCCATTATTCGATTTGTTACTCCTCAAAGCTGACACCTCTTGTGCCAATGCTTTGTTGCTTATTAGCGGCAAGAACAAAATATAAGTATAAAGTTGTTATCCAGGAGTCGGTTTTGGATTCCAAATTCCAATCCTTTTGAGGACATAAACTGCATAAATCATTTACCTCGCTCCTGCTCATTTACAATCTCGTCCATTGTCCGCTGCTATAGTAACTGTAAAAATGAACAGAAAAGAAAAGAATTGGTTTATTTTCAGAAAAACTCGCCCTTGGCATAAAGCAAAATAAAAACAATAAAATAAAATAAAACGAGTAGTAAACAGAGTAACAAGAAAATATTACAAACAGGGTAACTGTGATGGCATTTAAAGTCGAAACTGCTATTATTTAATCAAAAAACAAACGTAACGTCATTGGGTTATTTTCTACTTTTATTTTACTTTTTTTGGAATCAAAGTTTGATATTTCTTTAGCCAATTAAAACCAAAGATTTGCGAAACCAACAAGTAGTGTTGGAGTGAAATTGGTATAGTAGTAGTAACGTTTGTTTATTTGGAAATAAAAAAAGCAAAGAATAAAAAAAAGAGAATAACTCTGTATTGGTGGAAACAAAGAAAAAAAGAAAGTACTAGAGTTTTTAGATTGTCAAGACTATAAAATATTATCAATGCTGCTTTTATTATTAATTTTAAATTTATAATTTATTTTTTTTACATCATACCGCCCATACCACCCATTCCTCCCATACCGCCCATACCGCCCATGCCACCTGCGGCTGGAGCGTTCTTTTCAGGGGCATCAACAATGATGCATTCGGTTGTGGTGAGGAGGGATGAAACACCAGCAGCGTCAAGCAAAGATGTGCGGACAACCTTGAGAGGATCCAAGATACCTTCTTTGATCAAGTCAACGTATTGGTTCTTTGAAGCGTCATAGCCGTAGTTGAAGTCTTTAGGGTTGTGGGACAAAATGTTTCCAACAACAACAGCGCCTTCAATACCGGCATTATCGGCAATGGTGCGGGCTGGACGGGTGATGGCATCGGAGATGATCTTGATACCCAAAGTCTGGTCAAAGTTTTCGCCCTGCAAGTCCCTAAGCATTATGGAGGCTTTCAGCAAGGCAGCACCGCCACCTGGCAAGATTCCTTCTTCAACAGCAGCGCGGGTGGCGTTGAGGGCATCGACAAATCTGTCCTTCTTCTCGCCAACCTCAACCTCGGAAACACCACCAACTCGGATGACAGCAACACCACCGGAAAGCTTAGCCAGACGTTCCTGGAGCTTCTCCTTTTCGTACTCGGAAACGGTTTCGTCGCTCATTGCACCTCTGATCTGCTCGCAACGCTGGTGGATGGTTTCTTTGTTTCCTGATCCGTTGAGGATAAATGTGTCTTCCTTGGTGATTGTCACTGATCCTGTCGATCCGAGCAAGTCAATGGTGGCCTTATCCATCTTGACTTCAAGCTCCTCAGTGAACACTTGACCGTTCGTCAAAATCGCCAAATCTCCCAAAATCGACTTGCGGTTGTCCCCAAATCCTGGTGCTTTGACTGCTGCAACTTGCAGCTGCCCTCTCAGCTTGTTGAGAATACATGCCGCCAATGCCTCGCCATCAATGTCCTCTGCAATAATAAGCAATGGACGTCTCTGGGTCGCTGCTATTTCAAGTGTTGGCAGAATGTCTTGGATGTTTGAGATCTTCTTCTCGCTCAACAAGATAAGCGGGTTCTCAAACTCTACCTTTTGTGTCTTTGGGTCTGTGATAAAGTATGGTGAAATGTATCCACGGTCAAATCTCATGCCTTCTGTAATCTCAAGCTCGTCTGAGATTGTCTTTCCCTCTTTAACTGTGATTGCTCCCTCCTTGCCTACTTTTGCCATTGCCTTTGCAATCAAATCTCCGATGTGCTTGTCTCCGTTAGCTGAAATTGTTCCTACTTGAGCTATTTCCTCATTGGTTGTGATCGGCTTGCTGTTGCTCTTAAGGAACTCTACAACCTTTTCAACAGCAATTTGCACACCACGACGCAAGTCCTGTGGGTTGCATCCTGCTGCTACGTTCTTTACTCCCTCCGTGAAAATTGCACGCGCCAATACTGTGGCTGTTGTGGTACCATCTCCTGCCTCTTCGTTGGCCTTGTTGGCTACATCTTGGATAAGTCTTGCTCCAAGGTTCTCGAATTTATCTTCCAAAGTAATGCTTTTGGCAACTGTCACACCATCCTTGGTGATCTTTGGGCTTCCAAATGGCTGCTCAATCAACACGGTACGTCCCTTTGGTCCAAGTGTAACTGCAACCGCTTTAGCCAAAGTCTCAACTCCTTTCAAAAGTCTTGCTCTTCCATCAACTCCGAAAGCAAGATCTTTATGTGTTGAGTATGATCTGACTACTGATCTGCGTGCTCCAGCACGGAATACTTTTGATCCTACTTGTGATACTCCTGACATATTCTTTACTTTTAGTATTTACTTTGTTAAAAATAATTAATACTGTTTATTAATTTTGTTACAAAAGAACTTGGCCTTTATCTTTGACTATTTTTTTTAAACAAAAGGTATCAGATTAGTCCTATTTTAAGGTTATAAAAGTTTTTCTTTTTCTATCTCTTTTATTTTATCTTATTTTTTGAGTCCGTTTTTTGATTTTTGCTTTTTTCAAACTCTCCTTTAAATCACTTTCTTTCTATATCAATCAGTCAATATTTTGAAATACTCGTTCTTACTAATTAAAAAAAAAAGCTGTTCGATTCTAAAAACCAAAAACCTATTTGCCTTTTCTGTTCTAAATCCAAATCAAAATCAAAACTTCAATGGAAAAAAAAAAGCAACAATGTTACTGCACAGTTTTTTTCTTCTTTTATTTTGCCTCTACTTTTTTTTCCTGGTAGCTATTTTTCGAACCCAATAGCTAAAAACTAAACTAATTTAAAGTCAAATATCACAAGAAATGGCTTTTGATAGGATAATTTACACCACTATTCTTTTTGTTATTCCAACTTGGTCAACCCAATTTGTCCTATTTACCTTCCCTCTCCCCCCCCTCTCTCTCCCCATTGATTTTTAGCTTTGCAATACTTTTGATTGTTGACTACAAACAGCACTTTCAAATCTCAAAAATTGCTTCTACCGAATTCTTTAGCTTTCCACCAACCCCAAATCGAAAATTTAAAAAAAAAAAAAAAAACCATCATCTTTCCTCCATAATTTGATTTTTCATCTTACTTTCTTATCTAAACCAACAAAATAATGCTGCTTAAAACATAAAGCTCAAATAAATCGGTTGAGCAAAAACTAGCAAATAGCAATCCTGCGTTTGGATCAAATAATTTTATAACATCCCTCGCTTTATTCCTGTCAGAGATAAGCATTTAGTTTTCAAACATTGCTCCTGAAAAATAATTTAGCAAAACAAGTTTGTTTAGTCGTATTCAATTGCCTCATCCATTCGTTTTACTAATTTCCCGCTCGAGCCCATTTATAAGCTGTACCACTAGCATATAGCACACTCCAACACACTACTCTTACGTGTCTTTTTTTTAAAGTTAAAATCGCCCCAACTTCACTTGTAAAACTTAATTTTACTTTTTATTTTACTTTAAGCCTTTACATCCAACATTCCTTCCTTCCCCCCCCCCTAATTCTTAGATAACGGCATCACTAATTGCACTAATCCCGAAACTTTTTTACATTCACATGCATAACTACTAACACTGCCAGGACCGCTAGTACCGATCTATGGACTATATGTGTGAAAGTGATACAGTTTGATCTGGTATAGAGTTTCCGCTCTCTAATCAACCAAACATACAAATCCTGCCCAAAATATCTTCGGAACCAGCAGTTTGGCTTCCAAGAATTGAGCAAACGCTTCGCCCTACATACCTCCTTGTTTAAAATCAAACTGGCTTTTTGTCCTGCAAGGTTTCATTGCTTGTACAGCGTTAATATCCAAGCAACTAACTTTTTTTCTCCTCGTCATCCAATCGCCTCCAAACACCAAAAGCCTAAATTTGGCACAAAGTTTAAGATTTTATTTTATTCTTTTGGAAAAAGCGGAAAGGCGAACAGAGTTTTGTTTGACAAATCAAGAAAAGTATCAAAATGGATAACATTCTAAACCAAATTGAATTAACCGTTAATATTCTGCCCAATAATGACCCAATAAAAAATAAGAACTTTAAGTTTTACTTTAACCAACTGCAAACAAAGTAAAAAAGATAAAAGAAAAAAGAAAAGCATGGAAAGAAAAGCCTGTAAAGAAAAAAAAGGAGCAAAAAAATAATATGTAAACTACTAGAAAATGGTGGAATCAAATTAATCTAAAATCAAAAAGTAATCAAAATTTAAAGTTCAACTTTGGAATTTGTCAAGAAAACAACACCAGAGCATCAAGACAAAATAATTATCAAAATATCAAAAACAATTTTTTTTTCGTAAAAAAGAACAGTGAACATAAACCAAGTTGTTTATACCAGTCCTTGCCTCTTGTTATTTTTTATTCAGCAATCAAAAGTATCGAAAAGAATAATAAAATCAATATATAAATATGGTAAGCTAAATTTAAATATAGATATACTGATGCTGTTACTGATGCTGATACTGATGCTGATTCTGATGCTGATACTGATGCATTAAAGCCAGGACTTGACACTAAAATTGATGTTCTTTTATTCTTAAACATTGTATTCGACCACTAACGCATACACGACTACATCTAATGCCAAAAATAGTTCGCCTCAAAGCCATTGTCATCAATCAAACGTGTTGTACCACTTCTTGATCGTGTGTTGATCGAAAGATGCAAGGCTGTCACTGTAAGTACAAACTATATTGCACTCTCGCGGACCAGTCCCACGCTACGCACTTGAAATCAGGCAGCTTAAATTTTATTGCTTTATCATATATAAAATAAATTCTAGACTCTTGATTTACAATAAATTTCTTTTGGCTGGTGTAGAAAACTGCTAGCGGTATTTACTTGCCAGAAAAATCCGTTGAGAAGCTTCCAGAGGGTATTGTCGTTTCAGCCGGGCCAGGAAAAGTTGCCAATGTAAGTACTTTTGTTGTCTGTACATATTTATCAGCCTTACTCAAAGGAGGAAAAAAAAAACACAACCCAATATAAACCATCGAGTTATACTAAAGTTTTGGTGATTGATTGACTTGTACTTATTCCAACTTTTGGATACCAGGATGGAAAAATCATTGCCATGACTTTAAAGGCTGGTGATAGAGTGTTGCTTCCAAGCTATGGCGGCAGCGCAGTCAAGATCGATACAAATGATGAGGTAATGCAAACACATATTATATACAACAAGAATATGCTTTTAGATGGATTATTTTTCCAAGATCACGTATATCTGGTATGCTTATTAACACACTATCCTTTTCGCTTTGCTCTTCTGCACACTAGACCGATTACTTGCTGCTACACGAAAGCGAAATTCTTGCCAAGCTGGAATAAACGATTAAAGTACTTTTACCCGGGCATATAGCGTCTGCCTACTTGGATCAATTTTAAGGATTTACTGCTTTTATGTTTTTTTTTGTTTCTTTTTTTTTGGAAAATAGTAGACATATTGCACTTTTTTGAATAAAGTCCTTTTTAACTCGGATTCCGTTTGCTCGTATTTTTTTTTCCCACTTTAAATCAACAAAGTTTGAATATAACCCGAATAAAAAACACTTCAACAGCCTTACACTTTTTGGTAGCTTTAGCAAGGATAACTCGCTGTGTTTGCAAATATAAATAAAAAATAGCCAAATACCAATAATAATAATAAATAGCAAAATCTCCCACCCTCCTTCCAAGTACATTAATTTTAGTACCTTTTTAACCCACATTTCGCAACAAACCTTTGAATCAGTATTAACTCGTGTTTACTAAACACCATTTTAAACACTATTTATATCAGCTTCTGAATAAATTGGCAGTAAACTAGAAAACTTTAGGAGACAAGGATCAATAAGATCTCTTTTGATTGAAGCAAGAATGAGGCTGCCAACAATGCAATTCACATTACTTGGTAGAAGTATTGCAGTAAAGTACTATAAGAACAGCTTTTTGAACGCATTTTCGATTGGGAGTCAATGGGAAAAATTAAATTTCTCGACAACAAAGTTCAGTCTCTCAAAAGGATCAAATATTTCAGCAGCGCTTCCGAGCAACAACAAATTGGTACCACCAACCTATACTAAAGTCGATGAAGAGGGGCACTATAAAAAGGACATTGACTTGATAGAAGATTGGGAAAGTGAAAATGAAAAACTCGAAAAATTACTCGAAATCGAAGCAAAGCGGCTAGAAACTGGTGCAGTTATCACAGAATCTCTGACCAAGACACCCAATGACAGCTCGGATACTTTGGGTATTGGAGAGTGTGGTGTGGAGTGTAAGGAAACGAAAATAGACAAGGAAGAAGTGGAAATGGAAATGGAAATGGAGGAAGAAGTGGAGGAGGAATTGACTGAGGCCGAGCTAAGAGTCCGAAACACAGAGTGGTACAAGGAGCTGGTTAAAGCAAAAGTCAAGAATCAGAGAATAAACTTTGGATTGAATAAGGATGAAATTGAAGAAAGTTATTCAAAGGGCTCAGGAAATGGGGGCCAAAAAGTCAACAAAACAAACAACTGTGTGCATTTACATCACATTCCTACTGGGATCCACGTACAGTGCCACGAAACTCGCTCGCTACAGACAAATAGAAACTATGCTAGGAAACGGTTGCTTTTAAAGCTTGACGACATTGTTAACGGAGAAGCGTCTAAAAACTCTAAAAAGATTCAAAAGATTCAAAAAAGGAAGCAAAAGCAACGCCAAAGAACCAAGAAGAAGTATGGAGCCAAGGAAAGTAGCTCTAAATACAGTATGGCCAATGAGTGCGATCAAAATTGACAAAGTATAAGCTTGGTAGCCGAGTAGGTCTTGGTACGCACGATGAGCCAGAAATGTGCAGGGTGTGGGGTGGAGGAGTAAAATTAGATGGGTCCGGTGACCCACCCTCTTCTCCCCACCTCAACAAAGATGAATTGAATAGATACCGTTGGATCTTTACTAGTGTAATATACGCGACTTGATAAACCTTTTCAGTTGAAACTCATAGACATGATTTAATTTAATCGATGCTTTTATTTGGAAGCTAAAGTAAAAGGCCATTATGAATCAATACATGGAAGCCAAAAGTCCGGTTATTTGGTCACTGGCAAATAAAATTAAAACAAATTAGAGATTTAAAAGTGAACAACGCAGCACAAGTGACTAAAGCTTCGAGGAGCAACCACCAGAACCTGTGGATAGAGGGCCTGTGGAGCAGTCATGCTGTGGGGGCATGATATGGCGGTTGATGTAGTCGTTTACAAATATACCGTCGGGGTCGCATTGCTTGCGCATTTCGGTAAAGTCGGCAAACTTTGGGTATGACTTCAGGAAGTCAAAGTAGTAAAGCTGGTGGGCTTTGGCCCAGTGGGGACGACCGCCAAGCGACCTCATGATATCCTCGTATGCTTTCCAGTACTTTTTATATGGCACTGATAGATAGTAAGGCCTGTACATTATAACACCGATGTAGCAGACCGCTTGCTTGTAGCACGGGCTTAGCCAAACGTCATCCTCCTGCACAAATCTAACCTCTACTGGGAAGTGGACGCGAACGCCGCCCTCTCTAGAGGCTTCCTCGTTGATCCAGCTTCTTAGTTTGTTCAGTGCCATTCGTGTATTTTCGACCGGAACAGCCCACTCATTGACGTATTGAGGAAACAAGCAATCGAAGTTAAATACCTTGTGACTCTCGTCTACCCATTCCAGCGTTTTGTTGAATCTGATGTTGAAATGCGACTCTGCAAGCGCTGGAAGCCTATTGGGAAACATTCTTAAAACAAGTAGCTGTAATTGGTAGAAGTGGAACCCAAATAGCTTGTCGGTAACGAAAGACTCTTTGAGCGGCTTTATTTCCTCAGTGGTTCGGTTTGCCTTCCACAAAACAGTATTATCAGTGTGTGGAAACCACCAAAATCTAACGTGCTCTGCGCTTGAAAGAACATTCTTTAGGTTATCTAGTATTTCGTCAAGCTTTTTTGGGACCTGTATTGCTTTGAGTTTGAAAGCAGGCTCGCATTGAATGGTCATTTGTGTGATGATCCCCAGTGCGCCTAAGCTACACCTCGCTGCGTCAAATAAATCTGGATTCGCCTTTCTTGAACAAAAGTGCCGTTGCCCTAGCCCGTCAACAATTACAAGATCCAAGACCTGATTTTATGTTGTTTTTTTAAAAAATAAAATAAAACAAAGATTTAGTGGAGGTTGGAAACTGGATTAGTATAATTACAATATATATATGTATGTATGTATATTAGCTTTTCATTCCTACTTGGAATGGTGTGTGTGTGTATAGGAAAGCTAATATGAATCTCAGTGGCTTAAACCCTGAGTATGACCAGTGTTTTATTTAGCTATTTAGTCTTACTATAGCAGAGAAGCATCCGTAATTTATTCCAGTTCCGTGGGTAGCGGTAGCAATTACACCGGCAACGCTTTGATCAGAAATGCTGCCAATTGAAGAAAGAGACATGTCCCAGGACTTTAAAATCGGGTGCAAATCTTTAAGCCTCAAGCCAGACTCGACTGTAATCCTGTTGTTTTTAGTGTCAACCTAATTTGTTGTATTTCAATAGTCAGTGAACGTAGTTAGTAAATGTATTACCGAGCTGACCAGCCGATTGACTGGTTTTATTTCATTCCCTCCCCCCCACCCTTTCAATTATCATTTGTGTGTGGTGGTGCATGCTGCTGTTGCTGATTTATCACCGGTATATGCGTGTTTATCGCTTGGTGCTTAATAGAAACTTGATTGTTAGCATCAAAGCAAAAGCCATCGATATGATATAAAGAAAAGTAGAAAAGAGAAGTGAAGACATTATATTAAAGTTAAACTCACATTCAACACTCTGTTCAGTTTATCCATATTCAGCATTATTCCCTCTGTACAAGCCAGGTCTGAGGGAGAATGGCCCGAACCTATAGGTTTTACTGGAATTGAACGTTTTCTCGCAAAGTTGATAATCTAATTGTTAATAGGAAATTCAAGACCATTAGCACTAAGCACATTTGCTCCTCCTCCCCCCCCCCTCTCGCCACCTATTCGCTTTTTCTTAGCGTTTGTATTTGCTTTTTTTCTATGTTTTGAAACTATTGTGTTAGTGGATAACATCAGTTTTAATAGATTCAAATCCCTATAAACAAAAAAAAAACTAAGCAACAGCAGCTAAATTTGTCTACACTTACATTGATAATATCATTCTCGGTTTTGGGAGCCAAGTAAAGTGCTGGGATACATCTGAAGGTTTTGGACCAGTTCTCGAACTGAAACTTTCCTTTCGAACTTTTATCAAAAAAAGTTGTATTTAAGAGCTCGTTTTCGGCTGCAGTTAAATTTTCAAGTTTGCTATTCATTCCTGATTTAAATGCTTACAAAAAGTATTGAATTGGAATTCGGATTTAGTCTCTTTTATGTTTTGGGTGGATATGGTATAGTAAGTTTAAAGTTTAGCGCGCTATAATTTAATGTGTTGAATCTGGGAATCAGAAGAAAACCTCAATTTTGAATTTTAGAGATATTTCTGTCGATTTTATGTTCTAATATTGGGCGCTTTATTTTTTCCTTTAGAGCGAACTCGAATGAAAATGACGGAAATTTGAGTTTGAATTGTGTTGGAATCTTGAAATCTTTGGGATTTAAACATAAAATCTATTTGGTATCCAAGGAAATTTACGGGGTTATTAAATTAAACAAAATACACCTCGTACTATTGGTCAAAGCAAGCAAATATAGAATTAAAAGGGACAAGACTAAACCAGAAATGAAGCAGGTTTGAAGGAATCGAATCGTTCAACAGCATCAATTGTATTCTATTCAGGCAACTGCGTGAATAAAATGTAAATAACCCTAGAGCCCTAACCCTAGAGCCCTAGTCTTTAGCCTTTAGCCAAAAATACCAAACAGCTTTATAAAAAGTTGATGTATTTTCCATGATAATTAAAATAAAGCGGACTTTGATAAATTGAGGCAAGGTAAAGTATAAAAATAAAAAAAAGTTAAAAAAAAAGAGTAAAAACCAGTTGGTTAGTTGGCTTGTTCTTCCAGTAGCTTCTTTTCAACAAAAGAGGCAACCTCGTCGGCAGAGTTTGGAATGACTTGGTATCTTTGAGGGAGCTCTAGAATTCCAACAAATGGCTTGGGGATGATGCTGTCATATACAAACTTTGGCTCGACACCTTGGAGTGCGTGCTCAACAGCCTCGATGAACTTGGCGGGATGGGCTGTTGACAAGCACACTCTGGTGAAATTGTCGGAGCCTAGCTCAGCAGATAGTTCGGGTTTGATGATATTTGCGACATTCACGCCAACAGCAGTGTGTGGATCAAGCAGGTAGTTTTTGTGAGTGGAGTCGGATGGGACTTGGTAGTATTCTTTGATAGTGTCATATGTTGCTTGATCGCTGGTGGTTCCTGAAGAGAAGTGTTTGAGTGCGGCTTTGTATGAGCGGTCAGAAACGGTGCTGCGTCCCTTTGTTTTCAGGTCGTCCATCCATTTGGCAACTATTTTTCCTGCATCCTCGCCTTTAGACTCAATGTCGGTAGCTGTGGATTCGTTGTCGCGTGCCAAGTACCACAAGAAACGCTCAAAGTTGGACGAAACCAAAATGTCCATTGCTGGAGATGGCGTTTCCAACACACCCGTACTGCCCTTTTCGTATCGACCACTGTGGAAGAAACGGTTTAGAATGTCGTTGGAGTTGGTCGCTATAACAAGCTTTTCAATTGGGAGTCCTAATCTCTGGGCATAATGTCCAGCAAGAATGTCTCCAAAGTTTCCTGTTGGTGTAACGTAAACAATCTTTGGGTTTTTTTTTCCCTGCTTCACCAATGCAAAGTACGAGTGGAAGTAGTAGACTATCTGTGCCAATACGCGGGCCCAATTTATCGAGTTGATTGCACCCAGCGAATGTTTTCTTCTGAATTCCTCACGGCCAAATAGCGTTTTAAGAATGTCTTGGCAATCATCAAATGTTCCCTCAATTGCTATGTTATGGATGTTATCTTCGAGAACCGATGTCATTTGTGCCTTCTGGATCGTAGAAACACGATTGTTTGGGTGCATGATAAACAGAGACACGTTCTTCTTGCCTCTCAGCCCGTAAATTGCAGCTCTATTTTTGCAATATTGTTAAAGTTAACAAGATCAATCAGATTTAAAAAACCAACTAAAAGCATCGGTTTGAAAGTGTAAAATGCCAAACTAATTAACAGCAATAAGGTAAAACTCTAAAGCGACTGACTGTCAAATTCAACAATTTACATCAACAACAACAACAACAACAACAAAACGTTATGTATATAGAGGACTCACCCTCCAGTGTCACCGCTAGTAGCGCCAACTACTGTGATTCGGCTGATTGGATCACTTTCGCTTTTGCGGTTGGCATTTCTTCTTTCCAAAAAGAACTCGAACAGATTTCCCAAGAACTGCAACGCAACATCTTTAAATGCATATGTAGGTCCATGGAAAAGCTCCAGGATCCACAAATCTTGTTCCTTATCAATCTGAACAATTGGTGTTACTTCTTTGGTGCTGAAGGTTGAGTATGACTTTTCGATTATGCTCTTCAGACTTTGGCTTGGGATTTCGCTTTCATTTATAAACAATCTCAAAATCTCAAAGGACAATTGCTCAAAGGTATAATCCTTCCATGCCTCAAGCCAGTTCTCGGGAAGTTGCGGGATCTCTTGTGGAATGAACAGACCACCATCTGACGCAAGTCCTGTCATTACTACCTCCTCAAAGGTAAACCCATTGTCCTTTCCTCTAGTTGAACGGTATAACATCTTGCTCTTTGTTTTATTAACGTGATAATTGCTGCTTATTTTTGCCTTTACTAGATTTGCTAGATTCCTGGTAGTTTTTCAGTAAGTGATAATACGAGTGATTAAAACTGTAAATTATCTCTGTCAGTAGTAAATAGTCTTTTTGTTTGTGAATTATTTTTGGCAAAATGGCCTTTTCACTTTTTTCTCTTTATAGCCTATTATTTAATTTCACGACTTACTTTTTGTTGGTTGACTGCTTTTTAATCCGCTTATTTGATCCTTGTCTAATCCCTTTTAAATAAAATTTTAATTTTTAATCCTATATTTTAATGTTTCCCGAGTACATTTTTTTAATATAGATTTGTATTACTCTACCTTGCTTTTCATAAAGATTAAACCAAAACAACAAATCATCTTTCAAAGTTCCCCGAATTAAATGACAGAAATATAAACCATGTTGACCAAACCGAGCCAAAATCAATTCAAATCAATTCAAATCAAACAATCCAAATCAATTCAAATCAAATCAAATCAAATCATAACAATCTTTTATCACCTAATTTAAACGACGTAATTTGTACCCTCTATGCTAATGACTAATAATGTGTTCATTTTACCTATAATTTCCCGTGCCGAGTTGTCAGGTATTAAAGTAAAACGGCTTTCTTCGCTTGTTTTATTCTACAAGGAGTGCCCAGCTCTACACACATTTATTTTTACTGTAAATCATCTGAGTCTGATGATCGACATTTATAACCACCAGTATCCATGGAGAAATTCAACGCTTTCGTTTTGTAACCACTATGACTGTTAGTTTTGGGACACAGTTGCCTTAAACGTTGGTGTTAGATAAGCCTCCCATCCTTATCGATCAATAAAGTGCGTTCTGTTTGTTCAGTTTCCAACATTGGTTTTATACTTTTATAAATCGAGTCTTTAGCAGGTATCACCAAACTAAATGAAAAACTGTATAGTGTGAATTTCAGGCTTAAAACATCACCCACATACAATTGTGTTAGTTGCTAGACTAATCACTCACTAATTCGAAATCGTCTGTACCCAATGTTGTTTAAACCCTTATTGCCAAGTTAAACTAGGATGGTTCATTTTTTTATGTCGAATCTTTTCTTCACAAGCGACTTTGATATTGAAATAATAACAATAACTAATAGACTTGTAGTGAATAATACCTGCATACCAAACTAATTATAAAACCACTAGGGAAAAAAGTAATTAGTCTAAGGATTAGTATTGTTAAAAAATAAATAAATTGGCTTGATGGTCTAGTGGTATGATTCTCGCTTTGGGTGCGAGAGGCCCCGGGTTCAATCCCCGGTCAAGCCCTTTTTTGCTTGTGCCGAGGTGATAAAACGCGGGCTGGGTAAGAGTTAGGTGAATATGGTTGTGCCGAAAGTCTATGTGTGTACATTTTCTCCCTTTGTCTATGAGTTTTTTTATTATCAATAAAATCTTATTTTTTGCATGTGGTGTTTATTTGATTTTAGATAAGCTGAATACTGTACCACACTCCCTCCGCAAGCAGTGTAACGTTGAAATTGTTGCATTTTCCTGATTATGGAGCTTTATGTTGCTAGAGTTTAAATATACATTAGTGTGTTTGAACTGTCACCATACATGCGTATTTGTTTATCTTTGTCAATCTAGGCTACAATGCCTTCTCAAGATAAAAAATATAACCAGTGAGAAAGTGACTAGAAATTTAATGCAAGAATGATATGCAACAAACACAAAGCTCGACTAGGGCTAAATCCATTCTTTTTTTTTTGTCAAAGAAAAATCATCAGATCAGTTCAACTTCCAATTCCCAAGAATATTTTACACTCCTTTTAAACTAAGTTGGTTTGTGATGCTTTGTTTTAATGGAATGTTTTTTTCTTTAGTGCCTTTATAAGGTGATTTAACAATTGAGCTGCAAACGATCAGTTGATATCTCTGGAAATGTCCTGATTTTGGTAGTGCCCAACTTTGATTTTTTTTTTGGTCCAAACTTTTGGTTTTCAAGCTTTGTTCCTTTTGCTAGGCTAATTAGACTCGCCTAAATCTGTTTTGCTTACTACTAGTCAAGCGATATTAAAGATGCTAGATTTTGCTACACTGTTCAAATTTAAACTAATAAAAACCAAAGAGTGTTGAACCTGGCTAATAAACCAAAAAAAAAACCGTAAAAAAAACCTAAAACTAAAAGTAAAAATTGAAAGTTAAAAAAATTTTACTTGCTTTGTCAGAAATATCATTGGCCAATTATTTTATTTTAGTCATCTAATAGTTCTCGAAAATTGAATTTTGATTTAGGAGCACATTGTGATTGGAATAAATAGGCGTATAATGGCGAATATAAAGTTAACAACATTGCTTTTTGCTGCTAGACATTGGTTAAAAAGCTACAAAGCTGGAGGTAAATAATATACGTTTTTTTTTTCAAGCTTAGTTTAGAACATAAAACACTAAATATCGAATTGATAATATTTATATTACACACTAGTTTTGTAGGTATTTTCGCTTCCGTTTATATATCACACACTCAAACGAAAACTCAAACGAAGTCTCAAGCGCAGGGCTCAAACTCAATTTTAGACTGAATATCAAACAAAAGTCTAGCTTATTTATTGTCTAATAGGGAACTATTCAAGATAGCTTATTCCATAGTCCCAGTTTGTTCTCGAGATCAAGGAATCATTGACATTACTCTTTTTTTTTAGAAAAAATAAATAATTAAATATAAAGTAAACAACCAAGTTTGAAGAGGCAAATTTATAGAAACAGAAAATGTCAACAAATTCAATCAAGATCATGTGTGGAAATTCACACCCAGACCTTGCCAAGCTTATTGTAAAGTAAGTCAATCCCATTTATATTTAGGAGCTGAATTTAAAAAGAATAGTGAATCAAGTGAACTTAATTCAACAGAGAAAAACACTTTACCTGGATTTTCAAGGTGTTGGTGGTGATAGTATGTTTGCTAACGGTGAGAAGCGAATATGAGAACATGTCCTTTAAAAGGTAGCCCCTATTGAAGTCAGCCAACTAAGCAGTTGTATTTCTAACTTTAATCAAATAGACGGCTCGGCATGGATCTTTCAAAAGTAGCAGTGACAAAGTACTCGAACCAGGAGACTGCGGTGGTTATCGGAGAGTCTGTTCGTGATGAAGATGTTTACATTATTCAATCTGGCTGCGATGAAATAAACGACAATCTAATGGAACTTTTGATTATGATCAATGCCTGCAAAACAGCCTCAGCAAGAAGAATATGCGCTGTAATTCCCTGCTTCCCTTACGCTCGCCAGGATAAAAAGGACAAGTCCAGAGCGCCAATCACAGCAAAGCTCATCGCCAACATGTTGACTGTAGCTGGAGCCGATCACGTTATCACAATGGATCTGCACGCAAGTCAGATTCAAGGATTTTTTGACCGACCTGTTGACAACTTGTATGGCGAACCAGCCGTGCTAAAGTATATCAAAGAAAATATCCCTGAGTATAGGAACGCAGTAATCGTCTCACCTGATGCAGGTGGCGCTAAGCGGTAAGTTTCCAGCCACCTTTTGTATGAGGTTCAGTAACATATACTATTCTTGTATAGCGTATTTATACGTAGGATTGGGACTAATGTTGAAAATTTTGATATTTCTTTCTCTACTACTTAGTGCTACATCCCTTGCTGATCACTTGGACTTGGACTTTGCCTTGATCCATAAAGAGAGAAAGAAGGCAAACGAGGTTTCTAGAATGGTGTTGGTTGGTGATGTTAAAAACAAAATCGCTATTCTTGTTGATGACATGGCCGATACTTGCGGCACACTAGGGCTTGCTGCAAAGACACTTGTTGATAACCATGCTATAAAAGTGTATGCTATTGTTATTCACGGAGTGCTTTCGGGAAAAGCAATAGAAGTTATAAACAAAAGTGTGCTCACCAAGGTTGTTGTCACAAACACAATCCCCCACGAGGACAAAAAAAAAATTTGCCCCAAATTGGACACAATCGATATCTCACCTGTGTTTGCTGAGGCAATTCGAAGAACCCATAATGGCGAATCTGTTTCTTACTTGTTTGGCCATGTTATTTAATTATGCGTCCAGCCTAACAATTACTTTCTTGCACATATGGCTATACACCTCACTAAACTTTACTATATTTTTTTCTCTAGCCTTTTTTTTACTAATGCTAATAAAGTATTAACTGATTAAACCAAAAAATAATTGTAAATGAAAAACAAAAAGAATTAGAAACTTCTGCCATAAACATCAACAACAATCAAATCATTTTTCGTGTGGCTCAAGCACAATCAACAAAACCAACAACAAACAGAAAGTAGTTCATTAACAACAGGAATAAAAACACGAGCAAAAGAATATTATTCCGAAAACCCGGATTTGAACCAGGGACCTAGAGATTACATTAAACTACAGTCTCCCGCTCTACCGCTGAGCTATTTTCGGCGCTGAAATTTTTAGATTTGTCTATAATTTGAATTGTTGTTAATAATCATCAATTGCACAAGGTGGTTGAGGTCGGTATTATTGCGCTTTTATGTGTGCTGTAAATGCCTTATGGATAAATTCGATATGTGTGCTTGTACTTTTATATTATTTTTGAGCCAGATACATTGCAACTTTCATAACTTTTACTCTTAAAACGTTGATCAAGTTGGCAATTAGATTTTTATTATTGGAGCCACAAACTTGATTTGTTTTTGTTACCATTGCCGGATTAAAATTGTTTTTATTCGCGTGAATTACTGGGTGTGAAAATAAATTATTTCGCCTGCAATGTGCCAAAGGTGCGAATCACCTTGATTTAATTTTACTGAATCAAAAAAAAAAGTTCTTGGTTGGTTTTTTCTTCTTTCTTTTCTGCTATATATAGGATATTGTGAATTATAATCGAACTTTTATAAACTCAACATATGTAGAACGGACATTTTTATCTTATAAAAGTCGAGATATACTTTTTACCAACTCTATTTTCATTATTGGCGTGTTTAATTCAAATATTCATCAGTAGCCAAGTATATATTTACATCACGAGAGCTTTCAATAAGCAAAAAACACACGAGCGAAAATTGTCAGAAATGAATCTGTGCAAAATGTAAAGCTCTCTCTTTTTTTCATTTTTTTTTTTCACACGCTTTGTATATTTTACTATGTTTGAATGGAAATCATGTGTTTAACATTGGATGCTGTGCTATAGTTGTGAGGATTCACCCTCAAAGTATACCTGTCCACGCTGTGGGATTCTATACTGCTCGCTGGTGTGCTATAAAAGACAGGTTAGTCGGATAATTGGCTTTCGTTGTTTTTGCCAGCACATTTAACATATATATATATATATATATATACAAACTTGAGATTACTTTTGGTTGTTCGAGAGGTATATGTAAATGATATTTGTATTTCTCCCACTCGAAATCCAAATAGGAACATGTAAATTGCATCGAAGGTTTTTACAAAGAGCAGGTTATGGCGGAATTGGCGGAAAATGTCCCAACGGAAGAAGAGAAAAAAAATATTACAAATATAATAAAAGCACACTATGAAGAACTGATTGAGAATGGTTAGTGGCATATTATGGTACTTTGTTGGGGAGGGGAGGAGGTTCTTTTTAGAAATAATTAAGGGGTGTCAAATTGAATTACGCTATTCAGCTATGAACAAAGGCCCGATGGACTAGTTCTTACAACCATGATTACACTTCTAACTATATACACAATTAAACAAATATATAGATGACAGCGAATATTTTGACTTTGTTGAGAGAATAAGCATGATAGATTTGAGTAAGTGGATGTTACATCAATATATCGAACCAAATATCTTAGAAAACTGCTTTATTATTGTTGAAAAGATAGATAGTAACTATAATAGTTTTTTTTAAAAAAGATATGGTGGTGAATAAACTGAACTTTAGACCAAGCAAGCTTTGAGGATATTTGGGAGCATTTAGACGATAGGGATAAGGCGGAGTTTCGTCAGTTATTTATGGGTGACGATGAGTCTTTAGAAAGAAAAGAAATCATCAAACACGCTGTACATAAACATCTACCATGGTGGGAAAACAAACAGCCACTAGTTGAGATGCTGAGCGAGGAGCTGGAAAAGGGTCTGGACAAGGATAAAATCGATATTTTGTCTCTTAGTGAGCCTGCTGAGCTTCCGGCTGATCTTGAAGAAAAAGGATACCTACCTGTTCCTACAATCACAAAAAACATCAAAAGGATCGAAAACCTCTCTACTAGGCCTACCCATCCGTCTGTTTATAACTTGCTTGCAGGAATAATGTGTGTACTTTACTATTTTACTACTCTAAATAGCAATTGATAAGAACATGTTGCCTGAACCAAGCAAAGCTAAAACTGTGCTTGATGTATTGTTTGATTAGGTTGGGGTACGTTTTCATCTATCGGACGTTTCAGGGCGACTTTAAAACCTTTTTTGACGATGCTGCAAGTGATCTGTTTCTCTCAGTGCCATATTTAGGTCTAAAGACTGCTCCGATTTTTGAATCAGCAGAGGAATCAATAATAGTATGCCTTGGTGCAATCGAGGAGGTAAGCTGTAATAGTATATCTATATTAGTCAGATTTGAGTGAATATATGTTTTTTTTTGTTCTGCTGCTGTTGTTGTTTTGACCTTGCCAATTAAAGCCTTTTGTTGTTGGTTATTGTTTTTGGTAATGTAGCTTCATCAATCTGCACTTGGTATATCTGAGAAAATCATATACTTGAATGACTTGAAGCAGATTCTATCAACCCTTTTTGGACCACTCTGTGTAGTGTCTGATTTATACGATTTCGTCTATTCAGTGACCAAAAGGATAGATAAGAATGGTGCGGGTACTAAATCCAGCAAGTCTGAACCCAACACCCTTGTCAATAATGTTGCCAGCAAAACAGACAAAAAGCATCGCGATAAAATGTACAAAGACGCATTTAGATCGTCAAATAGACTGTACTTTTACTTATCGTTGTTGCAAGGGTTAGTTGAGGGCTCACAAACTCCTAAATCAAAGAACGATTGCTGCCCAGGCTTGGAAAGTTTGAAAGCGCAGGTTGACCAACTAATAGCTAGATTTGAGATCGAGTCCAAAAAAATAGAATTGGAGAAATCTAATGTGGTTCGTAAAACTAGTGTTAAAAAACCCAAGCAACCCAGTATAGTTGTTCTCGAATAGTTGTATCGTTTACTTTTGCGACATTAGCTGAGGGTGTGGGGGGGAGGGGGGGGACTTTTTATTATTAAAAATTTTAGTTGGAAACTTTTATAAATGTATTTAGAAAGAATAATTAAACCCTTCAGCTGCCCATTCATTTTTTCCGTTTGCAAGTTCATGAATTAACTCAAGGGATTTTTGTTTAGACAATCTTTCAAGTTAGGACGTAGTGTGGGTAAACAGTACCAAATAGATAGATCTGTCTATTTCAGTAGCTATTGCCAAGAAAAATACACAGTTTTATACCAGATATATGTTTAAGATAGCAAAATATATTATGTATTAGGTAGATGTTGTAAAATCTAAAGGTGAAATCGAATCTACTTTAAAGCTCATAAAAGCAATTAAATTCAATCGAGAAAAAGAAAAGGTCTGTGGTTGATGTTTGTGAGCTGTAACTAAATAAAAAGAAAAGTGTCTGCTGCTCTAAAAGTAAGAAGAATTCAGAGCTTGGAATCTTAGTTCTTTGCTTGATCCGAGCTGCTGACAGAAATAGCCTTATGCGACCAGATTATCTTTGGGGGAGTTTCTGTTGGAACTCTCATCTGCTGTGGGAATAGAGCTGTTCGAGATTTTCTACAAGCATCCTCCAAGAGATTCATGTCTGTTTTTTCCAGTTCGATATAAGCAGCTTCCATTGCTTTAAATTTATTTTCTCTTTCGATTCTTTTGATCTCGCTTTGCTTTTTGCGGTAAATCACGTTTGCGCTTTCAATGATCTCGTGTCTTTCCATATCTTTGTCAGACATCTTTGGCAATTTCTTTTGATCACGCTCAAATAAAATCTTCCTCATCATTTCGTGTCGTGAATCTGTAGGTCCTAGTCCAGCTGCACCTCGACCTGCACCAGATCCAGATTTGGAATCCGACTTTGCAGCCGTGTTTATTATGCTAGTATGCAATCCCCTGTTGATTACATTTACTATGCAACTGCTTTTTCTCAAAACACTCATTTTATTACTTTTATTTAAAAATGTTTATACTTGGGAATTGATATTTGGGATTCGAAGAATGGAGTAAAAAGTAAAACGACGAATGTGTTTAGGGAAAAAAAAACACAAACTAAAAGTAGTTTGTTAATTTGAAAACGGATTATAATGATAAAAATGATCGAATCATTCATTGTTAATAAAAAAAAATTTGAATATGCAATTAATGTTGCAATCATTATCTCTAGTTGGGATTTTTACCAATTGATTCCAATTAAATTACTAGTAAAAAGTAAAAAAATAAGCAAGTGATTTCATCCTTTTTCTCCCTCTACATTTCATTTCGACGAAATCCATGTTACTTTTGATACATCCCACCATCTACATGGCAGCATACTAAAACAGTTTTAATCAATTTCACTTAGAATAAAGAAAGAAATCACACATACAGATATACACATACATACCAAGTGATATAAAAAGACAGCAATCAGGTATAAACCAGACACTAATAACGCAACATACCTAATGTAGTATAGACAAACTAAGTATATCCAAATTTACAATTCGTCCTTGAGAAATTTCATATGATTGAATGAAGACTTTGGGCTGAACAAATGAGCAAAGTGCATTTTGGATTGGCTGAATGGGACCAAAGCCTGAATCTTGGAATCAGTTATTCAAGAGTTGGCTAAATATGGCAACTGGACTTGGTTTCAAACCTGAATTTCTTGAATAGTACAAAAGCTGGCTAGCGCCTACACGCTATGCTTGGTTCAGTCAACCGTTTGATACTATATTGTTTGGAAAAGCTGGATTACACATTCTATTATTGTGTAATCGCCAGTTTAAACTGTACTTGTCTATTTCACCAAAACAAACAAAGTCTTTGATACAGTAGTATGCGCTGTATTTCGAGACAAGTCTAGAACATCACTGTTTGATATCAATACTGGATTGACAACTGTTGCCTGTAATATGAATATTGGGTTCTCAGCTGTTCTTTTGTGGAAATTACGAGTTTTACCAATTTGTACACTTGCTTTTGTTTTACCAATAAAGTCAGTATTTTTTTATTGAAATATTCTAGTAATTATTTTCTATATCGTACAAGCTTGTTTAAGTAGACCACTGGAAGGTATAATGAGAGGATAGTGAATTTTATTGATACCCGTTTTAATACGCTAATTAAGCTGGAGGCGTTGTTTTTCTAGCAAGTTTTTTTCTACAAGTTGAAGCCACCGTTCTGGTTTTAAGCCAAGTAAGAAATTTTAGAATTCTAGCATGACTTCTTTTTAAATTTCCAAATTAGTGTAGTACTAGGAAAGAAAATGGACTCATTAAAAAAAAAAGCAAAAGAAAATAAAGCTGAAGGCGTGGTTGGTATTGACATTAACTAGCAGTGTTGTTTGTTATTACTATTTACAGCCAGTATAAACTTACTTTTAATATACGTTGAGAGCTTGTACTTTTGTATATAAAAAGGACCAACGAATTATCCCCATCCAAAAGCAATTTTGAGGTCTAATTACAAATTGTTTCAACCAAACCGTTTAATCAAGACTATATTACTGTTTACTTATACCTTGTCACCAAAAAAAAAATTCAACTGGTAGAAAATGAGATCAATAGCTAGTGTGTTTTTATTAATTGCAGCTGTAGTTAAATCTGATCTTGTTATAATCAGCCCGACATCTAGCACAGTTTGGGAAAATGGAAAACCGGCTCAAATAGCGTGGGTAGATTCCAAAAAACTTCCATTAACTGGGACTATATCAATCTCATTGCGGCAAGGAGCAGACCCTTTTAATCTCGAAGATAGCTATGAACTAGCATCGGGAATTCCAGCAATTCAAAAGTTTTTTAGACTGATAGTCCCAAATGATTTGACCGAGTCAAGTTTCTACACCGTTGAGATTAACAGTGGCTCTGATACCATATACAGTCACTACTTTAAAATACGCGGTCCAGGTGGACAGGAAGGCACTGAAGCTAAAGAAAAAGTGAATAAAAGTACCGAGCCAGATAATGCAGCAAGAGATGATAACAACTCAAATAAATCAAAGGAGCTAGATCCAGATTCTCCCAGAGCTGAAGTTGCTGAGGTCCATGAGCCAAAAAATGGCCATAAAGGAAAGTCTTCAGGAAACAACCCACCTCCAGCAGACAAAAATGAGGAAAAGAAAGACGATACTCATTCTAGCGACCACAACCACAACCACCATGACAACCACCATACCTCATCAAATAGCGCTGCAACTACAAGCAAATCAACACAAAGCATTATGGGCGTTTTGTTAGTCGTAGCCATGCTTAACATGCTTTAGGTGGAAAGTAAATAAAAAGTTGAGAATATCTAGCTTGTGCACTTTGAACAAAGACGCGAGTCAAGGCTGCCAAATCTATTATTTCTACTACCACAGCTACTATTTTATTTGTTTAGATTTTATGTTGGTATTAGCCGATGCCGTATATTATACTAAACGATGTAATGGTGGATTGATTATACAAGAAGTTAAATAACAATTAAATACTTGAATAAACGAAATAAACAAATAAAGGCTCGACATGATTTTAAATTGGCGATTCATAACTTGTACTGAATGCGACTTGCTGATAAAGTACCAGTCAAAAACGGGAAGGTTTTTAATCTTAATAAAAAAAAGAACGAGGGAGGTTAAAAGTGTGTAGGTGAATTGTAGTGTGTGAAGGTGTGTGAGGATGAACAAATGTTGGTCAATTCCTTTCAAAAAAAATAAAAAAAATGGTGGCAATCGATACACGTAGGAAGACGGAGATGCTTAAGCGCAAAAAGGATTGCCAATAGAAGTACAAAAAAGCAAATATTGGTCCAATAAAGACAGGAGTTCGGTAAAAGTAAATATGCCAAAAAGGAGTATTACTAAACCAAATAAATGCAATATCAGCGCAGACGTCCAATAGAAACAAGTGGTTAGGTTTGAAAGATTTGCAAAATTTCCAAAGAAGGTGTAAATTAAAGTAAAAGGAATGTAGATTTGTGGAAATCAAATATTCTACTCGAATAGAAATGGTGTTAAAAATAATCCAAAGGGTTTGGCTTGAAAAATAGTTGGGCGAATGAAGAGCAAGTAAAAGTAAAAGCAAACAAAAAATAACACCAATTTTGTTTGAGGTAGGAGTAAAAGCGGGAGAAAAGCAAAAGAATAATATAGAAAAACGTGAGGAAGTAAAAGAACAAAACAGAAAAGCGTGTGGAATTAAAATATCAAAAGGAATAAAATAATAACAAAAATAGCAATAATTAAAATAAAAATAATAATAATAATAATAAAAGTAAAAATAAAAATAAAATAAAAAAGTGAAAAACAATAAGGTAAAATTAACTGGATACGCTATACACTGTATTTAAGTTGTAAAACCCAAGGGATAAAAAAGTACTGTTTTGCTGTAAAAAGAAATAAAAGTCCACTTTACACCGCTTTCAAAATAAATAATTTAGTCTGTTTACTTAACATCGTAAGTTGATTTTTTTTTAAATAAATATGTTTAAAGGAATAGAGGGGTTGCTGTACATTTAATGCATTTCAGGGTTTCATCTGTAAAGATGATGAGAGGGGATTTTGCTGCCAGATGGGAGAGATTGGGGTATAGCGTGCTGAAACTGAATCGATAAAGAGATGGGTAGTATTATTGTTTCATTTGCCTAGTCTAGACACCTTACTTGAAAAAGAAAAGGCAAGACAGGGTAGCAAGAGTAATTTGTACTAGTAAGAAGGGAAATAATAGGAAAGGATAGGCGTGATTGTCATCACGAAGGGTCGTTTATTATAGAACACAACAAATGAGGGCGATCTTTTTCTTGAGTAAAGTAGGAATCTTCAATGGCTTATGGAGTTGAGTCCCAATATCATTGCTTTACCTTTTCATCCAGGGAGTGGTTGGAAAATGCTTTTTATTTTCTTTACCAAAGTATTCCGTAGAAAATGTACTGCAAAGCAAAGATGAAAACACTGGCCTACGCAAACAACGTTTGTTTATTCTAGAGTTAAGGGAACGATGTGACGACGTTTTATTTCAGATGGCTGGGATACTTACTCGAGGGGGGTTCATAGAATTAATGTAGCAAAATTTCATCAACAAACGCACCACCAAAACTCCAATTTTGTTGCTTTCGAGTTCTTTGTTATAGAACAGGATGGCGGGTTATAATATACAACACCTATGCTCTGTACCGATATAGCACCTTTCCTTTTGTAAAAAAGAGAAAGAAAGTTCGAAAAGGCCATAACATCAACATCATCTCTCTTCACCTCCCCAAAATATTTTTATTATAAACCCATCCCGCCCGCAGTAACAGAAGAAAAAAAATAACAATATGATTTTCAAATTCAACTATCAATTTATAGCAGAGTTAGTTAGCAGGAGAAAACAAAACAACTTCATCAAACACATCGAAAGAAAACAACCAGCCAGTAAACAAAATATACAAGATGTCAACAGATTTGGACAAGTCGTTAGATGATATTATCTCCTCTGAGCCAAAAGTAAGACACGGACGTGGAGGAGGAAGCGCAGGCAGACCAATTAACAGACCTCTCCGCAACAACAGAGCAAACACACCATACTCTCGCCCAAGAGGAGCCGATATTAGACCTCAACAGCAACAATACCAAACAGTGATGGTGCCCAACCCAGCAATGATGATGCAGGCTGTTACATCAGCATCGAGTTCGTCAAGATCCGGGGTTAAAGGCAAAATAACAATTGACAATCTCGACTACAACGTTACTGAGGCAGATTTGAAGGTACTACACTTTTCCAAGAGTCTAACATCGATTTCCTTTTTTTCACTTTATCTGTTACTATTGGCTGAATATGCACGGGTATGGCAATGTAAATTTAAAAAACAAGAAATTTCTGTCTAAATCAAATAGGAGTTGTTTGGGCAAATCGGGCCAGTTCGCAGAGCTACTTTGAACTTTGATTCACGTGGTAAATCAAGAGGAAAGGGAGAAGTTGTATTTGCTAGAGCAAACGATGCCATCCGTGCTGTAGAGAAATACAATAAAGTTCCATTGGATGGTAAGATATAACATAGAAACATGCATTTGCACATTCGTATTAAATTTCGACATTCATACATTTTTTACTCTTATTAATGAACACTGTGCTATGTTTGTATTACAATGACTATTGTAGGCCGTCCTATGAAAATTGAGGTTCCGTATATGCCAGGGGCTGCAATGCAAATGCCTATGCAAATATCAGTACCAACAATGATCCCAATGTCAAATGACAGAAGACCAAACTTGTAAGATCCACATACGCGATGAACCCAAAGCCAACATGTATAATTTAACCAAAGTGATAGTGTGTTAACTGTCGCATTACTAACTGGCTTTTTCTATTACCGATTTATAGACGCATGGACCAAAGGAACGTTAGAAACTCAGTTGGCAGAGGAGGAATCAGAAGAGGAGGACCACTGAGACGCGGTCGTCGTGGAAACCCAGAGCGCCGCGGACCTCTTTCACAAACCGACTTGGACGCTGATTTAGACAAGTATATGCAGGTTGAGGATGGCGCAACCAAAGAGGCCTAAATTGACTCTAAACAAGCCAAAGCTTTACTAAAGTTTGTCTAGCTAAAATGCTGCCTTTTTAATTTACTTTGATTTTATAATCCTTTTTAAACCGACTTTAAGAAGTGGATTTGAGCAAATGGCTCACTTCAGTCCTTGTTTTTTTTTTCTCCGCTAAAACTTCCATTTTATATATTAGTTTGTTTTATTTCGTCTAGTTCACCAAAAATTACACTAATGAAATCCTTAAAACCATTAAAGTGTAATGAGAAAAAGTTCCGAGCTTTCTAAATATCCTTTTACCTCACTGAAAACAGCTATATTTTTTTTTACATCTGGTCATTGTATGGTGGAACTTTTAACCAAGATGGTTTTTGTTACTTTTCAGTAAGCACGCTAAATTTAAAAGTCATTGCATATGGCATGTTCAAGTTCAGGTTCTAACCTTTGAGGCTGTGTATTTTTTTTGGGAAAGACAACCCAACAGCGATATTGTTTGATTAAAACGCCCTGTTTGTTTTTTGGTAACTTCGTGTGGTATGCATCTAATAGCCAATTTGGATAATTTTGGATTTATGGGTGATGCAATAGGGCTCCTAATGATCCCGACTCGATCTTTATTAAAAGAGTTATTGGCCTCCCTGGAAATCGGATTAAGCCGTTACCCAACTCTATAGAAGATAAACTGCATCATGAGCCTATCAGGGTCCCAAAGGGCCACTGCTGGGTGGAAGGTGACGGGGGGTTTCATAGCGTTGATAGCAACAGTTTTGGAAGTGCAAGTGAACTAGATTAACTTTCTCTTAATTGTAATAAGTTGCGCTGTATTATGCTATTTTAAAGCTATATTAACGAGGTTCAGCGCACTTCTAACTGTTATATCTGATAGATACCACTGGGACTGATTCACGGCCGTGCTAGCTTTGTTTTATATCCCTTTTCGAATTTCGGCCCCGTAAGCAGACAGATCCCAGAGTGGAAACGGAAGCGAATACTGGTGTAGGGATATATTTGTAATCTAGATTAATATGTTTGCTGACTGACGAGATTTGGTATTGTATATAGTGTAAAAGCTTGTAATGCTTGAGCTTTCATCTTTATTTCTTCTATTTTGTTAAATAAACACTAAACAAAAAGGCTGAAACTTATTTCATTCCGAATATTGTGATCACATCAGCCAGCTCTTTTAAACCTGGTATTGATTCTTTATTGCAAATATTCCTCAAAACTGTTACTTTTTGTTGTATAGCAAAGAAAAGTGTGCAGCCTAGAATATCCCTGGCACCCAAATCCTGAGTAGTGCGACCAAGAGCTAGAGTAGCTGATAAGCCTAGTCAGAGGAATATCACTTCAAAAGATAACACAACCATGAACCTGACATAAAACAAGTCGAAATTTTATTGTTCAAAATGTTTTAGGATCTCAGAACCAGTTGATTTGTTTGTTATGTTTTTACACTTTGTTTTTATATTTTGTATTTATGTTTGTGTTTGTGTTTATGTTTATGTTTGTGTTTATGTTTGCGTTTGGCTATTCACAGATGACCAGCACCAGAATAGCCTATTTCAGTCTATTGAACCTTTGCTTGGTTTATACAAGATTGTAACTACAAGTAACGTAATTGAAGTCTCAAGGCTGCTTGTTTTAGTTTAGTCTAAAGTTAGACGTGGTTAGTGACCATCTAAATCTCTGATCTTATTTACTTTCAAATGAGTAAAACCAGCCCTGTTGATTTGGTAAAGCCCAAGAGTTAGCAGTGCAGCATTGTGTAGTTACGTTATATATTACAATATATACAACTTGGATTTATGGTAATTAACAAGTACTAAATATAGGATACTCGGGCATCCACTTTTATAAAATAAAGCAATAAGAGTAAGAATAGAGATAATGTAAGAGTGGTTTAGGGTCACTTGAATAAAAATAAAAGGAATAGAAGGTAAAGTATGAAATAGGCATATTAGTAACCACATACATATAAATAGCGTCGATTCCGTGATGAAAGTGCGATTTATCCATTTTCACTGTCACCAAGGCAACATAGAAGCAATATCAATAAATTTAAATATAAAAATCAGCAAAAAAAAAAAACATCACTATTCATAATGATTAGACCAGTAGCAAAGAGTTTAACATTGATGCTCATTGCATCACAATCCATATATGGACAAGCCAGCCAGCCAAGCTTGAATGGTTATGATGTCTACACTGGAAATGACATCAACAAAGGAATTATAAACAACAATGTTGGAACAATTAGCACTTTCAGCAATGCAGCTGCTACAATTTCTGAAGCAATTGGAATGGGATACTTTGAGGTAGCGGGATACCAAAACTACCGATGTGTTGGTTCGCTCATTTCAGCTGGCTACTTTCTTTTGCCTGTACATTGTCTTTACGACACCAATACAGCAGGATCCAACTTGGGTAAAATAAGTGTTGCGTTTAGCAGACAGACAGGACCAGGAGCCATTCCAGAAACGTTCATGTACAAAGTCGATTCAGTTGAAGTTCACCCAAAGCACAAGCACGTAAAGCCATATGCTGTAAGTAGTGCATCGTAAATATTTATTTCTGTTTAATATATGGTCCTGAACCCATTTAGGCTAATATACCTGAATTGTCAACTGTGGTTATATTTGTTTTAGGATGACTTGGCAGTAATCAAGTTGGTTGGATGTGTTTCAGTCAACAGAAGAGGCGTACCACATGTAAATACTGCAAGTAACATCGGTGTTAACAATTTAATGATAAAAAAAGGCGTTAAAAGATCATGGATCAACGAGTTGCCTAGCGGAAGCACCTCCTACAGTCAACTCAGCACAACAATTACTGTAAAGAGAGACCATATTTGCCAAAAATTCTTCCCTGAAGCATTTGCAAGCAAAAAAGTACTTTGTTTGGTAAACCCTGAACCTGCAAGCTCATGCCACGGTGGTAATGGAGAGCATCTAAGTTACTTGGGTAGTATGTTTTTGGGGATTGAGAGCTCAGTAATTAAAACCAGTGAATCAACTTGCGACTCTAGCAACTCGGTACACGTTTATATGCTGGCAGGAGGATATCACAAGGAGTTCCTTTCTAAATACATTAATTGTATGGACTCTGGATGCGGAGGATATTATCAGGCCTCAGGCTGTGTCCTTCCACCAGTTGCTGTCAAGTCACCTCTTACTGAACCAAGCACTTCTGAACCAACCACTTCAAAACCCGCAATCACAACTTTAACTAACCCAAACATCGCGATCTCAACATCAATTATTCCAACCATGACTCTAACACCAATTATTTCAACCATGACTCTAATACCAATTTTTTTGATGTCTTTAATTCCAACCTCAACTCTGATTCCAACAACAAAAGTGCCAAAAACATCAAATGTTCCAACAACAAATGTGTCAAGGACCTCAACTGTGATTTCAACCTCGGTTGTCTCAACTACTCCAATTGATTCAACCACTTCTGAAACTGAATATATATCAACAGCCACATATGAACCAAACATTGCCACATCATGTCCATTGGCATCAACTGCCTCCAACATCTTGTTGAGTTCCAGCTACGGCAAGAAACAATATGGCATGAATAATTCTAT
>LUVW01000043.1:0-45112 GCA_001661515.1 Capniomyces stellatus
CCCCAACCCCAACCCCAACCCCAACCCCAACCCCAACCCCAACTCCAACTCCAATGCCAACTCAAACGCCAACCTCAGCTCATATGATAATGACCGTGATATCAACTCATCAAACCAGCAGTACGGATTTTCTGGTGTTCAACTCCCTGCCTTCTTCAACTCCAACTCCAATTCTACTGCCAATCCCTCCAACAAACAACCTTCCAGTGCAAACCCTGCCAACTCTGCCTCCAACTCTTCAACTAACCCCAACTCTACTGGTGCTGGTACTGGTACTGGTCCTGTTTCCTCAAACCCAAATTCTTCAGGTATGACTCAAGCTCAAGCTCAAGCTCAAGCTCAAGCTCAAGCTCAAGCTCAAGGTCAAGGCCAGGCTGTTATTGGCGGAACTACTTTTTACAGCAACTCCCAACAAGTCTCCTATTCCGCCCAAGTCCCATCTGGGTATCCCCTCAGCTTTACCCAGTCTCAACAGCAAGTCCAGTCCCACTCCCCACAGCAATTCTACTCCTCCTATGCTCATAATCAGCCAAATCCATACCCACAATCCCACTCCCACTCCCACTCTCATCCACATGCTCACTCTCAATCATCTCAGTCACACCAGTCCTCAAACCCAAACTCTTCATCCAACCCAAACTCACTGGCTACTTCCCAACAACAGCTACACCAATCCCAAGCAAATATCTCTTCCAACTACAACCAACAACAGGGTCAAGGTCAAGGTCAAGGTCAATCCCAACAACCTGCCTCCTACCATAATGCATACTCTCAATCCCGTGCTAACCAACAATATTGGTCTGGCCAATAGATTTTTTTTCTATTAATCTTTCTTTTTTTATTTCTGAATTAATATCTCTATTCTTATTCTTATTCTTGTTCTTATTACTATTTGATTTCTTTTTATTTTATTTGTTATTTAGTCGATAAATTCATTATTGTTAAATTTTTGGACCATCTAATTAGATCAAAGTTGTGTTGAACAAGTAGTGTCATTTATCACATCAAAATAGCAGTATCCTCAAGTATTGTTTAATATTTGTATGCTTTGTTTTATTAATTCTATTTCCAAATAAACCATATGAATAAAATAAAATATAATAAAAATAAAAATAAAAATAAAAATAAAAATAAAAATAAAATATAATATAATATAAAATTTCTTTTTGCGTATACATCTACAACCAAGGTTTTACTTCATGGTATTCCTTAAATGTAGTTTCATTGCCTCTAGCGGGTTTGATTTGTACATGTCATCCATCAAAACCAGATTGAATCTATTCATTTCCTCCAACCTAAAAACATCCCACACCACATCCCGCCCAATTTAACATAAACCAAACAAACATATTAATACTATACACCTCCCGCCCCTCCCTCATTGTCAAATACTTTTTGCCTGACCAAGGTTAATATAATCTTGCAATCTTGTAAACTTACGCTTTTGTGTTGATTTTCTTCTTTATCTTTGGTTTCCTCTGTTTGACAACCTTTTCAACAGCAACGACCTCACCGCCCCCAACCATGTCACTGTCACCATCTTGGCTAATATTAACCACATTATTGTTGACTCTAGCACTGGCACTGGTACTGGTACTGGCACCAATAGTCTTGGTCTTGGTCTTGTTCTTTTTGCCTTTTACCTTTTTGCTCGAATTTTCAACTAGTGTGTTTAGTTCGTCATACAAATCATCCATTCCTCTCAACAATACTGACTTTTCTTTTTTACGCTGTGCCTTTTTTCTGGTTTCTTTCATCTGAACTTGCGAAGCTTGAAGTTCTATTACCATTTTAAAAATTTTAAACAAAGTATAACTATATAACAAACAAACTAACAAACAAACGAAGCTCGAATTGTATTCGTCCCTTTTATCCCAAGTTCATCAATCCATTTCCAACTATACCATGTCTTTCTTTTCTCTTCTTCTTTTACTCTGCCAACATTTATTTCATTTTTCATTTTTCTCTTTATCCTCTCTTCACTTCCAACCACTTTACTTCCCACCCACCCACTCCCCCCCCCCCTTTTTTTCAAAACTAAAACTAAAACTAAAAAATAAAATTATTTCAAATTCACTTACTCTGCATCCAGTTTTTTCGTCGCGCATCCTGCTTCGTCCTCTTGCTTGCTATAGTCAAATATTGGTCATTTGGATTCTCCGTGTTCACTCCCGTTTGTTTGTTCTCACTATTTTCAATCTGCTGCCCAGTCAATACCGATATCGGTGCTGATACTATATCTCTTGGCTTGCTTTCTTTTATTTCCCCCTTCACTACCGAATTTGCTATACTCAATGCCTCCTTCCATTTGCCAAACTGTGACTCTGTGCCCGTTTCGACTTGGCTTTGCTCAAATTTTTGTGCTTGGAAACTTGAGTAATTCGATTTAAATATTTGATTTCCAATACCGAACCCAGATTCCTAAATTCCAATTACCCTCAAATTTTACCAACCGTGTCTACTCTCACCCCCCTTTTTTTCAAACATCAAACATCTTCCTTATCTTTAAACCACAACTATTCATCAATTCAACCGCCCCAGTTCTGACATTCAATTTCGTTTTGTTTTTCATTTGATTTATTTTAAACTCCCAATTACATTTGCTTTATCCTGGAAAGTTGCTGATTTTAATGAATACAAAAAAAGTAAAAGGAGATCTTACATTATTTACTGGCTTTTTTATCTCCGATACCTTGGAATGGTACTTTGTCCTTTCTTTTTTAACCTTGGGCATTGTGATTTGTATCTAGTTGGTTTTTGATCTCTTTATTACAAGGAAACCTTTACTCATTTTATCACAAAGAATAAAGTACCATCGTTTTTTTTTTTTCCCAAGTCGATTTTTTTTTTTTGTTGATTTGTAAAAAAAAAAATGTCCTTGATTTAAAATCAACTTGATTGCGCTGCTAATTGGCTTAAAACTGACAATATTTGACTTTAATAGCTCACTCGTGGTTGGCCTACCAAACACGTTTAAGTATCGCTTTATGTATAAAGTACTGCAAATCAGGAAAGACACTATACACAACATCCCTAAACACAACATCCCTAAACACAACATCATTGCCGCTTTTTTTTTCTTTTCCTTTTCACATCCAAGCAACAGTTGAGTTGAACTCGAGTTTCCAAGGCTAACGTTGCGGGTTGGCCCTATTTATCCAATTAGCAATATGGTTTTTATCCGGTTTATACAAGCACACAACATAGTACATACTATCCAGGTGTAATTGATTGCAGTTTACTATAAAGTGTGCTTATTGTGACATTTTTAGTTGTGAATTGTAAGCGGCAACTAGAGATTAAAATAAAAATCGAATTTGGTTGCTTCTACTCAATTAAAACCAATTTATTTTAATTTTGTGGAGCATAGTAAAGTTGATATTATTTCTCGTGGCTCTTTTCCCAGTAAATTAAACCAAATATAAAATTAATATGCTCAGTTTAATACTGTAAAGGTATAAATCCCATATTTTCTGCTTTTGAATGCCAACTTGATTACAATACTAAAAGCAGTCAGGCTTGACACTAATCTATTTATGACAAATCTAAGCATATATTTTCTAAATATCCAATGCTAAAATTCCCACAATTCCTTCAATTACATCCACATTATTATCATTGCCAGCTTTACATCCTCTTTTAACTCATTTCATCTCGTTATAAAAAACAGTGTGCCAGGCTAAAAATAACTACTTTATCACACTGAAAGCACAAAAATGAGATTACTAATACTAAGCGCAGTTCTAATCTTTTCAGTACTGCCAGGCTCAATGGCCGCTCTACAAGAAAACGAACCCACGCCGATGGTTATTGAGCCCGACAGTGTTGCAGGTTTGGGTATGGATCAGGGCTTGGATACGGATCCAGAGCTAAATATGAACCAAGGGCTGGATATAGATCAGGATCTAGATGCTGAAGTGGACGCTGACGACTCTTGTGTTGACGCTGACGATGTTAATACCAATTTTGATAATCATGAATATGGTTACAGCGGTGACCAGGAACTGCAAACTTTCATACTCAAAGCAAACACCACAACGGTTGTAAATGCTGAAACAGCTGCAGCAGACTTTATTGCCTACAAACCAAGCTCTATTGGCCAGTATAGATCCCAGGCAATAGTTATTGACAGGTCCGCTACTGAAAAAAGCCCAGTAACGTACACACATTCACAGCACGAAACTGTGATAAACACCATAAGAATGGCTGGCCAAGTGAATGAAGATATGGGTGAACACAAATCTCTACTTAAATACGAGATAATCACTACCAGATTAGAAACTATAAAGCCAATCACGGGCAAAAACCTTAAACCGACAGAGGGTGAACGCTTTTACTCGGACGTAAACGAAATCACAAATTTCGAGTATGAAAATCGACTCAAAAACTTGAGGCAGAAACCATTATCCAATGGCAATGCTGAAGCAAGGCCGAAAACTAGCGAAAATATTGAATTAGCTGGCAAAAGAGGCAAGAAGCTGCTTAAATTGGATACATCAAACAAAATTAGACACAAAAGTGGCGAGTATAATGGCTCACCCGTAATCCAAAAACGAACCGATAGTTACATTGAATCTAGGCCCAGCATGGATAGAGTCATGATTCCTGATATTGGAATTAGCGTTTTTGGTGTCATCAACCCCTACCCTTACGCCAATTTGGACCCACTTTTGGCATAAGGAACAGTCATACCTTCCTTCTAGATCTCTACAGTCATGTGTGATTATGGATTGAAAGTGACTGTAGCTGTAGCTCCTGAAACATGGGTTATAAAACGACTTTGATATTTATTATATATCTAAACTAGACAAAACAAAAAAAAAAAAGTCATTTTACTTTCTTGAAATCTAGCTACTTTTTTTTGCAATAGCAAAGATAACCTTTATTAGCTACCAATTGCATTTATTTTAGTCAATCCTAACCACCAAATGTTATATTTTGTTTATTTTTACATTTCTGGAAAGTCGGAAGAAGAAGAAAAAAAAATCAAATGAATTTTAGATTGTAGAGTTGATGCTGTCGAGTGTTAAAGCAATATCAATAGTAGTAGTAGTAGTAGTAAACCTTTGGTATTCCTAGTCCTAATTATAGCATCTATAATAGAGCAATTTTTGTGGAAAAGAAAGACAAAAGGTTGCAGAATGAATAGTAGAAATGCCGTGAATGTAGAGTAAACCAATAAATACTGCTTTCCAGAGCTGGTTTAGACTGCCTACTTTGCGGAGGAAGGTTGGTAGTAAGAGTTTTTTTTGGAAAGTGCGTCTAGTATATCTCTGCTTTTAGAGCTTTTGCTAGATTTTCCTGACTTGGACTTTTTCTTAGAAGATCCAATTGAGCTAGAGACAGAGAATCCCTTTGGATCGGGCTTGGGCGGGTTGTTGCTTTCGTTGAGCTTAGCCACAGACTCGGGCTCAACGTAGTCTTTATAGTCAGGCATGCCTTCAGACAGGTTAAGGCCCGAAACATGTTCTGGCTCCTTGATTATGAATGGCGAAACTTGAGTGTTGGCGTGTGGGGTGGCGCCATTATCAATTGAAATATGGGTTGCAAGATTTCTTTCGTTGTGTGGCAAGGTGTCTACGCTGGTGACAACTCCTGTGCTGTGCATTGGTGCTGGGAAAGGCACGCTGTAGTTGTAGTTGCTTGGGTCGTAGACCTGGCTTATGGGGCTTCCAATCGATCTGCCGTTCTTGGTAAGCTTGGTGCTTCTGGTGCTTTCCCTTAAACTGCTCTTGCTGTCTCCTGTAACCTTGGCCTCTCCTCTGAAATCATAGTTAGCCAGTTTTCCGGACCTGGTGCTTCTGTTTGACTTTGTTGGGTACATTGCTGAGGATTCGCTTGCAGACATTTGCTTTCCAATCATGGAAAATGCCCATATGTTGACAATAATTGCCTCAATAGAGTACATTGCCCCAGTGGTTATTTCCAGATACTGCACGTAGGACACTCGAATGCTTGGCAGAGTAATGAAAATATAAACAATGTTTCTCAAAATGTTCAAAGCTGCTGGTGCTATAAACAGTCCTTTTGATCCAACCACGTCAAATATCACCGACCCTCTCAATGCAAGAGCCATGTATAACCCGCATACACAGAACGAAACAATCAAAAAACTTGAACCTGCAATAAGCGAAACTAAATGTGGATGTTCGTTTTGGTTCATAATCAAGTAAACTTCACCTCCTGCTTCCATAGCCCCTATAATAAAACACATGACTGTAAAAACAATAGAGTAGACTGTTCTGTTTTTTTTCCAGTCTTCGCCTCTACGAATGAATTCCCTAAGAAGACAAGGAGATAAAAAAGCAGAAAAACACACACACAGAATAAACAGCGTTTAGTTTTAATGTTTTCCAGCTATGTTTTGTTTTTATTTGATTTGTACCTCCTACTAATGCTAGCACTGTTATTTCAAGAGTAAAATGATATGCCAAGGGTTATTAATTAGCTTATTTTTGGAGTTAACTTACCATCGGAGCAAGAATAGAATAAAACTGACCATCAGCATCCAATACAACAAAAAGTTGAGTTGGGCACCATATTTCACCATAAGTGAGTTTCTGATTATGGCACCTGAGCCCGCCAGCCCAAACGCAACAGCTCGTACTAACAAAGAAATGATACACATTAGCCATATTAAATCAAAGACGCGAGTTTATCACTATTAATAGTTACACAAACGCAATCTGCTGCTATATATGTTTATAAAGCTAGCTAGACTTACCAAAAGTGTACACTGCAGCAAACAAAAGGACATAGCTTTTATATCTGAGTATCTGATATACAAAAAGAAGGAACGGGATTAAAAACACCACAGCCCCCGCAACGCCTGAGATTTGATAAAAAACGATAAGGTTATTTGCCATGATGAGCGAATATTTGCTGATGCGGCAAAGACGTAGTGGAAAAGACTTGAATAATCAAAGTTTAAGCGCCTTTAAAATTCGACAAACTTGATTGTGTTGTTGCCGATGCTTTGGCGTTTATGAAAGAGTGATATTGAGTGTGTTACAATATTAAAAAAATATTTATCAAACAGTATAATAATAGTAGAGATACTAAAACATCGAAAAATGTTAAAGAGATGGAAGAAAAAGATTTCTCTTATAAGATAAAATAAATCCGAAAATTTTCAAGCTGGAATCCAAAAAGTTTCACGACATTGCAAGGATACTTGTAAAAGCTTAAAACTGACGATTAAATAAAGTATTATTAAGCAAATATCACTTTTGGATTAATGTCGAGACAGCTTTACTTTTTTTTTCTACTTTTTTTTTTGAAGAGCTTGCTAGTATTGTGATGTTGAATTTGTCTGTAAAGCCGCTGATTCAACAAAGTTAACACAGAATTGAACAAGTAGTATTGACAAAAATGAACATGAAAATAGAGCGAACAAAGAAATAAAAGGAACCTAAGCCATTTTTTTCGTAGTTTAAAAAAAATATTTAAACTACGACTTTGTCGATTGTTCAAAAAACTGAAGAAAAATACGGTCAATCCCAGTAGAATGATTAGCTTTATTATATTTAAGCTTCAATTGACTTTATGAATTAGATTGTATTGTTCAAATTGCCATGAAAATAGGATGTCTCTAAATCAACAATGCCAATGAAGATTACTCTGCAATTAGAACACCGAAATGATACAGCTAGTTTGATTGTTGTTTCGGAATACAAGGAACCACATGTCTTTAAATATCAATGGGGGGGGGGGGGAACTAAAGAAACACTGTAACATCGTTATCGAGTCTTGAATTCGTTCAAGAAAGACAGTTGATACTTTAATCTCTGGTTTCCAGCATACCTTTGTATACTAAATTGCATCAGCGAGTACAACTAGATTCATTTATTAAGCCACTTCAGCATTCAGGACAAAAAGAAGCCGGGTCAGGATAGGCTAGTATGTTCTCCACAAACGTGCAAGAGGCTACTGATCTAACCAGACGTACTAAATCACTGAACGGTTTTGGGATGTGAGACCTCAAATCAAGAGTAATACTCGACCTAATCTACTGCCAACCATAAGGTACGTATGCTTTAACCAATTTACTGCCAACGACAAAGTCTGTATGCTTTAACTAATCCACTGCCAAACATAAGGTGTGTATGCTTAGCATTGCATGGTATCAAGACGATAAAGTGTCACAGCTAAACACGAGTGTTTGTGTGGATTAACAGATACTGGCCATTAAATTACCATTTAATTGTGTAGGAAATGGTGTGTAGATACAATACACAGGAAAAACAATAGTTTTAAAAAAAACTAAATCGCCTGACAATGGAACAGAGAAGAAACAGCCATATTTCTATTTTTAATTGAAATAAGATACAGCCTTATTATGACATTTTTTTTAATGGCTAATATCGATGATTGTATAAATAAGTGTTACGTAGATCCAAAAGGTGCTTAAACTTGTTAAATTTTTATCGCTATACACTGAATTTTTTTTGCTGTTACAAGCAGAATCTGTTGGAAAAGCGGAAACAATAAAAGGAACACAACCCTTGTTTGTTTTTGTAAATTTGAGAATTGTAAAGGAGCGTGTTTTCTATTGTTTGTTGCTATTAGCCCAAATGCTGTCTACTTGGCACATTTGTAAATTTTGATGTTCAACTCAATAGATACGTTCAAGTAGAATAATATGGCTCTAAACAACAACAAATGATCTTGAAATATAAAAGGTAGTCCCAGCCATTCGGGATAGTAGTTGCATACAAAGAAAACACATATAAAGTGGTACTGTTAGTTGTATCAACCTCATTACTAGTCGCATAGCCTGTTTCAGTGAAATTTATAATGCTGTAATTTGAATTTAAAGTTCAAAGCCCAGCTCGACTAACTATGAAGGTTAGAAGAGGAATAATAAGTATACAGTCTGGTAGCTGAATATATACATCCACGAGTGTTGGGCCAATATTAGGTGGAGATAATTGCAATTTTGCAAATACTAGGTTAAAGAAATTATATTTATTTAAAGATACGAAGTTTAAGGTGAATAGAATTAGCGCCATTGACATGGCAGTAGACAAGCAATATACTTGTCAACCATTGACGTATTAGAGTAAAAATATAAAGTTTTTTTTATTTGATACTGGGTTTGAATCATCTGCATTGGAAAAAGGGGTGTCAAGTTATGATGTCTGGACCTGTCGAATGAGTGTTATATTTTCGCCTTTTAATAAAATACGGCCTGTAAACAACCCAAAGTAAAAAATGATATATATATTTTTTAAAGTTAGTTAAATTTCTTGGAATGGATTAATTCAAAAGCAAGGCAAACAAATTAAAAGTATGTGGCGTGTGCTGGAATGCCAAAACAAAAACTATTTAGTTTTAAAGCATGGGTTACCTATATCAGTCCGGGTTTCTTTTTTCGTGTGAATCTCGACTGAATCATCGATTACAAGGTTCATAAACTCGTCAAATCCCTATTTTATAGGCAGTACTTTACAAGTTTAGACATTGCGAAAACATTCAAACAATAAAAATATGTAAAGTCAAGCACGAACAACGAATTCATACCACTACCAACAAGAAATCCGTCAAACAAAGCATGTAGAAATGGAAATAAAGTATGCTAAAACGTCAAATGATTACCAAAATCCTTCCTTCTATCCGCAAATCTGATCTGTCAAACAGCCAAATCTCTACGCGTGCTTTCTAAAAATGCAAAACAAAAAGTTGAATAAAACGGATAATTCAATAAAACAAAAGGTTGAATGAAACAAAAAGTTGAACGTAGTAAAAAGCGGAATCACATGTTTTACAACTTACTTTTTGGAGGAACTGGAAAATAAGATTCTAAAAACAATTAAATAGATTGAAATGTAGACAAAAAGTGGTTAATTTTAAGCGAAGTGAGGGCAGAAGGTGTCGCGCTGTATTTCAGTTTATTGGAGATGAGGAACAGAACTAGCGACTCGAACATAACAACGATGACAACAATCGCAAACGTAGAAACCAAGAATAAAACGAGCAAGATTGCGGTAAAGAAAATGTAAATAAATACGGATAAAGGGGGGGGAGACGTGGTACTTACGATGGGCTGGACAAGTACTCTTTGGACTTTGGTAGACATTTTGCGTATAAGTGTGTTAAAGATAGAATCTGGACTAAAGTCGTTTTAGTTGTTTCGTGAAAAAACCTATTTTATCGAATTTTTCGGGATGGAGAATACAGAATCAAAACAGAGTAATAATAGTAGCGTTTTTTTTCTTTGTTAATGAACTTAATCTCAACTTTTACAATTCGAATATTATTATTACTATTTTTTTTGTGGTTCAATGGTAAATTTGGTTTAAAATTTTTTTTTTTACTTAATTATTGTCGAGTGTTTTGATTCACAACGAAATGCAATTTAACGTAAAAACTTGGTAATAAAAAGTATATGCGTAAAAGGAAGCTGAAAGCCAAATTTTAGTTTCAATTTCGGTTTTGTGAGAATATCGCGTAATTTAATGGTTGAGCTAAGAGATTTGGTTGGATGAGTTTGGATCAACACAATTTTTAATATGAGAAAACAATAAAGTTAGTTGAAGTTGAAAAAGAAAACTTTCCCAGTTTAACTCAAAATAAAAGCTTAATGTAGATTATTAGCAGTCAAGAAAGGAATCAAAGGAATAAATACATTCTTGTTGACAGACAGATACCCCAGTTGTTCTAACACGAAATAGCAATTCTCAATTATTCGAATAAAAATAAAATAAACCAAGGCAGAAAAACGGCAACAACGATATTTAAAAGGTGGCATTTCCTAAAAACAGACTGAATAAAGTACTAAAATTACAATAATAAACCATTAAACGGCGGGAAATGGGTAAAGACAGAGATAATAGAGGTAGTTTGGGGAAGAGGGGGGCTGATTCAAGGGAAAGCAGAGGGGAGCAGACTCGGAGTGAAGGTGGAGGCAAGAACAAACATAAAAGAGACAGCTACATCGATGAGTCAGATACTGAAAGAAGGAAAAGGAAATCAAGCACCAGAGAAGGCGAGAAAAGCTACAAGAGTAAAAGCAAGGGTAGAAGCAAGGACAAGTATAGAGGCAAAGAAAGTGATGGGAAAAAAAGAGAAGGGAAACGTAAACATAGGAAGTCAGAGGAGAGCGAGCAGGAGTCTGATGACTGGGAAGAAAAAGTAGTTGAGGTAAGCTGGATTCGGATATAAATTAACAAGTAAATGGAAGAAAAGATAAATTGGGTTTGAAGGCTAGAGAGTCTAGGGTGAGATATTTGGTGATATATACGGTAAACTGGAAATGTTGTAGGAGAAAGCAGAGAGCAAGGAGAGGGATTTGATGGATGTTTACAATGTCAATGACGACAGCAGCGAAAGCGAGGGTGAAGTTGTGTACCAGAGTAGCAAGGATAGAGTGGATGGCATAACCGAGTCGTATCTGGATGATGACGAAGACGAAGGGGAAGAAAGCGAGGGTGAGGCGATGAACGAGGTGGACTTGAACAAGTTAAAGGCGCAAGCAATGAGGGCGCGTATAATGGGGATAGAAAATGCGGAAGAGCTGGAGCAAAAGTTTGACGAAGAGTACAAAAAACAGCAAGTGGCTTTGGAAAAGTCAAAAGGGGGGAAGGGTGGAAAAGGTGGAAGGGGAGCTGGACCAAGGCGAGGCGAAAGTGTACAAGTAAAGGTAAATAAGGTTGATTGGAATTATAAACATAGATTAAAAAAGCAAACACAGTTAGTTTGAATGAAGAGGTGGGTAGGGGGAGGGGGAGGCAAAGAGAGGTGATTGTTTGATAATCAGAATACTGTAGGAATAAGATGATTGTACTGATATTATGGGTATCTGGTATGTATTTGAATGTAGAAAACGGTGGTATTGCCAGAGATAGGAATTTCAGGGGCACCAAGTATAAGAAAGCTGGTGTATAACAGTGAGCAAGGAGAAAGGAACGATGGGGGTGATAAAGGGGGTGAGATGTTTGACGAGGAAAAGCTGACAGACATTCAGCTAGCCAAGCTGGAAAAGTATGGGTCAAGGGTATCGGGAATGGGAGCAAAATCAGCACAGCTGAGAGAAATGGTGAATGAGGAAAAGAATCTGAAGCAGCTGGAGTATGACGATGAGTTTACAACGGGACTTGAGACGAGTGGTAGGAATTTGGATGAGGAGAACAACGATGGTGGTGGGAAAGCGAGGAAAGGAAAGAGAGGAGTTGATGAGTTGGAGATGAGGAGGAGAGAAAAGCTGATGATGATAAACGAGCACAAACAGGTGGAAAGGGTGGAGAAGGACTGTGAATATTGTTTCAGCCATAGAGCGATGATGTCGCAGGGGGGCAGTGGTAAGATTGTGGAGCAACAAAACGAGGTAGTGGTGATGACGCCAAGAGTGCCGTTGATAGCAACAAGCAACAATGTGTACTTGTCCCTTCCAACAACAGAAAGCCTGACTGACGGGCACTGCATAATAGCAGCGATTTCGCATTGGCCAGTTGGGTCGGTTTTAGACCTGGACGACGACAGTTGGGTTGAAATAAGAAACTTCCAAAAGGCTCTAATCAGGATGTTTGACAAAAAGGGGTTTGGAACTTTGTTTGTAGAGTACAGCGGACCTACCCGCAAACACCCCAAAATTGACGTGTTTCCCCTGCCCTACAAAGACAATCTGTTTTACGACTCCGAACTGTACTTCAAGCAGGCTCTAACCAGCGCTGGCGAAGAGTGGAGTGTACACAGAAAAGTCATTGATACCAGGCTCAAATCCGCTTGCCAATCTGCCGCTGCAAACTCAAACAACAAATCCTCCAACTCTTACATGCCAAACAAAAACATCTTTTCCCTCTCTTCCCCCACCTCTGTAAACTCTGCTATCAACGCTGCTGCAAACACTTCTGCCAACCCTGAACCCATCAGCACCCCATCCGCTGCTTCTTCAATGGTTGTTGGTGGCTTTCGACGCTCGATGACTTCCAAAGTCCCTTACTTTCATGTTTGGCTAAACATTGATGGCGGATTTGGCCATGTCATCGAAGACGCATCTTCCTTCCCCCACTACTTTGGCAAAGAAGTTATCGCCAACATGCTAAATCTGCCCCCAAACCTATACAGACACCCCAAAAAAATTGTATACTCTGATAAACAGCGAAAAGACCGTGTAAACGAGTGGGTGAGCCAGTTTGGTTGGACCGAGTTTGACTGGACCGTTTGAAAATTACTATGGACTCCTTTAACTTTTTCCACCAACTATTATTACTTTTACTTTATTATTATTTTATTAATGTTGATTTTTGATTTTTTATTGTTGGCTTTTGATTTTTGATCTAGTAAACCTAGAACCTGATTACATTTGAAAAATCAAACTGGTCGATTTAGTAAAAAATAAATAATAAAACTAGATTGAAAATAAAAATAAAAATAAAAATAAAAATAAAAATAAAAATAAAAATAAAAATAAAAATAAAAATAAAAATAAAAATAAAAATAAAAATGAAAATGAAAATAAAAATGAAAATGAAAATGAAAATGAAAAGGAAAAGGAAAAGGAAAAAGAAAATGATGAAAAAGAAGAAAAAAGTTTGTGAAACTAAAATTTGGTAAACCCACAAACTGAATCTATCACATCATCCTTTGGCTGACAAGCGCTTGAAGGGAAAAAGTCTTGCAAGTCGTTAAACAATCCTAGTCTATTTGCTCTAATGGCATCGTTAGTCAGCTGCAGAAAATCACCACTGCCGACACCATTGCTGCCCATCCCACAAGCCGAACTGTCCAGACTGTTGGTCAGCCCGGCAGTCTCAAAGTTGCTGTTTGGGATAGTGAATAATGAAGACGTCAGGTTTCTATACGATAGGCATTCGGCTGGTGATTCGTGGTCAACTAGAACCGAAACCTGAGTTTGTAAATACTTTAAACAGCTCATAAACTGCTCTTGGATCTGGCTGCTATAGCTCGCTGGACCAATCAAATCTGGCACCGCATTTTGGTTTAAAGCTGCACGTGTCCTTTGTCTGGTGCCAGTGCCAGTGCCACTGAAAAGCGACTCGGTTGCAGATTTTGCAGAGTTCAGGTTGGCACTGCTGCGAGTACTTCGTACGTTTATGGCTGCTGCGCCTGTAGCTTGGCTGGAACCTGATTCCGGACCTGAATCTCTTGCCAAATGCGACGCCAGTCCAATCGCTTTGGTGTTGGTTTTGACCTTTATTGGGGAAATTCTGCTGGTTGCAGCTAAAGCAGGACTTGAAAAATCGCTAGAGTGATCAGTTGCTGTCTGGTAATGCAATTTCTGTTGCTGTTGCTGTTGCTGCTGAGGTGGGGGTGTTGAGGTGGTAGGAACAGTAGGGAATGTCGATGTTGAGGCTGCCAAGGTCGATGAGTTTGAAGCCAAAGATGACGCAGATGTGGATGTTGATTTTGAAGGCAGCGTTCTTTTCTTTTTCACATACTCGTTAGCCTTCCCATTACCACCACCTGTGCCATCAGAGCCGCTGTCATCAACTGGCTTACCCAACAACTCCTGAACCAACCTTGGTTCAGAGAATGGGCCTTTGGTAGCACTTGGCCCAGCTTCCCTTTTCGAGTTTAGAGCCGTGTAGCTTCGGGTATCCATTCGACCCAACTCAGCCTTGAATCTTTTTTCACTAGCCTGGCTGTGCTTCAGGGCAATCAGATTGGTTTTGGCTGCTTGGCACATTTCCAAAAACCGCCGTTCTCTGATCATATATAGCGACCTTCTTAAGGCTGTGGCGGACAGCGGCCTTCTCAGCTTCAAGGCCCACAAGTCGTTCAGCCTGAGATTGGGTCTGTCGTTGAACCCTGGGTTGCCAGCAAACATAAAATGTGTAGACAGTTGCTCGCTAAACACAAAAGACTGGGTGTACCGCGAAACTGGCGGCTCGTTGGCCAAACCAGTATTGCCGTTATCACCAGAATTGCCACTATTCATGGCGCTGTTTAGACCAAACCGTGAGTTGGAGCCTGTATTTGATCCAACATTTGGTATGTAGTTGTTCTTGCTGAAATTTGAGTGGTAGTTTTCTTGCCACTGCTCATTGGATATCTGATAAGTCAGTACCGCCATTGCCACTGAGCTTTGATGTTTGGGATTGGGATTGGGTTTTGGTTTAGGTCCATCACCTCCAGTCCGGTTCAAATAATCTCTGAATCCATGAGCTCCTAGATCTGAGCCAGAATTAGCATTGATAATAGCACTAATGTTGGCATTGACATTGCTAATAACGTTTGGATTCAAATTCGAGTTTGAGTTTAGAGTTGAGCTCGAGCTAGAGTTGGTGTTTGAGCCGCCTTGCAAGCTGGGCTGTGTGTTGACCAGCCTTGAGGTTAAAAGCAACGGGTTGTACGACAGACTAGCATTTATCAGCGGCCTGCTGCTTTCGGACAACCGGCCAGCACCCATCCCTGAGACCTGCTTTACCTGGGGCGCAGAGTCAAAGCAGTGGCCTGTGAGAAAGTGCAGCTCGTTGCGTGTGCTGTCAAACGTCAGTCTTATTGTATACACATTCTGGTGCTGGTGGTGGCTAGCGTGGGTGTTGGTGCTGACCTTTGACAGGTCTACGCCTGGGTTCCGGCTTCCGCTAGCTATGTAGTACCCATTGCTTGCATACCACCGCTCGTTGGCACTCTCAAGCTCGCTATCCGTAACACTGCTGTCTTCCCGGTCCACCACCCCGCTGATGTTGAGCATCTTCTGGCTTGCATCCGCACCTGCTACCCAAAATGGCTGCGACCTGCAGCTCGAAAGCACATTTGGCGGCGACTTTGACCCCAGATCCTTCGTCTTTTCAAAAAACGTGTCTGTCGCAATGTCATAAACAAACATATCCCCCAACGTGTCCTTGTCGCGCTGCCCCGACATTATATACAGTCTCTGTGCCCTTGAATCCATTGTCATTGAATGGAAGAACCTGCCGCACAGCTGCAGCTCGTGGTCGTGAATGTGCGAGTCTGGCCTCAACACCTCCCACTCTTGGCTTATCGTGTCATACTTGTACAGCCCCCCATACAGCGTCCCTGGATCCGCTGCCCCTGGAAGCAGCACTTTCCCCCCGTATATATATATTTTGTGGTACCGGTTGTCAAACACCATTTGTGCGTCATATAGCAGCTTTGGACCTCCCTCGTTCTCTGTGTTCGATGACTCCAAGTGCCACTTTCTCTCCGCCACATCGTACATGAACATGTCACTATCCAAACTTGCACTTCCCCGATACTCCTGGTCAAAGTACCTTCCAATCACATACAGCCTGTTGTTTACACTATCAAAACACATACTGTGCAGCGATCTGCGCCCTGGCCCACTCTGCTTCAATGTGTCCGCACTCAAACACGTCCACCTCATCTCTAAAAAATCAAACTCCCACAGATCCCCCAGGTTCTGCAATCCATCCCACCCTCCGTACATGTACATTTTCCCCCTGCTGTCATCTATACACATCTGATGCCCTCCCCTTCCCTTTGGAACATTTGCATTGTGGTCTATTTTGTTCAACACTATTTGTCAATTTGATTTTCTTTCTACCGCTTATTAACCAAAATACCATAAACACATTCATTACCATTTACACAAACTGGCTCCCATATGCTCTCGTAAGGCAACTCTAAAATCCTTGCATCCAGCATCCCCTCACTGTGCGCTGTAATCATCAAATCCTCCGTTGTTTTATAATCTCCCTCCACCACCAACGCCTTAAACATACGCGCCAGAACCGGTGCCTCAAAGTCCACCCTCGACTGTCTACTCAACGTCTCAAACGACTCGTACAACTGCTGATTTCGCAAAAACCTCAAACTGCTCCGGATCATCATCCCTGTCTTGTACTATATCATCACATTTGTTTTTCCAATCCCAATTATTATCGTAATCCCAACTACCACCATTCACTAAACTACCACTGTTTGCTAAATTATCATCTGGCATCCAGAAAAATCCACTAGCTGCGTTTTTACCTCTTTGAATCCCTTTATAACTTCGCCCATTATTAATGGCTCGATAGTTCCTCTCAGCTCAACATACCATATACTAAAATTAAACTTTTGATCGTATGCTACCAGTGGCTGGATTCGGATATACTGGCTCGGCATACACTATCAGCCACATTTAAATTTTCAAAGACTCAATCCTCTCATCCGAGTATACTTCCATTTTTTAACGTTCATTCAACAACTTCAACTTCACACGTGCACTTACCTGCCCATCTATCATCTGCTTTGTTGAAATAGTCTCCTCCTTGTCGTCATTTCTCAGTCCTATAACCAAACATTTTTTATAACCATTCCACGTTGTTGCTACAGTTACCAAATACCACCGATCTTTAAACACCTGGCTAACAACATTGAAGTCAATATTAATCAGACAGACTTACCGCTATGCAGTATTTCAACCATACTGTCTGGCGTCATCCCTGCAAAAACTTTGAACTCTTTCATATTGCATACATGAGCTACAAATAAAATAGAAATCAGTCAACTTAATATCGTCCATTTCAACCTTTTTGTGTATTTTTCTCTTTTATGTACCGCAAAGTCAATTCCATTTTACACCTACGCTTGTAAAACTTTCCAAACTTAATGGAACCTATCGCCAGATACAATTAAACAGTACAATGTTAGCCACTAACAACCAAGAACCCAAGAACTCAGGAATTATACCTTCACCTATCTTCCTCCTCATAAAATATATGCAGTTTTAGTTACGTATAAACCCTGGCTGTTCCAGTCGAAGAAGCAAGTACTGTCTATGGTTATTCGCGTTTGTTGACCATCTTGATTCCTGGTCGTTGGGGTTGTTGGCTAGTACATTATGTGGTAAATAGTTGGCCGAATAGCTAGACCACGAGTATATCTCGTATGGTATAACATCGTCCAGACTTCTCTTTGGCAGATCTTCAGCACTCCTTAGTTCAGAGTTACACTCATCCATAGCCTCATCAATATACCTTTCATCATAACTGTTTTGGTCAACCTTCATGTTTTGACTGTCTGCATCCCCCCAGCTGTTATATTTGCTTGACTCTTTGACGCCTATCACCATTTTTAATATACATATGTCAGTTTTTCTTTTCTTTTCTTTTCTTTCTTTCCTTTTAAATCAACACAAACTTTTATAATTACACGCGAATACACTGCTACAATCATATATTGGCTTATACCTTGGCTTTGCTGAGTCTGTTGCCGACTAGTTTGGCTGCCCATGCCTAGCAATTGGTTCACAGGTCTTCTTGGTGCTTGCTCCCGCACATATGCACTTTCTAGTGGGTTGCTCGGCCTTAACAGTGCCGGCCCAACCACTCTATAGTTAGCATTCGTTAAAAAGGGCGATCCATATGCATTGTTAAGCACCTCATTCAGATACTCCTGGTGTTTGCTTATTCTTTTCCACGGTTGCCATTCCTCGATAATTGAATCTGTGCCATCCATCATTTTTGCTTTGTTTTTCTAATTCTACTTTTATTCCGCCGGTATTCGGTATTCGGTTTCGGTTTGGGTTTCGGTTAACGTTATTTATTGTTATTGCCCGGTCACTATTCGTTGTATTTTATGTAGAGGTAGGACACCTCGTCGCGTTTTTAAATAGAAATATGTTTTTGGAAACACGAAATGACTATAAAGTTTTTTTTCTATTTTCTCTGTTTCCCTCTTTCTTTTAAATCGTGTACCGGGTCTTTATGATTGTACAAAAAGCTATTTACTTTTTGATACTGTCTTTTAACTTCAAACTTGCTACTAACTTTAAAAGCTGGTGGTGATAATCACAAATATTTTTCGACTTTACGCCCCTATTCACAGTGGCTGGTTTAAAAATATTTATGATTGCTATTTAGCTGAGGAGTGTGTATAGAGGCGGAATTAAAGGTTTGGCTATTTGGGAACTAAAGTTGGAATAGACACGACAAAAGGCACTACAGTATAATAAAAAGGTGCAAGTTTGGATACAATGTTTGGTATATATATAGGTATATTACAGGCATTATGCTGATTTTTGTTGTAGAGATATTGTGGGGGGTGGAAAGAGTTGGATAAATATAGAACAAAATTGAATAAAAGTTGAAAATAAAGCTAGAGTAGGATGTGTTATATTCATGTTTGTTTATCCTTATTTTCCAAGTATGAGAAACCGAATGCAGCAAATTACAATTAAATTGTTTGATTATTGAGCAAAGAATTCAAGCGAGATAATTCTAAACTATGTAAATATAGCTTTGCAACTATGTACGTTTACCAAATCTCATTTGTTCCGCCAAAGTCTTCTAGCTAGAAACCAACCTCCTTGCAGGCAACATGGAATAGGCTGCAATCCATTTTAAAGTGCACCCGCCCCTACTTTATTAGTATTTTTTTACCTTTTATTATTATTGTTTTTACCTCTTTCTTTTGGTGTTTGGTTTGGGAGTTCTATTTTTCAGTTCCATAAATGACAGTTGGATTTCCAACGTTAGCAAGTCCCATTTGCATTTTGTTTAACCAAGGACTGTTTGCTCTTGTTTATTAAACGCGCTTAATGATAAACATTTTTGGCATTTATATATGTTGTGAGAATGTAAAATGTAAGGCAAACAAGTAGGTATTTTCAATTACCCTTATGCCGTCTATTGTTTAAAAAAAGCTAATTATTGAGGAGATATGATTATTAATTGCTTTTTGGCTGCACGAGTCACTTTTCAATTTCAAGTATCTAACTTCAAGTATATAGGTCCAATTTTATAGTACCAGCTATGGTTAAAACATATCAATAAAAGACTTTCAGCTTTACTACAAGCCTAAACTTAAACTCGCTTGGCATAATATCAACGATAAAACATGCACTCATTTTGGTAGTTAACCTGTAGTAAACTCGGCCAGAAAGTCTGTCAATTGCCCTAATGCGCTACTAATTGTTGATCACGTTACTGGTTCATGATGCTAGGAAACTTTAGCATACTCGATAATGTTTAATAGCTTAAACTTTGGTTTAGTACAAATTAAGAATATAGCACACTTTATAAAATGAAAAATACAATAGAAAGTAGAAAAAAGGAACCAAAGAGAGTTGGCTACAAAACGCCAAAACGTTAAAGCGGTAATACAATAACTGCTGTCTGCAATAGAATGTAATAAGCCGGCAGATTTCGTGTCTTGACGGACTTTGTCTGGCTCAAATTAAAAAAAAAAACAACGTATGATTGAGAAAGTATTGCCACTTGGGGCCATATATATAACAAAAATGAGATTGTGACTCAGTAGCGATTGTACGTGTTTTGTGGCATTGATATTCCAACACTATCGTTTCTAGTGTTTCCGGCCTGATTGCGTATATAGTTAGTATGGTCTGGCATATTCACATGTGGGTTGCTGGAGTATGCCCCTCTGTCGCTATAGACGCCCTGGTTATTGGCAGTTTGGTTGCCGCTGTTGGGCTGAAAAGTGGATATCGAGTTGCCAATTTCGGTTGAAACTCTGTGTTGGTGGTACTTGGTTTTTGAATCTCTGTCGAATTCAAGGTTTGGTATTGGGTTTTCCACAACAATTCCTGAAAACGACGACTCCATGATATTCCTCTCGACGTGTGTAAATGTCCAGATGTTAAGAATTATTGCCTCAAGCATGTACATGGCCAGTGTCTGTGTCATAACATACTGGTTTATACTGGGGTTAACTGTTGGCAGCGTTATAATCAAGTAGACCACGTTTCTCAGCAGATTGACAAACGATGGGATTATAAATATCGACTTTGACTTTGGTGACTGGTACACTTGAGACTCCTTAAGAACAAAGTATATAGAGGTAAGGCAGATTATGACCGAGATTGACAAAAATGCCACCGCTGTAACCAACGAACTTGCCATATACGTTCTCTCCTCGGCTTTGAACATAATAGTATCGCTCGTTCCGCCCATAATTCCAAAAATAAGAACAACTGCCGACACTACAAAGGATGCCACTGAATATGACCTATTCCAGACATTTCCTCTACGAACAAGCACCCTATTACAATCAAACAATTTCCATTTATATAACTGCGCGTTATCTTGGCCCACTCCAAGGAGAGGTGAAGTACACCCGAAAAACAGCTCACACTTTATAATTCCATAATTGCTTACCATCGGATTATCGACAAGCAAAAGCTCAACAGCATAATAGAGTACACAAAATTGTTTAACGATAACCCCCCAAACACTGTTGTATAACTGCCCGTCAATGCACCCACACCAACCAGTGTAAAACCTAGAACTCTGACTATAAAAGTAACCCAGATTAAAAAGTTGGTATTAATGAACAAATGGTCAAAAGTAAGTATTGGTAAATTAAATACAAACAAAAAGTCACGCAAAATTTCAATGATAATAAAAAGACACACTATTATTGACGGCTTTTACAAGTGTAAATTCACTTACAGAATGCATAGGTTGTAGTTATGATCATAAACGAACTCCTCAGTTTAACTGTTTGGAATGACAAAACAAGAAGCGGAATCGCAAACAAAATCAGTCCAACTATTCCTGATATTTTGAAAAATAAATCCAGTTCGATCGCCATTATGAACCTATTTCCCTGTAAGTCTATTATATGCTTTGCTGTACTAAATCGTCTTTTACTATACTATATTATACTACACGATATTATAGTGGATTGCGTTGTGCGTATTGACCGTGTTCTCTGATATAATATTTTATACTTTTTGTCAAAGTTGAGATAATATCTTTAGGCCGATTAAAGTATATATATTTAAATACTCTTTAAAGTTAGAAAGTGCTAAGGAAAAAAAAAGAGCAAAGAAAAATAGCGTTTATACAAACATTTCCCCCATACTTTGCTTTTTTTGTTGGCTTTTATATTGTTGTTTTTTGGTTTAGCTAATTTAGGTAATAAAACTAAACATGAGTTTTCAATAATGATAATAAATTAAACATGAGGTGTGCGTTTTAATTGCCTGTTTTCTAAAACGACGTCAAAACCAGAATGAAGTGGACTTGGACAAGTTGGTGTAAGTGGTGTTTAAAATCCGGAAAGCGTTTGTAAGTGTTGATGTTTAACACGGAATCGAAATAAACAAGCTCCAAGCTTTTATTTTTCATGTTTACTCAATAAGCCGACCTTGGAACAAATACAAGGCATAAATCAACACAACTTTAAAAACAGCTACCAAACATATTCAAGCACTTTGGGCAGTAATTGAACAAACTTTAGGCTTGGCTTGCTCTCGTTACGGCTCGGCCAATTGATATTTTTATCCTCGAATTTTGTTTGTTCTTGGCGACAATTAGTGTTTTTTTTTCTTTTTCTTTGATTAATTATACTTTAAATTTTAAAGTTGAATAAAATAGCCTCTTTTTTACCTTTAAGGGTTTTTTAAATGTGCTAGAAAGAAAATGATTCACTTTTCTACTTTTTTTTTCCTATTTTTTTTTTTTGCTTTGTAAATGATTAGTGCGAATGAGATAAGTGATTTAAAAGTGATAGGATACAAATAGCAGTCCAAAATTAGAGCCAATGAAAAACCAAGTATATTTTTAGCCGACAAATCACCTTATTACTGTTATTTACTCGGATCATATCAACTAGTCCAAGACACGAGGCTAAGCTGAATTAGTCATAAAAATATCTGCCAAGCAATATTATTTAGCCAGAATTTGGCTAGGTTTAATTGGAAACTACCCCCCCCACAACAAAAATCCGAAACCTTTCTAAGCTACCTCCAATCCCATTATTTTCTTCAAGCTCATACGGGGTTTAAAGTGATGGTGCAGCAACAACGGCAAAAAAAAAAAAGAACAAAGATATACAAACCAAGCTTGACAAAGGCAGCAACAGACAATACGAGAATAAACCGACATCAAATCGTTAGCTTACAGCACAAATAGAAGGTTTATCAACAACATAATCGAACACTTGGCACTATTTTCTTTTTTATTTCTTTACTTTATCGAATTTGGCGCTCATTTTTTCTTCTCTTTATCGAATTAGGGTCTCTTTTTCTTTTCCTACTTTGCTGAACCAACAAGCTGATCTTCAAAGAATAATTTTTGCTGACTTTGCGCCTGTTTGATTTTAAATTAAACCCTAATTTGCTTTTGGTTGATACAGCTTGAACTGAAATACAAACTAACAAGATCGATTTAGAACATAAAAATATTCCTTCATGTCAACTGCTGGTATCGCTGTTTGATTAGTTGTAAAACACATTATTTCGTTGTTGAAAAAACGCAGTGCATTGTGGTTTAACCGATCTATAATACAGAAACATTTAAGATCAATATATTCGGTTTAGATGTATTCAGCAACCGAAAAACATACCAAGAATAAAATAATGTCTTTATAATAAGGTCGAAATAAAAATAAAATAACTCTAAACAATAAATTCGAATTAAAAATAAAAAACGTTGGAAAATAAACTCGTTCTGAAATATATCAATGTGATATTATAAATGTCCCCGTTATCAACTCGCACCTTTCCACCTCTCAGTTATGAGCTCCAAAAAATAAAGACAAAAAAAAGAATTTCAATTTTAAATGTTTAATATTTAGACATCTTGAACAAAACAAAAATATATTCAAAATGCTTAAACTAGTTGCCACTAGCATGGCTGCCGTATCAGTGATAATTGCCGGTGGAACAAGTGCTGGAACGACTAGAAATATTGACATCGGCGACCTTAAAAAGGTCGGATCAGCCAAAACAACGCCAACACTTGAAGTCAAGTTTTTTGAACATATTGGTTATCAAGGAAAAGTCATTTCACGTACTTTGGTGCCAAATAGATGCTTTAGCTTCAATTAATCACTTTGGGTGACTTATGGAGACAACAAGTCGGGGGCGGGAACTATTCTTGCATGTAAACACTCCTATTTTCGAGGAAGTTGCTACTTGGCAACTCGTCGTACCAAGTTGAGACCAAAATCATTTGCCATAGACCTTGGATCCATTGCAAAATCAGTCATGTGGATAATGACTAAAGGTCTCCGTTACAAATAAACCGACTTTATAGTCATGTTTATGTCTATATATATATGTGAGCGTGTATTTTATTATTTTTATTTAGATATTACCAACCATAAATGTAGTTTTTCTTTGTTCAAAGAGAATTTTGCAAGGGTACAACTAATAGTTGCACAAAAAACGTACGACATCCCAACTAGCCATGTGATTGATCATAGTCAACATTAAGAAGATTGTTGTGGGATGGTTGTTTATTGGTATAAAGAGATAAAAGTCTGTTTGTTTTGTTTTAGAAAACGAAATGCACTAGCACGGCTATTATTAAGCGTAGTTATATAGTTACGATTTACAGGCAATTTTATTTGGGGAGATTTCTTGATTTTAATTTGCCAACAATGTTTATTTTAACAATCGAGTTGGCAAATAAAGTACAATATAGCCCAGTTATACAAGCAAGAAATAAATAAAAAAAGTGTAATTTGGTAAATATCAAAACATAAAGAAAAAAAAGAAAAACAAAACAAAGGGATGCAAGTAACAGATTCAGCTTGAGCTTGAAAGCAAATCAATCAAGTATTCGTAAAAAAAAACAATCGAATAAATAAATAAAAAGCAAATTGAAGGTAATAAAGAGTTGATAAAAACATCAAAACAAAAGAGGGAGTTAAAAAGTAGAAATTGCTAGTGGGTCCTGGACAAATATATGATTGTGCAGAGCAGCAATTGTGGAATTATACAACCCAACTATTTAGTAATTCTAAAAACAAGCCCAGAAGGAGAAAGAAGAAAGTAAGAAATTATTTACAAGAGAAAGTGATAGTAAATAAATCACTCAAACGCCAATACAGGTAGACATCAAGAGAGAGAAAAGAAAAAGAAGGAAGAAAAAAGAGAAAGAAAATGAAAGTCGAAGAGTTGATTATTGATGGCTTCAAGTCGTATGCTTCAAGAACTCACATTAAGGGATGGGATGCTGAGTTTAATGCGATCACGGGGCTAAATGGATCGGGAAAGTCAAATGTATTGGATGCGTTCTGCTTTGTTTTGGGGATAAAAAACTATAAGTTGGTAGGTTTCAAATAAAGCAAAGAAGGATAAATGTAGATGAAGAGTTGAGCAATTGAGCTTTTGAAGGATATTGAATTAAAAATAAATAAATGAATATAGCTGCGTTCGAGTAATATTATGGATTTGATTTATAAAAGAGGTCAGGCAGGCATAACAAAAGCATCAGTTACAATCGTGTTTAACAACAATGACAAAAAAAACAGTCCACCTGGATACGATAGCTTTAAAGAGATATCGCTGACCAGACAGGTAAGAGACATGAAAATTGTTGAAAAATACTAATGCGAGTTTTTTTTAAAAAAAAGAATAAAAAAGAAAGGGAGAGGGGAGTGGATGAGGAGGTGAGCAAGGGTTGAGGGGAAAGAAGAAAATAAATAAAGAAAACGGTAAATGGGAATAAATAGATCATGGTGGGCGGCAAGAGCAAATATATGATTAACGGCCATAAAGCACAGGAGCAGACAGTGTCGAACATGTTGCAGGCGGTTCAGCTAAATATAAATAATCCGCACTTTTTGATTATGCAGGGAAAGATCACACAGGTGCTGAATATGCAGCCGATGGAGATTCTTTCGATGATAGAAGAGGCGGCAGGAACGAGAATGTTTGAAGATAGGAAGGATAAGGCGATAAAGACAATGTCAAAGAAGGACAAGAAGGTAGAAGAGATACAGGTGATATTGAAGGAAGAGATCACGCCGAAATTTGAGCGGCTTAGAACAGAGAAGCAGGCGTACTTGGAGTTTCAAAAGATGAATATGGAGTTTGATAGGCTGAGTAGGTTGGTGGTGGCATATGAGTATACGAGAAACGAGGAGCGGATGGAGAGCGATGAGCGGTCGCTTGAGAAGAACAAAGAGAACCAGGGAGAAAGCGAGGAGAAGACTGAGACACTGAAGCGGGAAATAGGCAACATCAACGCGGGAGTGGAAAAGATAATAAAAAAGAGAAAGAGTGAGATGTCGAATAACGGGGCGATAACAGGAAAGCAGGAGAAAGTGGACGAGCTGTCGAGGAATATAGCAAAGATCAAGGCGAAGCTTGACATAGCAGAAAGCTCACTAGCGGAGGAAAAGGAGAGCGGAGAAACGATCAAAGAGACGATAAAAAAAGTGCAGGAGCAGTACAGCAAGGCAAAGGAGGAAGACGAGGAGGAGCAAGCAAAGTATAGTAGCAAAAAGGAAGAGTTGGGAAGGCAGACTTTGCAGGTAAGAAAGCTGGAGCAGCTGGTTCAGTCGCTGGCAACAGGAGTGGCGGCAGACGAAGGAAGAGACGGAGGGTTTATGCAGCAGCTGACGGAAGCAAAGAACGAGGAGGCAGACAGCCGGACAACAATTGAGCAGAGCGAGGTGAAGAACCGGATGATGAAGCAGGAAGAAAAGGAGCTGAGAGGCAAGCTGTTGGCCGCACAGAGAAACGACGAGGGGTTGAACACGAAGAGAAAAGAGATTGAAGCACGAATAAATAGCACAAAGGCGGAAATCGAGAAGCTGGGCTACAACCAGCAACGCTACTTTGAAATAAGCAAAAAAAAGGAGGTCGGCCGAGCAGAAATCGACAGACTTGTGGACGAGGAAAGACGGATCAGCAGCCAAATGGGCGGAATGGAACTGCAGTACTCGGACCCTGAGGCTGGGTTTGACAGGCGGCGGGTCAAGGGCCCAGTGGCACAGCTGATAAGCATTGATGAAGGGCAGCTTGAGGCGGCCACGGCACTGGAGGTCTGTGCGGGAGGACGGCTATACAACATAGTGGTTGACACTGACTCGACTGGAGCAAAGCTGCTGGAAAAGGGAAATCTGAAGAAAAGAGTCACTATTATCCCGCTAAACAAAATCTCGGCACGCTCAGCAAGCGAGCAGATTGTGAGCAGGGCAAAGGAGATGACGCGCGGGAGAGCCAGTTTGGCGCTGTCGTTTATAGGATACCCAGACGAGGTCAAGACAGCAATGGCCTATGTGTTTGGATCAACGCTGGTTTGTCAAGGTAAGAAGGTCATGATTGGCTTGACATTTGTTACTTTAAACTAAATATAATATCAACTAAATATAATATAATATCAACTAGATGCCGAGTCGGCCAAAATGGTAACTTTTGACAAGTCAATCAACCTCAAGTCGGTTACTTTGGACGGCGATGTTTACGATCCGTCAGGGACGCTGCAGGGAGGGTCAAAGCCATCAAACTCGGGAATTCTGGCCAAGTTTGGCACGCTTGGGCAAGTCAGAAGGCGCTTGGACAAACAGCGGAGCGAGTACGCGCAGGTTGAGCAGCAGCTGAGGTCGCTTGCAAATATAAAGCAACGGTTTGAAGAGCTGAACAGCCAGTTGGACCTCGACAGCCATGCGCTGGAGCTGGTGAAGGGCCAGCTGTCGACGAGTCCGTTTGCGCGAATCAGCAGGCGTCTGGAGGAGTTGGCGAAGGAAATGGCAGAGAATACCAAGGCTGTGGAGGAGGCTAGGGAAAGGGAAAAAAAGGCCAGGGAGATTGTAGGCAGCATTGAGCGGGAAATGGGAGAGTTTCTGCAGGACAAGGACGGGAAACTGGAGGAAATGAACGCAAGGCTGGGAAAACTGAGAAAACAGATGCCCAAACTCCAGGCCGAGGCCAAGCAGACGCAGAAAAGAGCGCAGGAGTCTCAGCTGGGCGTAGACGAGATCAAAGCAGAGCTGGACCAGCTGGACGAGCAGCTGGCAAACAACTCGGCGGCAACCAGCCAGCTCAACAAGGACAAAAACACCAACTTGCAGCTGATGGAACAGATGCAGGCACAGTTTGACGAGAGCTCAAAGGATCTGGCAAGTCTGCAAAGAGAGCTGTCGAGCTATAACAAGGAGCTTGGTGAGCTGGACGTGCTGGTGAAGAGGAAGCAGAACGACCTGGTGAACGAGCAGCTCAGGCACCAGCAGCTAGCCAGAGAGGTTGACCGCCTATCCACGGCATTTGAAAAGTCAAAGCACTACAACAAGAAAATGGTTGCCGAAAATGCCTGGATTACTGACCAGAAGTCCCAGTTTGGCCAGCCTGACAGTGCCTACGACTTTATCAGGCAGGATCCGGTGTCCGCAAAACAGAATCTCGCCATCATAACCGACCGGCTGTCGTCACTGAGGAAAACAACAAACACATCTGTCCTAACCAACATTGAAAGCGTTGAGAAACGCGAGTTGTCGCTCAAGCAAATGCTCAAAACTGTTCTCAAGGACAAGCGCAAAATCGACGACACAATATCCAGTCTCGACAAGTACAAGTCCGAAGCCCTCCACACCACCTGGAAAAAAGTCGACTTGGACTTTGGCGATATTTTTGCCGAACTGCTTCCTGGAAACACTGCCAAACTTGTTCCCCTTGACGGTATGGCTATCTCAAACGGTCTACAAGTCAAAGTCAACCTTGGCGGTGTTTGGAAAAACTCTTTGTCTGAACTTTCAGGAGGCCAACGGTAACCCAATCAATTACCTTCTTGATTGTTTATTAAATTAACCAACTAACCTATTAGCCAATAAATCAACTAACTGATCACTTAATACATCCTATACTTTATTAGCTCCTTGATCGCTCTTTCTTTAATTCTTGCGTTGCTTCAGTTCAAACCCGCTCCCATGTACATTCTTGACGAAATCGATGCTGCTCTGGATCTTTCGCATACCCAGAATATTGGCCGTCTGTTTAAGTCCAGGTTCAAGGGGTCTCAGTTCATTGTTGTGAGTCTTAAGGAGGGAATGTTTGCTAATGCCAATGTTTTGTTCCGTGTCAGATTCCGAAATGGTGTTTCTGCTGTTGATGTAAGTCTACTTTTGCCCTTACTCCTAAATTTGATTATGATTGTGCACAATTACACACGTTCTAATTGATAATCACCTCTCTGTATTACTCATAGACTATTGATCAACGAAACAGATCTATTCAATAATCTCGTTTCACCACCTGGCTCCACCAACTCTTTTATTCGCTTTTTTTCATAAAAAAAAAAAAAAGACATTTAGTTATTTGTTCATTATTGTTTTTTTTTGTTTTTTTTACATTGCCGATTGCTATACTTTTCTTTATTTAACTAACTCTTTCTATATCAAATATATATAAGGCTGTTGCGGTGCCAAAATGCAAAACTACAAACATCAAGTTATTTCAGTTTACTGCGCTTCTTATTTTATTTCGCTTTGTAAAACACCATGTCAAGAGTTTTGGGGTCAAAGAACCTTCCCCTCCTATCAAAAATATACCCAAGCCCACCGTTCCTCGATGTCAAAATCCACTGGTTATTCATCCCGTCCTTCATTCCAAACGGTCCTAGAAAACAATATACACAACAAGATACATTACAGGTTCGTTTTCAGTGTCAGTAGTGTCAGACCTTTCTATAGTCACAAATATACGTTGCAGCGCGTTACCTTCCCCTGTAAATAAATGTGTCCGGCTATACAAGTCCTTGATTTCCACCTGTCGAGTCTTATTCTTGAAAAGTCCCTCGGTTCTGAACTGTACTGCTTTACCTCCACCAATAACCTTTGCCCATTTTAGACACCTATCAACAACAACAACAACAACAACGGCAAAATAATTACATTCATATTTCGACAGCCTTCTCCCTAGAAATATATCTATCCATCTATTAATACGTACCTTGTTGCATACACCATTATCGAACTAGTTATACACAACCCAAACACAATAAACCCCGAGCTTATTAACCCTCGCTTCCACGCTGGTAATAGTATTTGCTCTTGCTCTTGTTTCTGAAGCTGTGCGTCTGCATTACCCGCCAGTTGCTCATCCTCTGAACTATTTGGTTAAAATACAACATCAACAACCAACCAAAACAAATAAACACCGTCGTTTTAACTACAAACAAACACACACACAAATGGGCCATTAATCTGTTTAACTTACACTGGCATTTCTACTGTATACCTCCACCCAATATCAGCCAAATTCAACCTGTTGATAAACCCCAATATTTAATTGTATTAACTTTTTTTTTTTTTTAAAAAAAAAAAAAGTTGCTTTAAACAACAAAGAATTCACATTAAAATCCGTAATTCCATTTTTCCGTATCTCCCAAAGCCTACCATATAACCATTTGCCCAACCGCCAAAGCGACAATCCATTTAAACTTCATCGTCTTATCCGTACTCTCGTAAACATAAAAATCCTTTCGACTACCCCAATCCCCAAGCACCTTTCTCCTATCGACCAGCTTACTTTCTCTATTTCCCTCAGTTCCTCTTTTTGTCCCATATTGCCTTTCCCCAATCAAACTCACGTGATTTCGCTCCAGCATCCCCCATCCCAAGCCCCTCCTCACAAACATACCGTATCCTTGCGTATTTACACTCACACCCCTCGGTTTGCTACCCAACACACCATTCTTTAAACTCGACAATATTTCCTTTTTACAAATCAACATTTTTATCTTTTCTTTTTTTTCTTTCCGACTTTTTGTTGTTTGTTTATTTTAAATTCCGCTGGCTCCTCGCTTCTGGCTCCTTAACTCTATTTTTCTTGTGTATCACCCAAATCCACTATCTTTATCAGCGTGTTAAACCATAACTGCAGAACATTCTTTTTGAGTCTTAAACTTTTAACGAAACAGTTCACTTTTTTTAAAAGAAAATTTGCATCAACTTTTTCTCAGTTTACTTTGATTAAATTTGAGCTAATGATTGGCTAACCCTCAATTATCTTTATCACTTAACTTACACCTTTTATATATATATATTTATATTTTATTTTATTTTTTTGACGCTTTTTTATTTTTACTGTACGCTTTTAATATTATTACTGTACGCTTTTATTATTATTATTGTTATTTTACTAGATACGACAAAATATTGAAGCCGACTTTTTTTTATCAAGTTATACTTTGCTCCAACTTCACACCAACACACCCTGCCAAAATCCCTTTGATTTATATTTATGGTTTTATTCTACACTTGGGCACGTATTTGATGTTCTCCCGGCATTTTATTGGTACCCGCCAGGAAATGATTCTACATTCTCGGTTCGGTTATAACTCTAATCCAAGCACCTTGCAAACTCAATCTTCTTAACCACCCCTTTCTTTTATATATACTTGCCCTTCTTCTACTTGTTCAACGCACTTTATATATCCGCCAAATAATAATCGTATACGGGTTTAGTCCGGGAAACTTTCTAAATCTATGCCACTCACAACATCATTCAGTCTGTATTGACATATATCACTTGCACTTCCCCAGCCTTCCAAGGAACATCAACAACCACAAAGCTGTATAACTACAAACAGAACTCCATTTTACTTTGACTAGCTCAAATTTAATAATGACGAAAGAGTGTGGTGTAATTACGAATTTGCAATAAATCCGATACCACATTATTTCAATTGGCTATTAAATTTCCATTTAACATTATCATTACTAATTATTCCCTTTATCCCATTCCATCTAATTAACTCAGTGTGGATTTGCCCTTTTTTGTTGCCGCTGGAAAATACGCAATTTCTCGAGTTTATTAGAACAACAAAAGAAAAAAAACATAATTAAAGAGTAATAATAGTTCAAGTTCAACTCAACACTGCTCCAGTAAAGCACTATTATATCCATTCACCAAAACTTGCCTTGATAACTTATCCGCTCTTCTTTACTATGCTGGAAACATCACTAGAAGAAAAGGTGATGGAAATTAGGAGGAGGATAGGGAAGAGTACACACTTTGTCCATTCTGTATTATTATGCTCTGATGTTTCTAGCTACAGCCGTCTAAATGCTTGAACTATTTAAATACTCTAGCTCGAGCTTAAGCAAAGCGTTATTGTTTAATCGCTTTAGCATTTACAAGCACATTCTGGTTGCTCTTACTCTTAATACATAAATATTTATTTATACTAGCGTAAATAGCTAAAACAGAAAAACAGAGAAAACAAACAAGTAGATATTTATTGATAATGCCTGCTGTAACAGAAAACAAGACCAACAATGAAAGAAACATAGTTTGGCACCACACCACTGTCACAAGAGAAGACAGGAATATAATATATGGCGCTAAAGGTGCCACAGTTTGGTTTACTGGACTATCTGCTTCAGGAAAAAGCACAATAGCTTGCGAGCTCGAAAAAAGGCTTGTAGAGTTGGGCAACATGGCCTATGTACTGGATGGAGACAACATCAGATTTGGCATAAACAAAGACCTGGGCTTCAGTCCAGAAGATAGAACCGAAAACATCAGAAGAATCTCAGAAGTCAGCAAGCTTTTTGCAGACTCAAATATGCTTAGCTTGGCGTGCTTCATCAGCCCAGCAAAAGCTGATAGAGATACCGCACGTAAAATCCATGAAGCTGACGGCCTGAATTTTATTGAGGTGTTTGTAGACGTTCCTGTGTCTGTTGCTGAAACACGTGACCCCAAAGGCCTCTACAAAAAAGCCAGAGCAGGTTTAATCAAAGGTAAAAATATCCCCTATCTCCAGTACATTTAAGCAATATGTTTTGCATTTTAAACCAGGAAACATTTTTTCATTTTCACCTTGGTTTTTTTTTTTCGGTTTTTTATTTCGGGGTTTTATTCTGGTTTTTATTTCTGGTTTAAGGAATGGTAGTCTAAATATTGGGTTTCTTCTGTATCGCTTAGAGTTTACCGGAATCTCTGCTCCATACGAGCCACCAACCAATCCTGACATCCATCTGAAAACAGATCAAGTTGATATCAGCCAGTCCGTTGACATAATTGTAAAATATCTACTAGATAAAGCTATTATTAAGCCATTGTTAAAATAGTTTCGCAGATCCACTTTATTATTTCCATCAATAAAACATACTACCCAGCAGTTTCAAAAGCGTACTGTTCTGGATCATACAAGACAAACTTTTAAGCAACCAAGTAGTTTTACATTATCAACAAAGGCATAATCACTCAATAACAAAGAGTTGATCTAAATAAAGAGCTGAAATCGCAATATTAGAGTAATTGGATTGTAAAAGCGTAAACCCCAACACTTTATTTATCCAAATACTTTAAATCAAGTAGTATAAGACCTCAACCAAGCAAAAACTTGAAACAGAATACTTTGCTATTCAGCCAAGTTGCAGTTTGTTTTTCTGAACAACATTTTGATTACGTTGATTTAAGATCAAGTTAATCGATATCGCTGACAATAACAGATCCGAGCGGCCATAAAGTCACAGCAGCCAGCTTCAATCCCTGAATTGTGAATGGAATTCCAAAAAATTCAACATCCTTGTCGCGTTTATTTCTTGAAAACTAGTCAACATTGTGTATATTCCCTTTTATGGATTTTTATTGGACTGTAAATATCTAAACTATAATGGAAACAACTATTAAGACATCAAAAATCTTATTAAACTTACTTGTACTATATTCTTTCTAAGATACATATACAGTAAAATCTGACCAAACTATTTTATGTTATATTATACTCTCTGATACTCCCTCCATTTTGGCCCCTCAGTTGCCCCTTTTTATAGACAACTTCCACTTGTTTTACTATGCTGATATCTCAATAGTTCTTAACTATATATACGTATTTACGATGAATCGATTAAAAACCATAGGGGCGAAATCCTCAATTCAAATTTCATTTTTTAAGTGTTTTGATTAATTGATTCTTGGAAAAACAATTTCAGCGCCGAAAATAGCTCAGCGGTAGAGCGGGAGACTGTAGTTTAATGTAATCTCTAGGTCCCTGGTTCAAATCCGGGTTTTCGGATATATTTTTTGTTTTCTTTTACTTTGATAAACAAAACGAAACATCAAACAAAACACCAACAATACGATAGAAGAGTCAAATCCCAACCTATTAACATCAACCAGGCCACGTTGAACAACACGGCAAGTTCTGATATCGCTTGTTTTGTCTGTCTTTGTGCCTTTGGCTTTTTTATCAGCGGTGTTTCGGGCATTTTATAGCGATACAATCAGCTGATTGAGGTAAGGATGAAGATTAAGCAAGAGAGTTGTGAAATTTAAAGCGCACCAACATGTTTGCCCATATTTATACAATTACATGCTCCTGGTGTTGCTGATAAAGGAGCCAATTATCAGTGGTAAATCTAGTAATGAAAGCAAGGACATTTATGTAATAACCCCCTCCCCCACTCCACCCCAACTTGAGCTTAAAAGATATTCCAAGTCTGGTGAAACAATCTAAAAACATGAATCAAGCTGAATGTTTAATTCAAAATAAAAAAAAATCAAACCTCTTCAATAAAAGATCAAATTTCAACTCCTGGACTTTAAAGCACTTTTGTAACTTTAGTAAATTTGGACTTGGAAGGCCGTGTTTTGAAGCTAAAAACACAGGTGCAAACCAGTCCTTTTGTTTGAATAAACTGATCCTTCTGTCCCAAGTCTGATGGTCAGTAAACAGTGTGTATGGAACTGGAGGTGTGCTTTTGAATAGTTCCAACCGTTTGCAAAAATGTTGGGGTCGGTTTTTGGTAAATGAGTAAGTATATGCTGTATTTGGAGGGTGGAATACAATAACAAAACAAAAGGATATTTGGGAGGACACCGCCAACAGTAATACTTGTAAAAGTATCACCCGAATTCAATAAAAAAAATATAAAAAGCAACCATTGGTACTTTCGAGTACTTGAAGCTTGAGCATTAACGTCACAACAAAATATGGTATGCAGTAGGTTCATAAGCAAGCGTCGGGGACCACTGTGCCAAAATAGTCTGGCAAAATTAGAATTCCAACTATTTACTATCTACAATATACTATTTATTATATATTATTTACTATGCGGTATGTGCTATGAATGTTGAGTTATATTTGATTGTGAAAAACAAAATAGCATCCTTTGTTGGTATGGAAATCAATACATAATAACATTAGAAATGAAACTACAGTGATGATTTGTACCAAGTGAAATCAAAGCTTGAGTGGTTTCAAGTGAATACCGCTATTTTTGTTAAAACTTGATGATATTATAAAGTGGTCGTATTTTTTGGACGGGTTTTGACTGTAGATTTCATAATTTCTTATTATAATCGCCATTATCATCTTCAGTATTGCAGCAGCATATTCTCTGGCTAAACACATTCTGGGACCAGCACCCCAAACAAGATTTTCAAGAGACACATCTGCAAACTTGGTGTTTCGTTCAATGTGTCTTTTATAGTTAAACTCATTGGAATCCCTTCCAAATATTGATCTGTCTCGGCGTTGCGTAAATGAATTCATAGATACATAGCTTCCTTTGGGTAAGGATACCCCATTAGACAGCACCACATCTTTGACTGTGCACCTAGGAATGGCTCCTGTTGACCCTGACAATCTATTCGTCTCTTTAATTACAGCATCCAACACTACCATCTTGTCCAAATGGCTAAACTTGATGTTTTTTCCATACTTTTTTACCAAGCATTTTTGCTCAAAAAGCACGTCTTTGTAGACATCTGGGCGCAACGCTATTTCCAACAAAAAGTTGTGCAGTCTGTTGGTGCATATCACAAGTCCGGCTTCCATGGATATTTGAATTACGTACGATATCAAATATGCATTGCTTAAATCAAATAAGCTCGGGTTTTCAGCCATAAATTGGACAATATCTCGCGGTTTTGTGATCTGAGGGAAGAGTTTTCTCCTTCTAACCTCGATATCCAGATAGTAGGTGATATAGTTTGACCCTACAAGCCCATACTGGTAAAGCGACCTATTAAATGTATCGCCTACATACAATCCATGCGAGTTGTTGACAGACTTTTTAAGCGCTTCTCTCAACCTATTGTCTCTTATCGAGTCAATTCCAAAATACCTTATCGATAGCGCCACTGTCATTATTTCCTTAAAAAAGTCGTAAACTTTGTACAGCTCCACACCACCAACAGAGTCCTCCTTCCCGTTTGAATAAAAAGCCATTTCGATCTGCCTCTCTAGTAAATATTGGCATGACTCTATCGACTCGGCCAAATCCACTGTCGATGTGTAATATGCTATCAACCGCGCATACTGCGAGTATTTTCCTATCACACCAACTAAAACTGAGTGAATAAGCGTGCTATGTTCTTTGTGTGATAATGCCTGGTTAAACACCGAGTCTGGAAACGATATGTACTCTGTCACAAATGCACCGCCAATAACCACTCTATTGTCATTTTGGGAGTCATGGTATATGGTTCTGTTGAGTATCTGTATATCCCTATCGTCCTTTGACTTCTCAACGACCTCTTCATTGCTCAATTGGTATGTTTTTACTTTTTTTAATCCGTACGGCACAGCTATCTCTTTAATATATTCTCTTATTCCTGCTGTTAGTGTTTTGAAGAATGCATACCCAAGAATCGCTACCTTGAGTAGCACCAATGGTGTTCTATATGCTGCTACATACTCTTCTAAGCCCACAAAGCTGCCGTAAAAGTCGTAGTTCATTAGCAGCGCAATAATAAAGCACAGTATAAACTTGTTGTACTTGTATAAAGTCAACACCCCGATTATCGCAAACTTTGTAACCTTCAGTGAATGGATTGCCCGTATTGCCGACCTACATAAAATAAGCGCGTATCTTAAAATCAAATGCATTGCTGATGTTATCTATCTTTTCGAGTAACTACACGGCTTTAATTGGTGTCAACAGTCACTGAAACAAGACTGCTCTGGATATTAATATACTTGAGCTGGACAGATACAGAAATAAAGGGTATATAGACGTAGTCCTTGAGGCTTATATTACAAAACGCTGACAAACTGGCCAAATTCAGTTAGTGCGAGGTTCCGTTTGCTTGTTTTTTTTTGCTAGGTTATTGCTATTCTTGGCTGATATCTTGGGAAATAGCTGGGTTTGTATGTTAGTGGACTGTGGAAACCGAAATATAAACCTTTGTTTGTTTTTAAAATAAAAAAATGTATTGAAATTAAATGTAATAAGAAGAGCAATAATGAACTTGTGCTGTTTTTATCAAGTTAAATGCGATTGATTAGCGAAATTAATCTTAAATTTTTTTTTTACTAGCTTTTTATTTCGTTTCATATAGCTAGCGATTTTTTTACAAACCTTGCTATTTTCTTGACTTATTAGTAAAGTTGTCAATTTGGTTATTTCGAGTTAATTACTACATGCTTTTATTAGCAAAGAAACAATTTTCAGTCAACACTTGGAATTACCCTCATTGTAAAACTAAAACTAGGTTAGTGAACTCTGTTACTCTGTTGAACAGCAATGATGTTACTGGGAATAGTCTGAATAATTCAAAGGATACTTGTCATTGGACTGAGCTTTGGTTATTGCTATTTCTAAAACCTTTTTAAGCCATTCTACAGGACTGAACTTAATTTTTGGTGTAGAAAGGAGTCGATATTACGATCTTCATCTAGAATTATAATTCTGATAATGCCGATAGTCAACTTCAGGAAGACCTCGCCACTTTGGCTATTTTCCCTTGCAACCACCAATTTCACTATGTAGAATAAATAATTGACCAAGTTTTTAATAATTAATGTTTTAAATCCAACTTTTTTTATTCAAGGGAATGAATTAATATTTTTTATCAACAATCAGAACAAATGAAATATGCCTACAAAACTAAAATATTGTTTGAAAGTTACAAATCGCCAGCTAATATATTGATCTAAGGTTTTCAATTGATGCTAAATATTCAAACTACTTTTGTAAATTATTGATCAAAAAGGAAAAAAATGTAGGAAATCACGAATAAAATAGCTCAACTCGAACTATTTAGGTGTAATGTAGTTGCCAATTAGCTATTAAACTTTGTTAAATCAACAATAAAATCAAAAAAATAGCTCCTTTCTACAACTGACTTGATTAATAGCGGTGAACTGTACACTCTTTTTTTAGGCGTAATGTTTTGAATCCCCTTTATAACCGCAGCAATTTACCCGGGTTGCATTCAATTAATCTAAATCGAGATCACAGATATTGAATATTTACCTAACCATATATGACTAAATCACCTAAACGAACAGAATCAATTGAGTTGATATGCATAGCACAGTTTTACTCGTGCGCCAACAACGCTTTGCTGTCTCAAATGACTCACCAAACAGAAGCTACTAATATATCTATTCCTTGCATAAAACCAACTGTAGCCACATATACAAAAATCGTAACTATATTTCAATTTTATTTTGGCGACGTAATTGATTTGTAAGTATGGATTCTTAAAATTTTATCTTCTCGGATAGTATAGTGGTGAGTATCCCAGTCTGTCACATTGGAGACCCGGGTTCAATTCCCGGTCCGAGAGATCAACTTATCCGATATAGTCCAACGGCTAGGATTCCTCGCTTTCACCGAGGCGGTCGGGGTTCGACTCCCCGTATCGGAGTAACTTTTTTTTGGTTGGTGGGTTGATCATACTTCTTTTTATTATTGAAACGTTATTTTATTGTAGTTAAGTTACTAATCTTTACTTTAGAAAAAAAACAAAATGATGAATTTAAGCTGCAAAGTTGTAATGGTTTAATTTGGTTGCTTTCTTAATTCTTCAGGGCAATCGGGTTGGTTATACCAAGCAGCAGACTGAAACTCGTTGATTTTGTCCAAGGTATCAAATATACGCTTTATAGTAGGATAATCATCCAAGTTGACTTGGTATCTATTTTCAAGAATTAGTAGTAAGAAAAAAAGAAAATAGCGAACAACAGGCGATACTATCCGTTAACAGATACGATATACCTTATAAAGAATAAAAAAGGATAAAGTCTTGGATAGATAGTTTGGGAATGTAATGGAAAGAATTGGGGAATTACCTTAATGCAGAATGGCAGGCGGGATACAAATATATATCAGCCATAGTGACTTCGTTCCCAACACAATAAGTGCCAGATGATTGCACCAATATGTGTTCAAGGCCTAGTTTTGTAGAATGAGATATTGGAATTTAAGTTTAGTTTACTAAACAGACGACCGTCCTTTGGGAGTAAAGGGAAAATGTTTGTAAATGAATATAACAAAATGACTAGTAAACAGTGGTGGTTAATAATATGAAGGGGGGGGGATAGAAAACATGGGGGTAGTATAACTCACCTTTAAATCCTTTGTTGATGACAAAGTTGGCTCTGGGTGCACGATCTTCCAAAGGGTATTGTGCTAGAACAGACGAGTTCTGAAGGGGTTGGATTCCACATGCGATCATACAAACAATTGACCTGACCTATAATTGTCAAGATGTAATCACATATTTAGTTAGGCGATTAGTTTGTGTTATGAAGGTGAATAAAAATGGTTTGGTAGATAGAGATATGATTGGAATGCATATTAGAGATATACTTGCTTTAGCTTTGAGAGCAGGACATGTTGGCAAAAGCGGATTGTTTGATCGGGTTTCATCCAAGTAGTGGATGATGGAAATAGACTCGCCAATTCCAACACCATCAATGTACAGATAAGGCACATATCCGGTGGGGTTTTTATTGACGTAGTCGCTGGACACCTAATAAGTTTGTTGAGTATAGGATGGCGGGATTAAAATAAAAGTGCAATATGATGTGGTTTGAACACTTTGAAATATTAGAAATATGAGATTAAACCATATGAGCTTTTTTGCTTAGTTTCTTGTTTTGTTTTATTATTGAAATTCAGTTTTTAGTTTTTAGTTCTTTTTGAACACAGTTGTGAATAATAAATATTAGATAGCGTGGTGAAGTTGGTATGAAAAGAAAATAAAGGCTGCAATGAAATAGAAAGGAAGTTGTGTTTACTTACGTTTTCCTTTTTGAGCAAGTTGACATACTCAGAGTTGTACTCGATGCCTTTTAGGTTAAGAGCAATTCTGACCCATGCAGAGCAGGTGGATCTGAAATAGTTATAGAGAGTGGGTTTTTCTGAGCTTATCATAGCAGTACTTGACGAATGGATGGAGTTAATCAAAAGGTAGAACTTATTAATACTAGATATACTTGGAATTTGGAATTCAGAGTTGAATATTAAATATAAACTGTGGGAAGGTGGGTTGTGGAGCGGAAAGAGAGGTTGTGTTTGTTTTATAGTAGGCTTTTTTAAAAAAAAAAAAAATAAAGAAAAACAAGCGAGTTTAATAAAATAAAAAGTAGAGAAACAAAGTAGAGAAACAAAGCAAAGAAAACAAATTGAGAAACAAAATAGAGACATAGCAAAAAAAAAAAGAGCGAAAACGAAAGGATTGTTAATTTAAAAATGGACTCACAAAAAAGGCAAAAGTGTTGGTAATTTCCGGATTGAGAACAAAAACAATGGTGAAATAACGATGAAGAGTTATGGGGGGGAGGATGTGGGCAAATAACAATAAATAAAACGATGGACGAGAGAGAGAGAGCAGGAGAAAGAAGGGGAAGTAATAGGATCATGAAAAATGGGTAATATACGAGTAATAAAATGTGGTAGTTTTGTGATTAGGTTTACCAAAAGTCGAGTTTTAGGTGCTAGAAGGAGTTTGTGCAAGCTTTATTTTTGTTATTGTTAAAATTTACCACGCCCAAGTAATAACGAGACTTTTTTTAAAAAAGAAAAGGCAGGAAAGGAGACAAATAAGAAACAAAAATAAAATAAAAGAAAGCTTGTGAAAAGTGTAAAAGTAAAAAAAAGAATGACAAGAAGGAGAATTTACAAGTCGTAATCGTCCTCGTCATCGCTGAATTCAGATTTTCTACGGTTAAACTAAAAGTAGGGACGAAAGCAAAAAAAAAAAACAGAGAAAGAAAGATAAGGAAACAAATTTCGAATTAAATGGAAAAAGTGCAAATGTTAGAGAAAGAGTATAGGAGATAATAGAAGAAAGTGGGCCTTACGACGACTTTAGTTTGTTGAGACTCCGAGTCAGAGATTTTTTCCAGTAACAGTTTGAGGTCAGGTTCATCGACCTTGTTTACGATTTGACCAAGGCGAGCCATTTTAAGAATGAGGTCGCCGATTTGACGAGATTTTTCAGGTTTGACAAGAGCAATGCGACCAAGTCGTTCTTTAGCCTCAGGAGTCAAGACTCTTGACAACTAGAAAATCAAGATGAGATTAACGACAAGAAATTAGGAATTGAACATTAAAATATATTTACAAGTTTTCAAAGTCACACTTGCCATTTCCTGTCGTACATCCTCTTGTCTATAAATATTAGAGGGGGGGGGATGAGAGAAAGATAATCAGTATTAGAATTGAAATAATATACTGAATCGGTTTGTTATAAACCCAACAAAACTGTAGAGCTTAAATTTATTTTACTTTATCAATCAACAAAAAGTAAATAGATAAATAAATGCATTACTGTTGATTCTTTTCATTTTGAGCTTGTCCTCCTCCACTTCCACCGCCATTTCTCTACTCGAAACAGAAATATAACAACGCATGAATATAAACTAGAAAACCCAAATTGGAAAACAAAACAAAAAATAATTGAAATCAAAAACCAAAACAAGAGCACTGGAATATTGTTATTTTGTTTATTGTTATTGATGATATTGCTATATTACAGCTTGTAACTCTGCCAATCTCTGTGCTCGTATAGCTTCTAATTCAGAACCGTCCATTTTATTGTTTCTGTTTGTTGTAGTTTGGAGTCTAGTACAGTTTTATACCTTTAAAATCTAGAATAGATGAACAATAGAATTAAATGAGCAACAGGAATAAGAAGCAATAAAATCAAAAAAAAAGAAAAAAAAGAAAGAATTTTTGATTATTGAATTTTTTTATTACCAATTGTTTATTATACTTTTATTTTTGTTTGTGTGGTTTATTGGCAGCGGAATCAACACAACAAAACGTACATTATTAAACTATGCTATAAAAATACTATGAAACACCGTGCTATTTTGATATGTTAATTGACTCCATTAGCCAACACCCCATCGATTAATTAGATCGTCCGTACCCGCCTTTGTGAGATTATAGTGGGCAAATTTGGTTTTCTTTTTGGTCCTTTTAGCTTATTTTTATATTGGCTAATGTAGGGCTCCATTTTATCTGCATGTATTGTTGTCCATCTGCTAGAGAGAGAGAGAGTATTACTAATTGACAATCCTCTGACACCATCAAGAAAATAAAAGTTCAATTGATCTGTTGAATTCGAAAAGTAGGAAAAAGGATAAATAATGGGATAAAAGGCAGAAATCGAGTTATTTGCAAGTCAAGTTTTATTTAGAAGGAAAGTGAACAAACGGGATTATATGAGGGGAAAAGGTCAGGGTATCAGATATAAAAAAGAGAAAACGAACAGAATTCAGTGGAAATTAATTTACATAGTCACGTCTAAATACACAATTTTACCAAGGGTCCTTTTACTCTAAATACTTTCCGCACAAGACATCACTTCTTGGACACTATCAAGTCAAGTAAAATAAAGTGTCCAAGAAATGATGGTTTGTAGGCAAGCAGTGAAAGGCTAAAGATGAGAAGTAAGGATGAAAAGTGGGGAAGGGAAGAAGTGGAGAGCTTTGGCGTAAAGAGTTAACACCTGAGCTTTTTGCTGCTCGGGCCGTCAAGACTTGAGAGCCCTGCAGTGGTGTTGCGGGACAGATTTGGGCACAGATACTCGGAAATGTCGTCGTCGTCAAAGGTGATTAGATCATTGTCATCTAAATCACTGGAGGCGAAATCAGCGAATTTCCGTTTAGAGGTATCGGAGCCACCAGAAATGGTTGAATGATGCTCGCAGGGGTTTGGAGCAGGAATAGATAATAAGGACTCGCGCTCTAAAGGACCGGGGTTGGATCTAGAGACAAAACCAAAGTCGGCCTGAACCAACGCATTGCCTGAATCCAAACAGCTAGCCTGGCTAGAGTCGTCTGAAATTGAAGCGAGTTCATTGGTTACCTGATCAAGCAGAGCCAGGATGGCGTGGGCGCTTGGGCTTGTTTTGACAGTAAACTGAAAGTCCCATTGGTCAGGAGTGTCTTTAAGTAGACAGTCGCCTGGGGATACTACAGGCGAGTTTCGGTACTTTTCAATTGCCTTGTGGTACTCAAACAGCTTTTTGAGGTTTATGAAGCTGCACTCCTTGTCTGACTCGTGCAACATAAGTTCCAGGTTGGGAAACTCCAAAGATACCTGCACAGTTTCGTCCAATCCAAACTTGGAGCGCACAAACTCAATAAGCTGTTTGCCACTAGACCTAAAAAGCCTTGCCTGTTTTGGTCTGCTTAAACCCATTCCAACTTTGTCGCTGCCCAGAATAACCGCCCAGCTATCGTTAAACTTGCACCACGTTTGTGGCACCATTGATTGTTTTTCTGACCAGCTGCCGGTTGAGCGAATGCCTCTTTGAACTTTTTTGTCTTTATTCCTGCCTTCTAGCAGAGCCAAGCCAAGATGGTTGGTTTCTACCAAAAGCGACGATACTATACTATTATTTATAGAATCTGTCGCTTTGAATCCATTGTTGCTCTTTTTGTCTTGTGGGGCTATGGTGTTTTTCATGTCGCTTTTTGACATCACAAACCCTTTTTTATTACCTGTAGAATTAAATATTTCAACATTCGAAAAGTTAAACCGCTCTTTCTCGCTAATAAAGCTATAATTGAATTTGTGTTTAAATAATGTCTTATCGCCCTGTTCATTTTGCTTTGACTCCTCTTCTTCTGTCAACTTTCGCTCCTTTATCAAGCTACCATATATTGTACCGTCTACATCCACTTCATCCCCCAATTTGATATCTATCAGCGATAACAAATCAGAATCATCTGTCGTTGAATGCCTTACCTCGACAATATCCAAGCTATTTTCTTTATCACCGTTTACCATCATTACTTTCTCTGACTCCTTTAAGTTGGCTTCCAACCTCTTATTTTCTATTGCTTTTGCTTTTGCTTTTGACTCTCCATAATTTGAAAAGCTAAAGCTATTAAATACCTTATCCTCAAACTCTGCAGACACACTGCCAATTGAGCTGTTGTCTATTATAGAGGAGACCGGTTCGTCTCTCATTTGAATTGTCGATAATGACATTATTGTTTCTTGCTTCTACTCTGTTCCTCTTTATTTTCTTTTTTTATTCTTCTATTTTACTTTCTTTTCTTTTTTATTCTTCCTTTTGTGAAAAAAAAAGGAAAAACTGATGAAATGCGTCCTCTCAAGTTGTAGTTTAGCAATATTAATACTTATAATAGTTGCAACAGTGATAGTGATATTATAGAACAATCTAAAAGTGCTATTGAAGTTGTATAAAATTCCTTTTAATATGTGAAGAATAATATAATAAAAACTAGTTTATTTATTAGTAAATGAATTGGATTTCTTTTATACTTTTTATTTAATTGTTTTTGTTTAATTAAAAGAGAAAGAGGAAAACAATCTTTTTCTACTTGCTCTTTAAACTGCCAACATTCAATTTTTTTCTTTAGATTTTTAACAATTTTTTTTTCACCTCTTGCTTTTTACTTGCGCTATTAAAAGCAAAAAAAAAAAATTCATTGAAGCTTTTTATTGGATATTTAATAATAATAAATTTCGACAACTTAACTCAAACAACCAAATTATAAAAAAAAGGGGAGAGGCTGATATCCTGAATGCAAAATTATGGGAAGATAAAAAAAAAAAAAAACAAACGAAAAATAGTGCTTTTTTATTTTTTTATTCAACCATCCCACCCAACAAATGACTAAGCCGAGTGATATTGATATTGGTTGTGTTTAAATAAAAATCCGTAGTTCTAGTTGAATTACACTAATAAATAATATTACAAACATCACTAACTGAGCAAATGACAGTTTGACATTTCTGTTTTATTAAAAAATTTTGAATTTGTTTTTGATGTTGCCAGTCAGAATGTATTTCTGCATGATAATCAAGCATAAACTCAAGTGAGTCTTTCAATATAGTTTTAATACACCGTTTTGGCCAATGACCTTAAATAGTGTTTAACCTCCTGGCCATCATTACTTTAACTTGCTTTATTAAAACTAAACATGAGCCAATAGACACTCATTTTTATCTTGGTTTTCCACCAATGATTCCAACAATAAAAATATACAAGTCTGTAATTGGTGGGTAATCGATCTGCCAATACTTTTGCTACGAATATAAATGAAAAGTCATCTGATGGGCTATGTGGCAAAGCCATTCTAGAAACCGTGTGATACCTTTGGAATTTGCAATATCAAAGATTGAAGTAGTTAGTCGTAGTAGTCGTAGTAGTCGTAGTCTCTAGTTATAATATATTTGTTTACAATAAAGCTAGTCCACCAAATAATGAAGGTGAGCAGAAGGGCAAAGTGGGGGGGGGGGGGGGGGGGGG
>LUVW01000043.1:45150-74750 GCA_001661515.1 Capniomyces stellatus
GGGGGGGGGTCAAACGGATCGAATTTACCGCTTCATTATTCGTAACCAATATGGATTTTGTGTAAAGAAACAAAATCAATAGACAGACACATTATATTTACAAGTGTTGTCATGGTTATTAGATGTGAAATAAATAGAAACAAACAAAAAAAAAAAAGTTGGAGTGAAGAAAAGAAAAAAAATATATATTGACAAAGTTAAAATATTGTGTCATGTATTATGACTGGGTGGAAAAATGGAGTAAGGATGTGGTGGTGGGCAATTTCTATGAGATGTTGTACAAGTCCTTGGCGGTCATTGATTCTAGAGAGAAGCCAAGTAGCATTTCAGCACTGGACTCATTGCCTTCAAGAACAGCGAGCTTATGAGCCTTTGACTTGAGGTTGTTGCGGACCTGGTCAATAGAGGATTCTAGGTGGCTCTGGTCTAATTGGGAGGGGTAGGATTTGAAACATACATCATTTAGATATCAAACCCGAAAAAAAATAAAAAAATAACAGCACTAACAATGGTAAATATCAAAGACAAAAACAAAAACAATTGGGTTTGGAAACTGGTCAAAAGATTGAAACGGGTAATAAAATAAGTGTTACTTTTGTTGAGGTATTCGTTGGCTTTTTTGGTGGGCAACTGGATAAACAGGCTTCCGATGTTTAAAGTGACTTTTTTTTCAAGGTTTTTGTTGGTTTTGATGCTTCGCAAACCTTCACGGTTCTTGTTGATTTGTCTGCTATAGTCGATAAGCTTAAACATTCGAAAAAGGATTTATTGGTTAGTATTCTTGTGCGAGAGAGCCATTTTATATCAAAATCCTGTGCTATATTTATAAAACAGTAGGCATGGGGAAGCTCGCGGAAAACGCAAAAGTGACTTACAAGCTGTTTATCGGTTAGTATATCCTCGGCAAGCTCTTCGATTATGGCCTGGTCTATTTGTTTGTTTTTCATTCATAAACTAGGAATTAAAAGAAAATCGATAATAAAAAAATAAAAACCAAAGAGGAATGGCTATAGCAATACTAGAGCAAATTTTGGTTGTGACTTACTTTTAACAATACTCATTTTGTTAATTATCTTTGCTTTTATCGCTATTTGGTCTTGATTAACTGGTGATTAAAGCTACACAATAGTAGTGGTCGAGATATAAAGAAGTGGTGTCTAATGTATTCCAAGAGTCTTTTATAATCTTCTTCCTTGATATATATATATTTATTATAAAATCTAACTGTAACTGTAAAAAAGAAAAGTAGAAGGCAAAGAACAATGAAAAGTTGAAAAAGTCCAAAAGCAAAGTAAATAAAAAAGAGTTTGATCAAAACTAGTAAAAAATTAGCAAAAGAGAAAAAAAAGGGGCAAAGAAATTAAATGGTCAATAAAAATAAAAAAAAGGACAAAGAAATTAAATGAGGTTTAAATCGAAAATGTAATTATAGTTGAAATAGAGTTAAAAGAATCTAAAATTGTAAAGCAAGTAAATACCTAGTAAATAAAAGACAGGAAAGCTTTGGTTTTCAAAACAAACTTAAACAAAAAGTGTACTGTTGGCTAGTGACCAGAGTTTTCAGTATTGATAATGGGGTCTATATCAAAGCCAAAGTCGTGGCTAAAATTTAGGTTGGATTTCTGAACAACCCGAGTGTACCTACCACCGATTCCTGAAAGCCTCCTGTTGCAGCCATTGGTGGTGGTGGTGGTGGTGTTGTTGATGCTGGTGCCAATAGTCAAGCCAGACCTTTGTAACGGAGAGGGAATTGGGGCATTAGAGGTGGTGGGTTTGGTTGGAGTAGTTGGGAGTGACTGGACAGCTGTGTGGTTTCCAGTGCTGCTATAAACATTATTCTCATCATTAACGAGATCACTAGGCAACTTTGTAGATTGTGTAGTTGATAGAGGCTGATGGTTAGCTGCCAGACTGACTGTTTTTGGCGGTTGGTAGTTTAAGTTCAACATGGCTGCGTTGGGCAGGTATAAGGAGTCTGAAATAATAGATCTTCGCTTGGTTCGATGGAACACCGGGGTTTTGATGGGTGGTGGGAGTGGTTGCGGAAGCAGACCAGGAGCTGATGAAAGCCTGGAAACGCGTGATAAACGAGATTTGTTCAAGTCTGCCCCTGCAAAGCCATTTTCACCTTGGTTCGCAAGGCTGCTGTTCCTAGTATCTCTGCCTGCACCCGAGTGGTTTTGCAAAAACGGATGCAGTTGGCTGGAGGAACTTGGCTGGTTTAAGCCACTCATGCTATTAGTCCGGCTGGCCAGTTTGGAGCTGGTAGAGCTTGAGTAGCTGTCCCAGTTGGCAGATTTTAGGCTGTTGGAGAGCTGCTTGTCCCTCTGCCGGTTCGCACTGTACTTGGTGCCGCTCGCACTGGTCAGGATAGGAAGAAGTACTTCGCTTTTGAACTTGTGGATCAAGCCAACAGGCATCCGACTGTTTCTCCTCCGGCCAATTCCTTTGTTAGGCGACATGTTTGCGTCCAGAATATCATAACTGTTGCTCAGGCTTTTGCGGCCTTTTCCAGCCACCCCAATCCCAGATCCAGACCCAGATCCAGACCCAGCACCAGACCCAAATCCAATTACTAAACCCCCTGCTGCCGAGGCATTGTTCAGGTTGGTGGAGAAAGCCTGTTTTCTGTTCAACAAGCCTTCTCTCTTGCCCAACACTCCCCCATCCAACCCTTTGCTGTTTGTTGTTGGCAAATGACTACCATAAGCCAGTACCTCCCGCTCCTTCAACTGCGGGTTGTACCTGGCCAGCTTTCTTGGAGCCAACAAAACATAATCTGGACTCGAGCTGGAACCCAGTCCTAATCCCAGTCCCAGCCCTAATCCCAAGTTGAAGTTTGATTTGGCCTTGGGTTTGGACTTGGAATTGAGACTGTGACTGTTGCTGTGACTGTTGCTGTGATCAAGACTGAGGCTCGAGTCCAGACCCTGCTTGAAAAAAGGGTTTGTATACCCCAGCTCCTGGGCCGAAAGCCTGGCCTTTACTGATTTGTGGTGTCTGTTTAGGTCTCTGTTTGGCGAAACAAGTAGTTGTGTTGGGTTCATTTCATCGTCAATGTCCAGCCTTCTTGGTGTCCGCTTTCTTTTGGCACTTGAAGCTGTTCCCGGCCTTTTGCAATCTCCTATACGATCTCCACTACCATGAGCATCGCTATTGACGCCAACATTGCTGCTGTTATCTACAACCCCGTCTGCTGAGCCAGCCCTTGCTTTGGCATTCGCGACCTCGGCTCTATAGTAAGACTCTGGTGTATTACTGGAGTCTGCATTGCCGCCTTCATCACCCAGCTTGTACCCCTTCGGCATCACCAGCCCATTTCGCTCACAAAACAACTCTATCAGGTCCCCCAACTTCCCACCAAACCTCAGCACCTCCTTGCTACCTAAAAACATCTCTGTGATGTCATAGTCTTGGCTCTTGACATCTTTACTCAATCCCTGAATCGATGAATAGACTATCAACTGGTCAATGTAAAATGAAACATTCTCAAACAGATGGTCGCTGTTTGAAGCCAAGTCAATCCACTCTGCCGTCATTTGCTCGATTTCAGACCTGCTGTACATCGTTGATATGTACCAAAAATGCACCAATATTTGCATTTTGCACCTACATTCCCAGTACAATCAACGTTGCAGTTAGTCAACCAGTTGGTTTATATGCTCAAAATCTACAAATAAAGAATATCAAAAAAAAAAATAAAAAAATAAGGGGTTTTAATGTGCCCACAACTTACTCATGAATTGTCAAATCATTGACGATGTCTTTTAAAACACTCCCATGTTTCTCGGCACTTTCAGAAACCGTTAGCGTGGCACAATCAAAACTGCTCTGAATCTGGTGCGCTCTTTTGGACTTGAAATTGCCTTCGTTACCAAGTGCAAGCCCTCGATTTTGGCCCTGTTCAAACAGACCAAGATAAGCCGACTCGAATTCTTCTGATTTGAACAAAATTTGGGACTTGATCACTTGCTCCATCTCAGCCTTGTTTTTGCTCTCGCTATACAGTCTATCCAGGTGATCCAGTCCAAAATCCTCGCCAACCATCCGGCTTTGTGTACTTACAAAACCACTAGTAGCAGCCAGTTTTCCAATATAGAACTCGTTGAGCCAGTCGTCAAAATTGTCGATTTCAGGGATCGCCTTACTCATCGGAATACTGCCGCAGCAGCTTTTTGGATCAATACTTTGGCCCAGGCTCGGGCTGAATAACTGAATGCTTGTGTCTTTGTCTACCAGCATTTCTGAACTTACCGAAATACCATCCAATTCAAACGAATTCTCACAATCGTTTATAACCAAATCGTCATTGTCTATAATCATTTGATTTTCCACATCGTAACCGTCATAGTCTAAAAAGCTGTCTAAACTGTCACCATCCCCAAATCTATTTTCATAATCAGTGTCGATATCGTACTCATTCCCAATTGTGAATTTGGATTTGGCTCTTTCATTTTTTCCCATTACTCCCAACTTCCTTAATTGGAACCTCTCGTTTATCAGCCTCATTCTGTCTTCAATTCCTCCAAAACTATCTTTGCTTTCCACCTGAGCATCGCTTTTTAGCAGCAAATCCAGCCCAATATTAGCACTGATTTCACCACCCTCTAACAAACCTTGCTCTTTCACCAACAAATAGCCAAACTTTTCCAAGAATCTATTTTCTACCACAATTCTGGCTTTAGACCCAAAATCTTCATGCCTCAGCTCAAACAAATTTTTGTTTGTAACAACCACTCTGTACAGATGGTTGCTAATAGGAACTAAAATAACAACTTTTGCTGCCTTTCCCAAACCATCTCGATCCTCTTTAAACGCAAACCCCTCAACTTCAGCAACCAAACTGCACTTGGCGTCAAGAGTGCCACTTAATCCAGCTAAACTCATTAGATCGTTGCCTAGCCCCAAATCCACCACCCATTCTGTCTCTACATACTCTGTACTCTCTGCCGCCTCTTCATACAAATTACTCTTGCTGAACCCCTTTAACCAAAGTCTAACCTCCTTGTCTCCAGCCCCTGAATCAAACGCACCGTTATTGACTACCTTCAACGCTTGCCAGTTTCTGGCCATTGCCAGCTCTTTTGCCTCAAACACCAAATCCTCAACCCTCACCTCTTTGCTACTCAAACACTCGGTAATCCTATTTAAACATCGCAACCACAAACAAAGTTTCAATATCGCAGCAGTACTAATCCCACCCAACCACCACTCGATCAAATATGCATCCTACCCTTTGCTAAACATCAATGCGCGATCTCCAGTCTTCAGCTCCTTGTAATAAACACTGCCCACTGTAGCTCCATTGTATTGGCTTTTAGCCTCGTTTATCTCTGCCATCAGGCTCCACATAAACTCTCCTCTCTTGTCGTTTAAGCCCGAATCAACCTTGGGTTTCACAGCAGCACTGGTATCGCTGAACACGCCTGATTTTCTTGCCTTTGATTTGGCATTAAACATATTTGCTTGCGCTGCCAAGCTCCCAACCCCCGACCTTGCCATTTCTTTGTACGCACTGTACCCTTCAGAGCCAAGTCCCGCTTTTACCTGGCCCTTTCTATAAACCAGCTCTGTGAAGCTACTCTGCATGATTTCATTTATCTGCCAAAAACTCCCATTCAGCCTTTTAAAACACATCTTGCCCACTGAAAAACATATTTCCTTTTCAATCTACACCAAACACCATCCAAAAGCATTCACCACCTACATTACTACTTCTAACCCTCCTAGATATCTATACTTGCCTATTGATCATCACAACATATATTTTCAAATCCGTGAGTTTACCTTATCTTTCAGCTCCTTTTGGAGATCCTGTCCATCTGTTTCCCTTGTTTTCAATCCCTCCAGATCAATCCAGTTAACCACCGTCTGCCGCTGCCTATAATTCTGGCCAATTCCTCCCCCAACCAGCTCCTCATAAACATTTCCAAGCTGCTCAACCAAATCTGTACCTATTACTATCTGCTCAATACTGTTCAAACTATCTAGACCCTCTCCGTCCCCACCCACCACAAACCTGCTGTTTTTGCTATTATACGTATAGCCTATTTCGTTCTGAATTTCTTTGGCTCTACTCTTTTCTTTTTCTTTTTCATTGTCCTTTTCTTTCTCTTTTTCTTTTTCTTTTGGCTTGGCTCCTACAAACTTGTTTAGTGCTTTTGTGTTTTTTGGAAACTTTCCTATTATAAAAAGCGCATTTTGGTTTTCTTGGCCATTCAAACTTCCGAATAGACTATTTAAACTGTCCCCAACTCCAGCACACCCACCACCATTGCTATTGATACTGCCGTTACCACTGCCACCGCCAAAGCTCATGTTCAGGTTCGTGTAGCTACTATTTAGTGAATTTATCCTACTACTTGATCCGTTTTGCACATCGTCTCTGCCAAGCACCATTGTCCGCCTCCTGTTTTTTTCGTTTATGCCATCAGGCGTCAATATCTCATTTCCCACTCCCAGCCTCCTGTTTGCTCCATTTCCAACCAACATTTCTCCTCCTATGCTTGCCCGCGATCGCATCTTGCTTTTCTTGACTACCTCCTCTAGCTTTTTGTTTCCCTTAAACTCCAGCTTCTCCAGCTGAACCTCCCAATCCACATCAGACTCCAGTCTCATCAACAACGCTTTCAAAACCTTCAGCTTTGCTCCTCTTGGTGGTCTGTCAACTGATAAGTAGGTTGTCACCCCATTGCCGCCGCTTTTGCTACCCTCAGTACTTTTTTTCTCCCTATCTTCATCTCTTTGCCCCGCAGTTACCAACTCCCCACTCTCTCTGTCCTTTGGTCTACTTTTTGAACCATGCATTCCGCTATCCACCGTCCTGCTGCTGTTGGCTCCTCTAGTTCTACCTCCGCTCTGTTGAACCTCTGTGCTACCAATATCAATATAAACCTTTTCGCCCTCATTTTTGACCTGCTTCCCAACACCCTTCCTTGGGTCAGACGGTAACCCAGAGCCCTCCCTCGTCTCCTTTTGGCCACCAGTTTCTGTGCTACAATCTTTTGTCTTGGGTTTGTAAGTCTTCACTTGGTTTCTCAGCTCCTCGAAAAATATCTCAATGTTTCTTTTGCTAATCGAAATTCGTCTCTTCTCTACCTTTTGCTGTCTATTCCTCAACCCCTTATTCTCTTCACCCCGACTCCGTGTTCTTTTATCTTGTCCTACCTCCTCCACATTCCCATTTCCATTCTTGTTGCTTGACAAACCATCATCGTCTAGCAAAACCTTTTTTCCAGCTTGCGTGCTGAAAAAACTGTAATTCCACGTTGCATTCCTGCTAATGTTCTTCTTGTACTCGACCAAAACCTTTGTTACAGCCGCTTTGATTGACAGAATTGTTTTTTCATAGAGCTTATCGTACTCCTTAACTAGTTTATTGTGGTACTCGAGCTTTTGTATCTGCCGCTTTAGCTGCTGCTGCTTTTGTGCCTCATACCTTTTCAATTTTGCTTGATCCTCAGTCTTACTCTTTCCATTTCCGTCCTGTTGTTGGCCAACTGCCTGTGTTAGCTCGTTCTTTTTTCTTGTACTGGTTATCCTTAAATTGTTCAAAACCGCAAACTCGGAAAAAACTGTTTCAATATCCACTAAAAAGTACAAATGAGGTTGGATCCCGTACACCTCTCCAATCATTTCAACTACCCTCTTTCCTCTATGTTGAACTATCCGGACCTGATTCTCATTTATTCGCACTTTTCGCTGTTCAATCAAAACCAACCAATCTATACTCTGAACTAGATAGTCTACAATTCTACAGCTGTTCTTTTTTTTAAAAATTAAATAAGTAAACAATTTATTAATTAGCTGTCTAAGCCTCGATTTAAATCAGCTCTTTCAACTTGAATTGCTAGCTTCTAGAAATGCTGATAAACAGGAACGACTAGTAACTGGTTCTAAAGTCTATTAATCAATATATGTATAGCATTTTACTTGCTAGCAAGAATGTATTACCGTACATTTACATTGTATGGTTGTTTCCTCAAATTTTTTCTTTTCTTTCCTTTTCTAACTTTCCATGTTAACTATTTAGTTCCCCAGTTAAAAATATTTATGGTTATAGTAAACACGAAAGTTGATCAACTATTGGCTGTTTTGTTTGTTTACTTTAATTTCTATTTAATTATTATTGAAATTGTTTACTTTAATTTCTGTTTAATTTTTTCAGCTTTAATTTTTTTCGAGTTTGTTTTTACTAGATTCTTTAATTTGAAAAACGAAATCGAATCAGAGTAATAACACATTATTGAAGAATTCTTTGGAATAGCACACACAAAACTCCAAAACATGGCCAAACTATTCTGGTATTTAACCTGGACCAGCATGAATTATCAAATTCAACATCTATGATTCATTTTAATAGCTGCAATGACACTTGGATAATACAACCAATCCATCTAAAAAAAAAAAAAAAACTAATGCACACAACCGTTATTATTTACAACTAATATATTTTGTTTTGCGCCAACATTCAAATATCTTGTCTAGGAGAAGTAAAAAAAAAATTAAAAATAAATAAAAAAAGTTGGCAATAATGCAGAAGGGTGGTTTTACAAATAAAATAAAATAATAAAATCATCCTAGTCGTTTGTTGATATGTCGTTCGAGATACATTCTTGTGGAAAGACCTCTATGCTCGTTTTCCAACTGGATGTTGCTGACATGGTCGTATAGTTCCTGGTGGTTGAGGTCTAGTGACCGCTTGGCCACGTTGCAGAAAAAATGAGGGGTGGGAACAACGCTTAAATCCTTCATTTGGCCCAGCATCCGCAAAACCCGAGTGTGGAAACCAAAGTTGGATCCGGTGAAGAGCGCATTGCCTGACTCGGTGCCAAATGCAGCACCTACACCTGCATCAGCACCAAAGCTCGGAGTTGGAGTATGGAAAATAGAATTGGAGAGCTTGGAGACCAGGTCGTCTAGAACAGACCTCTCCTGGATCTCTGACTCTATGGAGCTAATGAGCCTGAAATACGAATAAAACATGCCGAGCCTTGTCAGCTCTTTTGTTCTCACTGGAAGGTCCCTGTTAAGACTGGCTAAGTCGTCGCCAAGTCTGTCCCAAAAATCCATTCCAAACGCGTAATACCTGCTCTCGGTGATTATATCAAGAATAATCGAAACTGTAAAGCTGCTGGGGTAAATTGAGTTTGACCGGCTCAAGTCCATCAAACCAGCTCTAAAGAACCCATCCCACCAGCTAACAATGTCCTCCACACTAACCGTGCCGCCTCTCCTCCGAGACTGCAGATAACTGTTGAGCACAAACACGTTTACATGTGTTTTTCTAGACTCCAGACACGCTGCTGCCCTTGATAAGGATGGCTGCTCCGCGACTTCTCTGAGAGCTGTTATAACAAATGGTTCCGGTTCCGAGGAGTCGAATCTGTGGATGTGTGGAAGCAAGACCGAAACAATCCTATTGTTAAACACATCTATTTTCCTTTCGATGCACAAATCCAGCACACTGGCTACCTGATCCCTCGTTGGTTGGCCAAAAAACTTTCGCTCGCTGGTGCTTTCGGCAAACTGGTGAAGTATCCTGTGTAAGTAAAATGTTGCCTCTCTGGGAGTCAAGATATCGGTGGTTGCTATTAGGCCAGCTACATCCCCTTCTGCGCCATCTACGCTCCCGTGCCTACTTTCACTTTCGGATTCACGCTCAACTCCATGGCTGTACTTGTAGTCTTGAGTTGAGTCTGCACTGTACAGCCCAAGATTAAACGCCTTTATTCTGTAAATCTTGTCCAGCAAGTGACTATCGCTAGAGTATCTAATCTGCCCAACCAACTCGCGCAGATCTTCTTTGGTCCTGCTAAGCATTTCCAAGTGCTCCACAAAAGCCTTCTTGGACTGCTGCGGGAAGGTGGCCAAAATAAATTCCAACAGCTTTTTTGACTGCGAGTTTTGAAGCAAACTCGACATAGTTGAGCACAGCGCCGACAAAGTAAACCCATTCGCTTTAACCCCTTGGCTCATCAAAGCCTCAAACTCCCTTAAGCACATCTTGGCCAACTCCTCCAATCTGTTCTTTCCTGCTCGTCCTGAAACAGCTGTTGCAAACGACTCGGTTTTATCCCTAGCATACACATTCTGAATTCCATTGAACAGCCCCTTGCACAACAAGTCGCTTGTCTGGTTATTATTTCTGCTTTTTGCTTCACCGTAATAGTAAACAACGCTATCCGCGTCTCTTATTTTCCCGTAATATGCCATCAGCCAGTACATGTCTTTATCCCCAAGCCTCGACCGCTTCCCCTCCGCTGCTTCCAAAACGCTTTCTATGTTTTCTGTGACTGTTTGTACACTGGTTGGCAACTGCGCATAATGCTGCAGCAGTGCCCCTGTCACCAAATTAAAGCTTTTTTCAACCCTATTTGAACTCTTCAACACTGCCCTGTATATCACATTCACAAAGTTGTGACAGTTTAACTTGCTCGCTGCCAAAATCAAACTATGGTAGCTGTGCATCGTTAGCTTTACATCGTGACTCTTCTCCAACACCCCAAAATTATCAACTATTTTGGCCAGATACACCTCATCGTTCCTGTGCTTACTCGAAACATACTTTTGAATACATTGTGAAATACCGTCAGTGTTATTACTTCCTGTCTTGCTCCGTATTCCCATCAACTTTGAATTCAGATTTACAGAGACAACCATAACCAAGCACATAAATATCTCTTCCGACACTTGTTTAGCCTCCAAGTCATACACTTTGGATTTGGCAGGCAAATACTGCGTTTTTACTTTATTAAGCAGCAGATCTAACCTCTCTCCGCTCATAACCTCCAACATTCTCAGCAGCTCGATATTTCTCTGCTTGTCAAAACTGGCTTTGCCTCTACTCCCATTTGTCCCCACACTGTTAATACTTTTCTTTCCTGTTTTTTGTAATATCATCGTGTCTTTCCAAGCTCGAAACAACCGCCGCTTGTCTCTATCCCTAATTGATTCGTTTATTCCACACAGCCGTTCTTTTGCCTCATAGTAATCGTATATCATTAGCCGCGTTTCGTCATTTCTACTATTTACATATTTAAAACACTCGCTCGTTATAGATCTTTTGCCTTCTGTTTTCCCGATCAGCACAATCCGTGATTTAGTCACAGCTACCGCCTTTATCGCCTCAACACTTTGTGTCTTTGTGCTCCAAATACTATTAAAATCCCGCCTGATCCTTAGCATCATGGCTCGACTTGGATTTCTGCCAGACTTTTTAATAGTAAAAGCCAGCACCATAGTAGGCTATACTTGTTTTTTTCTTTACTTTAGCCCTTCCAATTGTTCTCTCGCTTACTTCAAGTATAGCACCACTTGTTCGATCCCAAAAATGTTTACCTACTGGTTTTAATACCAAAAACGTGTGTTCTGCCAGTTAATCAAACTAATCAAAATAAACTGTTTCTCGTTTTTTTTTTACCATAATTCATTCTTTTTTTTTATCTTGCTTTTTTTAATCAATTAAAGCCAATTTTACGCTGGAATTTCGACCAATTTACCACTAATGAAACTTGCTAATCTGCACGAATTTCGTCGCAATTTAATCTATTACAATTCAATCAAATTGAGTAGATATAACTCAATCCAGATTCAGCCCTGAAGATTATGTTCAAATTCAATGTTTATGCTTTCTTTCAGCTCTTTTATCACAAACTCTTTTCAATTAACATTCAACATGCTTTTTATTTTGTAATTCTGCGTTTTAAATCTTGGTTGTAGTGCTTTTATACAATTATTCATCAAGTAAACGTTATCACTAGCGGCATTTATACTGCATTCTGTTTGTTTTTATAAACCAAATTCACCAGATTTACTATTGAGTGATAAACTAGGACTGCCGAGTAAAATATAGCTACCGAGTAAGATTATATAGCCATTACAAGCATGGAGCAAAACTGCAATCCCAGCAAAAGTAAAAGAAAAATCGTTGTGCTTGGCGCTGGTGTGACAGGGCTGACAACAGCGTTGGTACTGCAGCAATCGAATCAATTTGATGTTTTGATTGTTTCAGAGCATATAGTAACCACGCCCAAAAGGTCGGAGAAAACAAAGGTTGTGAGCGGGTACGAGTATAACGATCCAGCTACGGTCCCACCTTTGCAAATGGCCTCCCCCTACGCAGGCGCTCACTGGCGCTCACTAGCACAATTAGATGACACCTTTATGCAGAGTTGTGAAGCTGCTACGTACAATAAGCTGTTTGCTTTGGCAACGGGATCACCTGAATCTGGTGCTAAAGTGGTTCAAGGACTCGATCTGTATACCACAGACAAAGTCCACAATGATTGGTACTCTGGCCTGGTTAAAGAGTTTAGAATACTGGATGACAATGAGCTGCCAGAGGGTATTAAGCATGGCGCTACTTACAAAACCCTGATCATCAACACGCCAGCATACCTGCTGTGGTTATACAACAGTTTTACAGGTATTGGTGGCGGGTTTGTTAATGCCAAGGTTGATAGCTTGCGCGATTTAGAAAAACATGCGGTAGTCCATTTTGCTGCAAAAAGTGCAAAAAGTGAAAGCAATAGTGTAAACAGCAATGGTGACAGGTTTTTACAGTTTCAGGATAACGAGCTGACGATTGTTAACTGCTCGGCGCTAGGAAGCGCGAAGCTTTTAGACGTAAAAGACCGCGGTATGTACCCAATCCGAGGCCAGGTTGTTTTAGTTTGGGCTCCTCAAGTTGAACAAACAATCACCAAAATCGGTGGCAAATACATGAGCTATGTCATTCCACGTGGCAACGGCACTGTTATTCTTGGCGGAACCCATCAGGGATATGATACAAACACAGTCCCTGATGACAAAACGACTCGGTATATACTTGAAAATACCATTTTGTTGGCACCCGAGCTTGTCAAAGACTACAATGGAAACTCGTTTGCTTCAAACATTGAGGAGTTGGAAAAGAAAATACTGGACGTTAAGGTCGGATTCAGACCAGGAAGGGTAGGCGGTGCCAGAATTGAGGCTGATAAGATATTTGGCGGGGCGGGGAATAGAATCAAAGTTATCCACAACTATGGACATAACGGATTTGGATACCAAACTAGCTGGGGCTATGCAAACGAGGTTTACAAGATGTTGCAAGCCAACAAACTGTGATTATTTTTTCCACTTCTATCGACCGTTTCGCCAAACATTTAGTTGTCGCTCTCGATTCAATAAAACAATGCTAAGTCTATTGGCGGTTTATGTTGTTTGTACCGGCTGTTCGTCTAATTTTATTTATATTTTTTGAAGGTTTTTAGTTGCTTTATTATTCAGTTTGCTGTTTTTAAAAAAAAAATCGGGAATAAAAACCAATAAAAAAGATCGAAAAACAAATTGCCAACACTTATGCCGACTGAATTTATTAAAAGCAAACGAGAATAAAATACTTCCATTAAAGCTTGGAAGTACGAGTGTTCAGTTTAACTGCTGCTAAATCAACCAGCTTTTGAGCCTCAAAGGCATAGCCCCAACTAGTTTGGTACCCAAATCCTGCATGACCATAGTTATGAACAACTGGCAATTCGCTTCTGCTGGAATAGTAATTATCCAACCCGCTCCTGGTGCTTTTCTCGTCGGCATTTCTGGGTACTGGAACGCTGGATAGCTCAATTCGAGTTCCTCCCGCTCTAACTGGTCTAAATCCTACATTGACCTTCACAATCCTTTTTCTCAACTGCTCTATTCTGTGTCTAATGTTATCTCTGGTGGTTGGTGTGACCTCGTCAACTAGCTGTGGACACATTCTGACGGTCTCGTACAGTATTCTCTCGGTTGTTTCAGGTCTTGGCGATGTGGACCAATCGCCTTTTTCATACGTGCCGCCAATTATGACTGAGCCGTCGCCTCTTGGAATAACATAGTCCCACGAAGACTCGTCAACAATAGTAACGTTAACCTTGGGCGAGTAGACTAGCAATGTTTGTCCTCTGCCTGGGTACATGCTGTTATCCTTAACATCGCTCAGGTGCAAGCTACCTAGGGCAGTGCAGTTTACAATTATTGGCGTTTGGTTGATTGACTCGGGATGAATTGATGCAAACCCTGCAGCCTCTGACAATGCGTTTAGCTTGGTCTCATATATGATTCCGCCCAGAGAAACAAATTGATTTGCAACCCACCTCAAGTACTTTGGTGAATCCATAATAGCTAATACACATATAAAAATACATTAATTTTTATCCAACTAGCACCAATAATAGCCTTCACCGCCAATAACCAACACTCCAAGTTTGACTATTATTACTTATTTATTTTTGAAGTTGATTACCTGATTCATACTTTACACCAATGTCGGCGCCTAAAGGCAGCTCGTGCTTTGGAATATACTCCACCTACCAACAGATATTCAGCATGTTTTGAGTATTACTTACTAACACCACAAGTTACCTTTAAGCATATTTGTCAACAGTTCAAGCACAGTAATATTTTTGAAAGTCGGTTACATTTTTGACTCTTTTTATAAACCATGGCTCCAAATAATCCTTTGCCAATCTGTACTCGATCCCTTCAATTCTCTTGACGCCTGACTCTGGGTATTGGTCGGCAATTCTGTGAAGCTCGGTCAACCCAACCATCTCAATTTCTACAAAAATAACAAACCAGGTTTAAGTTTCTCATCGCCTTCTGCATCCAATTAATTAAATAAAACACAAGCCAGTGTGTTGCTGTAAAACAGAATATGCGTGTTAAATCACCTTGAGTAAACAAATCGTTCTTGTCAGCAAATCCGTGCCAATTAGCTCCAGCATAGGGGCTAGCCCAGTTCTGCTTAGTAAAACTCTCTGAAGATAAAGGCACGTTTTCAGCCACGACGCAGACATTGTACCGTTTGCTCTTTAGCAAGACTAAGGCCGTAGTCAGTCCAACGATTCCCGCACCCACCACTACAACTGAGATCTTATTGTTGCTCATTCTGATACAATTTATTTGTTTCCAGCCACTTAGCTAGTTTGTTGCTGAACTTGTGTTTGGTTGTGATGTATTAAAAGCAAATGCACTAGGCTTGCTTCCCAGTTTGTTTTTTTGTGTGCGAGTTTGTTGACTTTGAAACACGAATAATACAACCCTTGGTTTCAACTGAAAAAAATCGATTGCCAATTGTCAATAAAATAAAGAAAAAATCGATGGCCTGATTTAAATACATTTCTCCTAACTCCCTGGCAAAGTTTCAGCAGATTAATTAAAACCTAAAAAATTAATAGATAATAAATCCACTTTTAATGGCAGAATTTAAACCAATGGCTGGTCTGGCGAATTGATGGGAAACTCGACTGATTAGCAAATTAGATTCTAAATTCAACCTGATTTGGGCAACTCAACCATAAAATTAGCCTGAGAACTTAAAGGTTCAAAATAAGAACGGTATCATGAATTGAATTAACTCGAGTAGAACTAAGATTACTAGCCGAGATTAACCCCTTAAAAAAAACACTAGTAATGTTCCAGTTAACTACCCGACATTTAGTAGTTGAGTTTATTAATTATTTTTACTTTATTAGAATGTTTACTTTAATTTACCATTTTTTATCAAACTAAATATAGCAAAAACTAAAAATAAAATTTCAATAAAAAAAAATAAGGCTAAAAAAAAACAAAAAAATAATACTAAAGCTAAAAAAAAGCTGAAAAAAATATAAAACATAAAATTAAAGCTTTGAGCGGCCAACAATCAAAGCTTGGGATGCAATGTCCGCCAACCTCTGAACTTCAGACGCATAGCCCCAGCTAGACTGGTACCCAAACCCACCATGTCCGTAGTTGTGGATAACCTGGATTAGGTTCTTGGTGGAGTTTTGAGCACCATCATTGCTACCACTGTTTCCATGGGTCTCCAACGGCGATTTTGGAACACTTGTGAGCTCAATTCGCACACCCCCGGTTCTTGCTGGTCTAAACCCAACTTGGACTTTGATGATGTTCGATTTTAGTCTTTTAGCTCTTTCTTCAATGTTCAGGCTTGTAGTTGGAGTCGTTTCTCCGACCAGTGTTGGCTGAATTCTGACTGTTTCGCGCATAATCTCGTCTGTGGTCTTTTTGCATTCGGCTGTTGACCAGTCTCCGATTTGATAGGTTCCCCCAAGAATAACTGTACCATCACCACGCGGGATAATATAAAACCAATCTGATTCATTGCCCATTGTCAGCTTAGCATCGGGCGCCTTCGCCAAAGCCACTTGGCCTCGAATAGGATACAGTTTTTCATCTCTTACATCAGCCAAATACAAACTTCCAAGCCCTGTGCAATTCACAATTATGGGATTGCCATGGGAGCTGCCGGAGCCCTTTGGCGCATACTGGGCTGCCTCGGACAGCGAGCTTAGTTTGGCCTTTTGAATGGTGCCACCAAGTGAGAAAAACTGCTTAACTAACCAGTCAAGATAAATTGGGACATTCATAACTGCGGTTTCAAATTTGATGCCAACATCCAAACCATCAGGGATCTCGTTTTTTGGAATGTAGCTGGTGTTTGGAAGTTTTCTTATATACCACGGCTCTTTGTAATCACTTGCAGTTTTGTACTCAACACTAAAGATTCGCTTGACTCCTGACTCTGGAGTTTGGTCAGCAAGCTTCTGCAGCTCTGTCAGCGTCATCAACTCCATTTCTATGATTGGCAAAAAGTTAACCTTGGTTATTTATTATTACTTCAGTTAGCGAGTAATTTGCAGTAGCGTAACTGCTTCGTATAATTAGCTTTGCTTCAAAGCACAAAGTTATGGTTTAGGATAAAATAATAAAGTAATTACGTTGCATATAGAGGTCGTCGTCTTTGGAATATGCTTGCCAGCTGGCTCCGGCAAAGGGGGAGGCCCAGGATTGGTCGGCCAAACACTTTTGGTCAAACGTTACGTTTTCGGCTACTATTGTTACATTGTACTTTCCTGACCTTTGCAACACTAGTGCGCTTGTCAAGCCAGAAACTCCTGCTCCTACGACTACAACGGGTACTTTGTTGGTGGAACCCATATTGTCAGCTATTGGTGTTAAGGGGAAAGCCAGTTTAGTGGTTAAAATCACAACTTGGTATTGTTATATTTGGTTTTGATATTAGAATTGCACGAGTTTAATCAGCAGCAACTTTTTACAAGGAATATTGTGATATCTTCACTATACCTCTTTACTTTGCTTTGTATTGAAATTGGGATTGGAATTGGCCAATTTTCTGTTTTAATGATAAAAGTAAAACAAAAAGAGTTTGGACCATATGGATAACTGCTTACTGAATTTATAATCTCTTTTGCATTCATATTTTTTTTGGAGTGATATCATTTTTTTTTTTAAATCATGATTTTTAAATTCAAAGTTAGTTACTGATTGTTGGTGATGTTCACGTGTATCGTTAAATTAAAATGGAACTGACTGCGCATTTATCCGAATAACGTACTAATTTAAAAGTTTGGTGTTTGGAATATAAATAAACAGACGACATCTAAATCCAGAGCAATCACAATTAGTCATTTGATGAATATTTACATATTATAATCGATTCGACAGACCAAAGTGTTCACTATTGTCAGATAGTATTAAATCTGAGAGTTGTAACCTTTTAAGTATCTTTTCAACATTGATACTCTCATTTTTAACAGCAAGCAGATTGAATGGATAGTTGGCGCATATCCTGTAAGTGTTTGGATTGACTGGCAACTCGCAGCAGAAATATGTAAACTTTGTTTGACTGGTCTAGTCGTTGTGTAGTGGCTATGACACTTTACTTTTTGTGAACCGAAAAATGGGAGTTTACTCCAACAAAAAAAAAAAATAGAAAAACGCAATTTAAACGTCAGTTGGCTTTATTTTTTAATATACTTTATTTTACTTAGTGGTTTATTGGCAACAGAATCAACGCATCAAAACACTTTAAAAATATTCTGCTATGATTGGCTAAAAGTGATTTGATTAACCCAAAATTCACAACTTGAAATTGACTGATCCAATTTTGGTTGATCAACGACATAAAAAAAAACTACAGGCTATAAATCAGCAAAAATGCAAAATTATTTTTTTAACCACCATTAAGCTAGAAAACAAGAATAAAAACATTTACAGGAGGCGAAAATCTCATGACTAATCTTTCTTGATAGCGGAATGGATTAAGGAAAACTGATTGGAATACTGAGCTTAAAAGACCACCGTTCTAGAGTGAGATCTTTTATACACAGTGTTGGAATATAAAGGATAGATAAGAGTAAGTACCGCTGATCTAGATGCATACCTTTAGTGGAGTGACTGGGAATCGAATACGTGCTCAGATTCATCAGCTAAAAGGGTTCAGTACGCTTTTAAATGGACAGTGTTTGAATATAGAGAGTATCAGAGGGGGTTGTCTGTATAGCAAAACACGAGATACTTGTATTGGTGCAAAAAATATTGGCAAGGGAATCAGAGCAAACAGCCAAATAAGCGGAAAACTGAGAATTGGAAAGCGACAAGGATATGCTACAGTGGATAGTAGCTTTGTGCACAATGAATATTTGGGTAAAAAAGTATTGACGAAAGAAAACGAAGTCAGGGATAATTCTGCAGCGCTGAGTGGTGGTGAAGCTGGCAAAACAATTTATGAGAAAGTGGTAGATGGATTAAAAGATAATGAAGCCAGACAAGAGGATTCAGGAAAAAAAACATCAAAAGCAAATGATGGGGCTGAGGGAAGGGCAAAGTTGATAAAATTTTACTTGGAGCTTCAAAACTTTTTGAAAGTTGAGAGAGGAGATAGAGTCGAGTTTGGAAAGTTAATTGAGATTTTGCTTTCAATCAAAGACTTTGAAAAGGCATTCAAAAGGATTGGGCACAGAAACATGACGAAGCTGATGGAAGAGATTACACGAGTATTGATAAATAGACCCAAAGTGGGAGGGAAAGGTGTTGAAGTAAAAGATGGTGGAAATGGCGATTTGGAAATAGAGAAACTGTATTCTGAGCGATACAAAGAGGTTGCGATTTGTGGAGAGATAGTGGTGGTGAACATTTTGAAACTGGGGTGCAAGTTTGGTAGTGTTAAGGGGTACAATTCGTTGATAGGGTTGATGGCGATTTTGGGCAAAAAGGATGAGGCGAATTTAGTAAAGGATGGATTGAGGAGTGGTGTGTTTGGTTATAGATTAATTCCAAACACAGGGACGTTTGAAAAGCTGCTTTTACATAGTGAGAACATAGACATCAAAAATGGAGGTGCATCAATACTGGATTTAAAGCAGGGCTATGGTGGTGTGGAAGATGGTGGCGAGGATGGGGCTGATAGTAGCGGTTTGGGCAAAGGGGGAGATGGTAGAATAAGGGAGTATCTGGACGCTAAAAAGTTTGATGAAGCTTTAGCAAAGTATTTCAAAATTAGGTTAAACGAATATGAAGAGCTGGTTGACAAGAAAGGCAAGGGAGGAGTTAATAGAGATGAAAAGTGGACGTTTGGCCTGTTTAAGGAAATAGTAGACAGGCAGTTGTTGGTGACATCAAGAACGCAGATGCTTTTGATCGGGGCAGCAATCAGAAACAATGATAGTAAGTTGTTGGAAATAATGATGCAGGTGAACGAAAACAAGAACTTTGATTATAAAATGATACTGGAGAGTTTTGGGCAGCATGGAGTCCTGGAAGAGAGCAAAGGTAGACGTAGAGAGGGAACTGGGTATATGCTAAATGAGATTAAAATAGGCAAAGACAACTTGGAAATAATCCGGTATTCTAGGCTGACTAGATTCCGGGTATATTTGTTTATGTTGATGAAGAAAGTGACGCCGATATATAGAGAGATCAAGAAGCTTGAGGGCTACTTTATAAGAAACAGGGCCAAAATGTGGTCCAACACGGGATTCCCAGCATTGATTAATGCAAAGGCAGAAATGAAGTCGGATATTGGACAGGGGCTGGAGACAGAAAAGCAAGAAACGCTAGCGGCTTTTGGCAATGACGGTAAAAGCAGCACCAAGGTGAATAGCGATGTGGGCCAAGTACACAAGACAAGGGAAGAGTATCTGGAGCATGTGTGGAAGTGCTACGAGATTTACATAACAGCGCTGATGAACAAGAGAAACTACAAGCTGGCATTGAACATGGTGATAGAAATGAGAGAAAAAGTGTACAAACCACCGTCACAGAATCTGTATAACAGGATACTAGTAGGGCTAAGTCTTCGGGGAATAGTGCTGGTGGCAAAGAACATAGTGTTTGAGATGATGCGGATAGACGGTGTAGAGTTCAGCAGAGATGTTATGGAGGTTTTGGTTGTGTGCTGCATGCGTGAGTACGAGAACCGAGGCAGAAACCTAGAAATGATCGAAATTGACAAAATAAATAACGAACTAAGAGCCAACCAGATCAATGATAGCAGCGAACAACTTTATGGGCAAAGTGGTGAGTCTGTAGGACTTGACGACGAATTTGAGTTTGGTGTTTCGGATTTGATTAAATCAGGCCACGACGAAATCAACCAAAGGTACGACGATATTGTTACAAACAGGCGCTTGGACATAAACCAGTTTGCTGATGTTGGCGAAAACGTAAGAAATTTTGGCCAGAGTGGCGCAAGCCAGGAAATGGAGTATCAGGACCAAGCAAAGTTTGCCATTGATATCTACGAGACTTATCTAAGACGCAAACCAAGTAATAGTAAAGTTCCAAACTCAAATCCGAACCCATCTTCAAATGAACAACATACCATGTCGCTCGATTGCTCATTAGCGCTGATCAATGCGTACTTGGAAACACACAAACAAACCTGCTCAAATAAGGCAGCCAATGGACACAGCTATGGCAACACAGTAGCCCAGCCAAACATGAACCTCGATCATGACTTGGACTTGGAAACAGCTAATAAGATATTGGATTTGTACAACGAAAACCTGAGCTTTGATTTGGGAATAGAAAAGAGCAGCCTACTGAAATATAAAAGACAGTTTATAGGCGACTCAAAATACTACAAGATTGTAAATGTCGTTTCGAAAAGCTACTACAAGCTAAAAATGTATAGTTTGGGCGATTTGGTGATAAGAAAATCACAATTACTCGGTGCTGGTGTATAGAATAACACCGTTGGCGCCGTAAGCATGTAGAGGAATATTTTTCAATTTATGCTCCGTGTACCTCAAAAAGAATCAGGTCTATTTATACCACACTCCAGTACCGCTAACCAAGTTGTAAATTGTATTAATTTGTGCCAATTTCAAAGTTGAAATAAATCATTTATTACAAATATGCATTAAAAATGTTCATGATTATGTTTTTTTTTATTAATTCTCCTGTAATTGGCATCTACAGAGTTTTTCTACCAGAATCCCCTGTTTGCTTTAAATAGCCCAAAACCTGCAATATAGCAATTTAATTACGTTAATATTAGACAATTGTGCCAGACCTGGAAAAACTGGATTATGTAAATGTATATGTATTTGATAACTATAATAATTGTGCTGGTTGGAAATCAAAAACTGCATCGTGTTGTTGGCATTCAGCTGATTAATCCGAGTCAAACGGTTAGAATAAATTATAGTATTCAGTTGAAAACTTTGTCGATAAGATTGGAAAAAAGTTCTATTATTAGTAAAAAGTGTCAAGTTGAAAAAAGAAAGAAATAAAAAGTTTTTGATTATCGGAAAGGACACTTTCTTTTAACCGAATTCGGCGTAATTGGTATAACGAGACTGATCTAAAATTACAACTACACAATGACTAGCAAACCATTCAGATAGCAGAACTGGGTTAACTAATGTTGGGTATGTTGGGCAAACTGGTGCTTTCTAGACTGTAATCCCAATTGCAGTCTCAGTTTCAAGTGCAAAACAATATACCCAAGTCAAATCAGAGAATAAAGTGAGAATTGATAATTATTATAATGTATTATAGCTACAGTAACTGTTAAATTCTTGTTGCTAGAATTTTAGAAAAAAAAGTATAAATAGAGTTGAAATTGGTTGATTAGAATCAGCCATCATCACTTTTACACATTAAAGACTAGGAAGATTCATTTCAGTTTTGAATACAAGCATATTTTTTTTCGAATACAAGCACAGCTATTAAATCACTGATTCACTGAGACATCATGAAAATGACAAGAACAATCTACACCACCCTTGCTGCCATTGTAGTAGCATCCCAATTCGTCAGCTGACAGTGCGATGACATATTCACTGGAAACCAGCTTGCAGGTAGCTTCCCAGACGGCAAAATTGGACGGTTTAGCTCATTTAAGTTGCATTTCGGAACAGGCCAGTTTGAAGTAGAGGGAGTTCCAAACTACAAGTGTTTTGGATCCTTGATTTCGCAAGAATCATACATTGTTCCAGCGCACTGTATCTACGAAACAAACACCGTTCATCAAGCAAACTGGGGGAAAATCAACATATACATGAGCACCGACACAAATGGCGAGTCCGAGACATTTGTCTACAAAGTCAAGAATGTTGTTGTTCATCCAAAGTACAAACACGCTAGTACATATGCCGATGACATGGCGATCCTGAATCTGAGCGAGTGTGTGCCACACACAGTACTTAGACCATCGCACGGTGAACTGGGAACCTACAGCCCCATAAAAGGACTACTGCAAAATACTAACCATGCGAGAGTCTGGATCGATGAGTCGCCAAACGGTGGATCCTCGACCAGCTTGCTGAGGGCTTTAGATAGCAATGAAAGACGGGATGATTTGTGTCAAAAGTACTTTTCCGAAGACTTCAAGAACAACAAGGTGATGTGCAGGACTCTGCCAGAAAACAGCGGCTCGTGTTACGGCGGAAATGGCGAGCTTCTAATGTCAACTTTTGGTACGTTTCATGGTATTTATGTAGGAATGGAAACTGCAGTCATCAAAGCGGCCGGGGATGTATGCAACCCTGAGGACTCGGTAACTGTTTACATGGTGCTGGACTCGTATTACGAAGAGTTTATTTCCAAACACACAGTCTGTGCGTCTTCTCTTTGCCAAAATACTAGAGTACCACCGGTATGCAGAACCCCGCAAAGTATCAACAAGCCGTTTATGGCCATCGACATCAGCCCAAGAGAAGTAGATTCTGATTGCAAGCTTCCAGTAACCACTGAACCAGCAACCACTACAACCATTATCCCAACAACCATTATCCCAACAACTGTTATCCCAACAACCATTATCTCAACAACTATTAAACCAACAACCATTAAACCAACAACTTTTAAACCAACAAAGACATCAACCACCTCAAAGACATAAACCACAGTTCCAGCATACGAGACATCCTGCCCACTCATAACCACCTCCAAAAACATTTTGCTGCGTTCAGACTACGGAAAAAATGGCTACGACATGAAAAAGAAGTCGAAGGTTACATGTGATGACCAGGAGTTCGAGTTCAGTGCCCAAGTCACCTGCGATACTGATCTGCTTGTGGCAATGCTGTCCAAGGGCGGGAGCTATGGGGCTAGAGAAATCATCGAGGCGCAGTTTGGACTGTCCTCGGGCAAGGGCAAGAGTGCAATCAAAAAGAGGAGATACGCTCTTGGAAAGAGATTCGCCATCACCAAGCGTGCCACCAAGAACACGGTTACCATCAAGTCGTCGGCAGGAAAGATCAAGATATACATTGACAACAAACTGATGGCTTCGTACAACTCAAAGTCGTTCAAGGTGGAGACGCTAGAATTCAGGACGAGCTCTGGAACAGCAGTGTTGCACAAACCAACATTCAAGTGCAACGGACCAACATACTGCCCAAATGGAGTTTATTAATAGTTTTCCTGTTTGGATATATAACAGCTTAGCTTATTTTTATTCAATGATTCTTGTGCTTCACAACAATAAAATTTAGCTACTGGATTTGTACTTGGTTTTTTAGTCACAAGTAGTTTTGGTCACTATATTCTGAGTTGGGTTGAATTTCCAAAGCTGCTTGTCAATTAGAAAGTGTTGTCAAATTATCATCATGCATTGTATCTAGAGCATTCATTTTTTCATAAGGGTTGGTCGGTTGCATCTCCTATGCTCACTACAGGTTGTATCAGTTCAGGCTACATATAGTGTAATATTGGCTGTACTCTGGATTTGTAACTGTATGCTGTTTTTTTTGGGGTTTGTGCGGTCCACTTGGTGATAATTGGGCAACTAATTAAGTGATTTTCGAGCGATATTAATGAATTTTCTGCAATTTATTTTCAGGCCATTAATTTGATTTTGGTTTATCGAATGATTTTTACAATTTAGAATGTTATTGAACAAACACATTTAAAATTTTGCATTACATAATTAAACTGGGTAAATCCAAACCTAAATTGTTACTGGTGTAATTTTAGCAGTTTACTGAAAATTTATAGAATCTAGTTGGGCAGATTTTTTAGAAAAGTAGTTTTTTTTAAAAAAACGTTGGCGAAAAAAAAAAATAGGAAAAAGAAGAAAACTTCAATGATATTTATAATCACAAGGAAGAGAAACACAAATAGTTTATTGGTGGAAGAAGAAAAAACGATAGGGTTTTGGAATTAAACTATGTATTTTGAGTATCGGATTCAACCAAATAGCCAAAGTCGGCTTGCAAAGCAAACCTTCAAATCAAAAAAATAGAAAAGTGAATGCTAAAAAAAAAAAAAAGCTGAATATTTCAATCAATTGCTGAAATAAAAAAAAAATTTTATGATGTTTTAAATCAAAAAGTGGCAATTAAAGGCGAGCAATTTTTTTTCTGTATAATTTTACGATTTTGCATAGCTCTTGGGATTATACTACATTAGAATTTTGATTTAGAGTGCTTGGAACAGAAACTTCAAATACAATTGTAAATTCAGCTGGCGGATTTTGTGACATGAGCTTATGCAAGTAGACAACAACTAATAGAAATATAGAACGTGTCCATAGTTAAACAATATCTGCTTGGCGATAGAAACGGGAACTACAGCGTTAAAGAAAGATAAAGCTTGGACTGATTTCAGCTTCAGGAATAGACGATTAGTTTGATAGAACGAGAGTTCGAGCATAGAAAAAGAGAAAAAGTAGAAAGATAAAAATAATGAATTTTGGAAGAACTAATATTATTTCATGGATCGGGCAATATAACACGGCGTTGCAGCTGCAACGACAAGAGTACAAAAAAGTTGGAAATGGGGTTGGGTCAAGGATAAGCCAGATCCAGGGACACAGTTTAGGAGGGGTGGGAGCAGGGGCGGTAATTGGAATAGGAATAAGGATGAATGTGGAATTCCAGATACAAAGACGGGAACTATCAACAGGAAATGCGGGTAGTTTGGCTAGCTCGGAGAGAAGGCGAGAAGATATGGTGGGAAGAATGCGGAGTTTAAAGTATAGAGAGAATAGACTATTGAGCAGAGGACTACATACATCAAATAGCAAAAGGCAGCTGCTGGCACCGGGATATGATGCCAAGGAGCAGAGTGTGGTGAAGGAGGAAGCGATAGTTGAGGCGGTTAAGGGGGAAGGAGTGGAGGGGGAGGGGGAAAAGGAGAAAAAAGGGATGAAAATGCACAAGTTGGGAATCCAGCCTAAAGATATAATAAAGCTAAACACACACAATATAAGCGACACAATACTACGAAATATAGAGATAGAGAGTATTGTGAAAGATCAGCTGAGTTTGATGTTTGCGTGTTTATCGAGTGGAAATGTTGAGAGGGCGCGGAGGATGATAGTTGGGCTGTACAACCTGCATGCGGAAAAGATGAAGGAGATGGTGGATGTCAATGTGCACAACTTGATATTGAAAGGGCTGCTGGAGGCATCGCCAATTAGGGCAAATGAGGCGCTGGGATGGTACGGAAAGATGCAGACGGATTATGATATAGAGCCGGATTACAACACGTTTGCGATATTGATAAGTGGGTATATAAAGTGTAATTTGAAGAACTTGGTGAAGCTGCTGGTTGAGGAGTTTGAGAACCATGGCAATAACATTGAGCAGTTGGTGCTGAGTCCGTTCTTGACGGATGCGGATTTTGAGCTGCTAGAAGAGATAACGAAGGGGAAGTTTAAAAACAGTATAGGGTCGATAGACAATGTGGCGATTGAGGCGTTTTTTGGAAAGGAGGGGCTGGAGCTGAACAAGGAGTCGCAGAAGATTCTGGGGAATGGAAAGTCAGAAATCAGGCAAAAGAGCGGAGGAGAGGCGGGGGAGGCGGTAGGGGAGAGTGAGATAGGGGAGAGGGAGGAGATAGGGGGGACAACATTGTCGTCGGATGCGATGGGGATCAAGATGCTGAAGCAGATGTTGGATCCGCTGAGCGATAGGGGGCTGACAGACTACGAAAAGCAGGTGAGACTTGAGGAGGAGGCATTTACGGCAGCGGCAGAGAGAATGGACGCGGCATCAGCAATGTACAAGGACGGGGAGCTGAAGAGCTCGATGCCACAGATCCAAAAGTATATGGCAGACTGGATCCCAGCAATGGCACAGCTAATAGAGGAGGAGGTGAAGAGGTGCGACATGACTGCGGGAGTTGACCGGGAAAGAACGTACTATGGGCCATTTCTGAAGCTTCTTCCGGCAGAAAAGCTGGCGTCGATAACGGTGCTGGAACTGATAAGAAACATGATGACGAGGGTGATAAAGGGGAAGGATGTGAAGGGGCCATCGGATGCAGTGACAACAACAACGCTGGTGACGTCGATAGGCAGCACTTTGCAGTCAGACTACCACCACATCAACCTACAGAAGAAGAAGAACAGCCACCTGCTGAAGAGAAACGTTGAGCTGCAAAAGATGAGTGTTAGCGGGAAGCTGTTCAACATGACGGTTAGGAGGGCGCAGGCCAAGGTGGAGCAGGGGCTGGCAAAGACAGATTGGGTGTCAAAGTGGCCGCAAATAGTGCAGGTGAAGCTGGGCAGTTTGCTGCTGAGCATGCTGATTGAGGTGGCGAAGGTTAGTGTGAAGGAGTTTGACTTGAAGCTGGGAGCGATGGTGGAGAAGGAGGTTCCAGCGTTTACGCACGAGTACTGGATAAACAACGGGTACAAGTACGGGATAGTCCGGATGCACGTGGAGTTTACGTCGATGCTGGCAAAGGACCCGGTAAGAGGGACATTTAACACGCGGTTTTTGCCGATGATAGTTCCGCCAAAGCCGTGGTTGAGTTACAATAGCGGGGGGTACCTGACTGTCAAGTCGGTGTGCATGCGGACAAAGTCGAACATTGAGCAGATGAAGTACATCAAGCACTCTTCGGAGCAGGACAAGCTGAGCACAGTGCTGACAGGGCTGGACGTGCTAGGGCTGACCAAGTGGGCAATCAACAAGGATGTGTTTAAGGTGGTTCTGGAGGTGTGGAACAGCGGATTTGCGTTGGGGGGAATTCCGCCTGCAGAAATCGACATCAGCAAGCCAGTCAAGCCGAGCATTCTGGAAGTGTTGGGGGAGGACAAGGTCAAGCAGCTGAGCAGGGAGGAGCTGACAAAGGAGGAGCACAAGATAAACAGACAGTACTTCAATGCACTGCTGGAGTACAAGACAAAGATGTCAAACAATCACAGCCAGCGGTGTGACGTCAACTACAAGGTCGAGATTGCCCATTCGTTCTTGGACCTGCCCATGTACTTCCCGCATAATCTGGACTTCCGGGGCAGGGCGTACCCAATGACCCCACACTTCAACCAGATGGGAAACGACCTGTGCAGAGGGCTGATCCGGTTTGACGAGGCAAAGGAGTTGGGAGAGCGCGGGCTGTTTTGGTTGAGGGTTCACCTAGCAAACACGTACGGGTACGACAAGTTTTCACACGTGGATCGCGTGCAGTTCTGCTTTGACGAGTGGGACAATATCGTCGACAGTGCCAAGAACCCGCTGGGCGGAAACAGGTGGTGGTTGAAGAGCGAAAATCCGTGGCAGACGCTTGCCAGTTGCTTGGAGCTGGTCAAGGCAATCGAAAGCGGGAATCCTGAGAAGTACAAAAGCTCTATCCACGTCCACCAGGACGGAACTTGCAACGGACTGCAGCACTATGCCGCTCTTGGCCGAGATTACGAGGGCGCTAAACAAGTCAACCTGGTTCCCTCTCAAAAGCCTCAAGACGTTTACTCTGCCGTTCTCAACATTGTCGAAAAGGAAATTGAAATTGAGCGCGCCAGGGGAAACAAACACGCTATGCTGCTGAGTGGAAATCTTAAACGAAAAACTATCAAGCAAACCGTAATGACTAACGTTTACGGCGTCACTCTCATTGGTGCAAGAGACCAAATTGACGCCAGACTCAAGGAAATCTCCAACCCTGAAACCGGACTGCCCCTCTTCTCCTCCGATGAACTAAAGGGCCTATCTTTATACTTGGCCCAAAAGGTCTTTTCTAGTCTTGGCCAGATCTTTGAATGTGCCCGGAAAATTCAGGATTGGCTCAATGAAAGCGCAAGTCGCATCGCTAAAAGTTTACCTGCCGACTCTGTTAAACTCAAGCATGACTTGGAAAAACTCAAACGCAAAAACTACAACTTGCTGAAGAAACTGGAAAAGCACAAGGCACTCGCCAAAGATGCTAAAGATGCTAAAGATGCTAAAGATGCTAAAGATGTCAACAGTTCCAGTGTACCCAATGAAACCAACGATTCTAATGAAGCCAACGACTCTACCAATCCAAAAACTAAAATCAGAAAAACCATCCAACACAAACGCAAACAGCTGATGGACACACTATCGTCCCAGCCAATGGCCTCGGTCACGTGGACCACTCCGCTTGGCCTGACTGTTGTGCAGCCATACAGGAAGTTTGTCGTCAAAACCATCCAATCAAACCTTCAGTCAATGGCCATCATCGACAACGACGTTCCGTCTCCAGTAAACACCCAGAAACAGAAAACCGCTTTCCCACCAAACTTCATCCACAGTCTTGACGCAAGCCACATGATGCTGAGCAGTATTGAGTGCCACAGGATGGGTCTTACGTTTTCATCGGTGCATGACAGTTATTGGACCCACGCTTGTGATGTTGATGTTATGAATGAGATTTTGCGGAACAAATTTGTTGATTTGCACAAAAAGGATATTTTGAAGGATCTTAAACTCGAGTTTGAAAGCCGGTATAGCGACTATCTCATGCCTAAAGTTGTCATGGTTCCTAAAAAAAATCGTTCTTCTAAAAAATCCGCTGCTTCTCTGCCATCACTGCCACAAAATGATGACCATGCACTTGACCAACTCACCTTTGACGAGGCGGAATGTGACCCTGCTTCCAATGAATCCTCTGCTGATCCCGATGGTCCTGTTGCCGAGCACCTTGACGATATCGACTCTGACATTGACACATCTCTGCTCAACTCCCAACCACCAGCCACTTTCAAACTAAACAAAAACATCAAAATCATCAAGAGCGCTGATTCTGCCCAATCCTCTTCTTCTGATTCCAAACTCAAGAAAAAATCTAAACCAACTTCCAAATCCAAATCCACCTCCACCTTCAGCTCCGATCCCAACGATCAAGATAACCTTAAAAAGTCTATCATCTACGTTCCCTTTGAACTCCCTGATATCCCTGAAACTGGATCTCTTGACTTGAATGACGTGTATAAATCATCTTACTTTTTCTCTTAATTTGCTAGATTCTACATTTTCTTTTATTTATTCATTCTTTAAAGCCTTTTCTTTTGCTACTCTTTTAATGTTTTTCATTCACTCTTTTCTTACTTTTTTTTTTTTTTTTAAAAAAAAAAA
>LUVW01000043.1:74755-113983 GCA_001661515.1 Capniomyces stellatus
TTTTTTTTTTTTTTTTTTTTTTTTAAAAAAAAAAGGCTGCATTATTTCAATTAACTAAACCAAAGAAGAAAAGAATATTGAGAATGAACAAAACCATCCATCAATAACTACCCATGCGACATGGAGCCAACCTGGATGGAAGCAGTCAGTACATTGCAACAGACGCCAAGGAATAAAGCCCCGGGAATGGATATGCTTCCAAGTGAGCTATGGAAATTAGTCCAAGAAGAGGATGTTCCAACTTTTCATCTGGCAAAGTCAATATTTAAACTAGTGAAAAGTGCATGGAGAGAATGTATTCTCACTGATAAATGCAACACTAGCATAGTAGTACCAATATTTAAAAAAGGAGACAACAGAGATCCTAACAACTACAGGGGAATTTTGCTCATACCCACAATAACCAAGTTGATAGCTAAAGTGGCTGTATTCAAACTAAACCAAATAGATTTACAACACGATATTTTTTGTAAGGAGCAGGCTGGCTTCCGGGTGCAGGAAGAAAGCATTGGTCAAGCTACAGCCTTATTTGAAATAGTCAAACGAAGGAAAATGAAACGGAAACCAACTTATGTCTGCTTTGTTGATTTCGAAAAAGCCTACGACAGGGTTCCACATGACCTGTTAATGAAGAAACTACAAGACAACAAGATTGGAGGAAAGCTACTTGATGTCATAAAAGGATTGTATCTTAATCCAAAAATGACAGTTCGAGTAAACAATCAACTGTCAGATATAAGCGACTACAAATGTGGATTAAGGCAAGGATGTCCCATATCACCTCTGATTTTTGACATCTGCATAAATGACATATTTAAAAGAATGTCAGGAGTTACAGTACCACGACTTGGAAAAAGAGTACGTGGACTGCTGTTTGCAGATGATACTGTAATCCTTGCAGAAGATGAGAATAAAATGAAATTTGCACTGAGAAAACTGGATATATGGTGCAAAAAATGGCACATGAAAATCAACAATTCAAAGAGCGGCATCATGGCAGTGGGAGCAACACTGTTTGAGCAATATAAATTGAATGGCAAACCAATACCAGTGGTAGATCAATACCCATACTTGAGAGTCATTACGAGCAAGGATTGGAACTTTAAAGCCAATTTAAAGTTCAGACGAAAAAAAACACTCAGGGCGTTTCTAGCTAATCATAGCATGTTTAAGAGAGGAGAAATCCCAACCGAATTTAAGGCTAAAGTCATAACAGCAGTAATACAATCAGTTGCGGCGTACGGAGGTGAGTTGTATGGCATGTCGGTAGCAAGATGTGTACCAATGCAGCGAATTCTAGACAACGCAACAAGAATGGCAATGGGGGTAGGAAAATCAACCAGCCTTGTCAAATTACGACAGGAGCTGAGAATTGTAGACCTTAATACAAGAACAGCAATAGCGAGAGAACGAGCATTCCGCAAATGGGCAGATCTCAGAACATGGATCAAGGACCTGATAAAAAAGCCGATGCTACATAAGAAAGACACTTGGACCAGTGGTTATATACGCTGGACAAGGCGCTATAACAAAGATGACACCCGTAAAGGTGCAACTAAACGTACACTCCAGGCGAGACAAGCCAGGAATGAAAAAACTGTAATATCAAGGTGGATCAAAAAAGTACATGCCGGCCAGTGGAGCAACTGGATGGGGCTACAACTGATCTACCCAGATTACAAAAAGGGACTAGATATCCTAGCAAGAATCAGAATAGGGCAGTATTGGACCGCAGAAAGATACGCCTATACTGGAATCATTAGCCATGATTATACAAAAAAATGCCCACACTGCGGACAGGAGACGCCAGAAACAATTGAGCATCTCCTACTAGATTGCAGCAAATGGGCAGCAATACGTGCAGATAAAATGGAGCCCTATATTAGCCAATATAAAAATAAGCTAAAAGGGCCAAAAAGAAAACCTAATTCGCCTACTATAATCTCACAGAGATTGGTGGGCAAGCTCCTGGGAGAGGAGTTAAAACAACCAACCGCCAAGATTCTCAAGAATCCTGACACCCTCGGCGCCAAGACGATGCTGGCAACAGCGTCGTTTTTGGAGGCCATCCACAAACCCCGTTACTTGATCCTGTCTAGGCTTAAAGTAGCACCAATCTCCCTGAGCCAATGCCCATCGGGTACGGACGATCTAATTGATCGAAGGGATGTTGGCTAATAGAGTCATTTAACATATCAAAATAGCACAGTGTTTTATAGTATTTTTATGGTATTGATTGATATTGTATGTTGTGTTGTGTTGTGTTGATTCCGTTGCTAATAAACCACGTAAATAAATAAATAAATAACTACCCAATAACCCGACTTAACCCCCCCCCCCCCAATCTTTGTCAAGTGAAAAGACTAAACTGTTCTATTCTCAGATCCAATCTGTTATTACTCATCATCACCATTTGCACGGTATGTTGGTCTATTGCGCCTGAATGTTGTTTACAATATACTGTACTTACTCTAAGAATGATACTTCTTTTTCCCGTATCATTTATTTATTTTTGGTGTTTATACCCACGAATGCGTTTATCATTTACCAAAGTTGTATTTGCTTGATGTGAACCATCCCATCACTTTGCCTTTATTGAACTAATCTCAATAGCAATACCAAATTTTTGGTTACTTTTTGATTTGCTGAATCGAGTTTGGATTTCCCTCCACTTTTTTTTTTTTTCCAGTTTAATAATTTCACTTTTTTTTAAAATAAAAAAAAATCGAATCATGAAACAATGTTAGCGTTTTAAACTTTTTCCTTCTTTTACACATTTACGCCCGTGATATACTTTTTTTTTTCTTCCTTCTTTTCCGGTCAATACCCTTAACCATACACGATTTACATTACTACTGGAAAAATGGAAGAGATTCTAGAATTAGTTTCAAAAAACTGTGGGAAGCAAATCCAGGAATACGGCGATTGTGTGATGGCAAATTCGGTTGACTGGAAGTTTAAATGCAAGGATTTAGAGGACAGTCTTTCAAAGTGTTCAGATAAATAGTATGTGTTTATATTTGTACATTCTTCTTTGTTTAATTACGGTATTCGTACCGTTTTAATCATACTTTACATTCTTTTTTTCTTTTTTTCTTTTTTTTACAAGTACTTGTTATCTCAACATTGATTCTTTTTCTAATAGCGTTGCGCAACTAGAAGATGTTCGAAAGAAATGCCAAAGTGCTGTCGATTCATATGAAAAATGCGTGAAATCGAATCAACAAAACCCAGAAACTTGTATTAAAGAAATGCGAACTTTGTACGAGTGCACGAACCAAGCCATGGGCAAAACCGAAGACTTTGTTGTTACTCCATTAGAAAAGTAGTTTGTTTTTGTCTTTGTTTTTGTTTTTCCAAAGAACAAGGCACGTTAGCGCTTTGCGTCTTTTGGCTGATAGATTTATCAAACACCATTTTAGCAAATATAAACTTCCAAAGTTTACATTCATCCCATCTTTGAAAAGCCCAGAAAGTATCAATTGCATTTGGGTTGGTGACTTGCTTTTATTGATTTTTAAAAAAAAAATTATGTAACTTTGTCTATTCCATTTCGGAAAAATAAATTGTATACAAGAGTTTAATGGTTATTAAATATAGTCTTCGTTGTACTAGAGCTCCACGCGCTGAAGATGGATATATTGAAAGGTATAACAAAAGTACATAACGAGGCTAACCCATAGTTTTGCCTAATTATGGTACCATTCCTCTACACCCCGTTGGTATCTTCACTTCATTGGGGATGTCAAGCACTAGGCCTTGTGAAGCAAAGCCGCCGAGATATGCGGTCGACAGTTCGATAAAAGTTTTGAACCAAGAAATGATGCATAGTCCAATAGATCCCGATATAATTGGTTCTATGTTGATAATATCGGGTTTCAAGCTCTCAGCTTATAAATTAATTAGGTGTTAACTTCAAAAAAAAAAAAAAAGCCAAAAACTCTGCAAAGTGTTTCCAATAATAACAATTTTTCTCGTGCAAAAAAAAAACATCGTTAAATAATTCAGAATAGAATATAATAGAAAATATCCGTTCTGGTTTTTTCAATTTAGGTGGAAAGAAATACCTATTTATTTCCTACGTGTTTGCTTTAAATATACAATTGTTTTGGTTCAAAATACCAGATTTAAATTAAACTAAAATATTGTACTTTTATCTACTCGACTACCTTTAAAAGGAAACCCAAACACACTCAAAGGATCAAACTAACCTTCGACTCTCGATTCGATCTGAAACTTGGCTAGTTAAACGTATAAAAGTAGTCAAAAAGTGGTACTAGTAGCAATCAAAAAAAAATTCGTGATGGCCAGTTTCAAGTTTTGTCCCGAATGCAGCAATATGCTTTATCCACGCGAAGATAGAGTAAACAGTCAGTTGCTATTTTCATGCAGAAATTGCGAATATCAAGAACAGGCCGACACCAATTGCGTTTACAGACACGAGGTCACCTACGTCCCAAGGTAAGTTTACAGTATGACTCACCGCAGCAATACAGCTCATACCACCTTTTTTTTCTTTCTCTCTTTTTTACCCCTCATCAGTGCAATCTCACCGCAAATTTTAGTTGGGCAATCTAGATTTTTTTGAAATCTCTGTAAACCAAAGTTCAAGAATTTGTTGAACTTATTGTTGAACCTATCATCGAATTTATTGTTGAACTTATCGTCGAATTTGTTGTCGAATTTAGTGAACAAACTATGGTTATCAGCGATCTAAGCTCTGACAATACTCTCCCAAGAACAAACGCTATTCCATGTCCCAAATGTGGGTATGAAGAGGCTGTTTATTTCCAATCCCAATCTAGAAATCCTGAAGCTCGAATGACACTTTACTATGTTTGCTGTAACAGCAACTGCCAATACCGATGGACATCTTGACTTAAACATCCCAGCCAATACCTTTATGCAATATCCACATTTTACCATAGTAATGTGTTAGTCCAGTTCATGATTGCATTTATTTATTTTACATTTATTCTGTTATTTTTTTGTTAATAATATTGCACATAACATTACCAGTCTTCACCCACATACAAGTTGACTTTGGTTTATAAAAAAATAAAAATAGCGTGAAAACACACATACACACTATCTCAGACAATTAGTAGTTGCAAGGAACTCATTTACTCTTGCTGAATTGGTATGTGTTTAATCCAAGCATCAGTTGTTACATATGTAATTTAGCTGTTATGATGTAAAAAGGTTTTTAGCTAAAATATATAGACGTTTTCAATAAATAAAATATAAAATATAATACACGGACGCACCGAAGGCGGAGTTGAACCGCTGCCGAATTAACGACCGACAGGTTTGAAGCCTGACACCGATACCGATCGATTTCATCAGTGCACCAATTATGGTGTTTTTTAGCTTATATTCCAAGATTTTCTGGCAAAACATCCAGGTTATGGGGTTTTTCCGTTTTTAAAATATACTCCACTTTTAAAAAAAAACGACAATCTTTATTTCGAAATTGTAATGAGTTAAATCAAGCATTTCGCTTTAGTTACACGGCCCCCATTTCATCTTCCACTAACCAAATGCATACGATACTCTTTTCTTCTAGAAGCCCTTGAATGCAAGGGTTGCCAAGCCCAAGAACGCCACCACCAGCAATCTTTTTCTCTATTGCTTCTCTGTGATCAGGGATTTTCAGGTTTATGAATCTGGTAATGTTTTTTTAAAAACTTTCAGCTTGCTTTGATGGCTCAGTTGGTAGAGCGTGAGTCTCATAATCTCAAGGTCGTGAGTTCGAGCCTCACTCAGAGCATTGCATGATTTGCTTTCGTGGCGCAATTGGCTAGCGCGTCTGACTGTTAATCAGGAGGTTGCTAGTTCAAGCCTAGCCGAGAGCGAAAATCACTTTTTTTATCTTGATTGTTGGTAAATCGGGTTGGGTTTTAATTTTGGGCTTCGTTGATTTCAATGTTTGCGTAAAGTAAAATGTACTAGTTTTTTTTTGTCTTTGATGGCCTTGCAGATTTGTTTTGATAAGACGTCTCTTTTACTTTTTCTTATTCTGCTTCTTAATGCAGTTACTATTTAAAATTCATTCCGGTTTATTTTCGCTGCTATTACTAATTCTGCTTTTTTGAACATTCTTTTTATCAATAAGTTAATTGAATGAATGTTGGAGAACATAAAAGCAATGTTATTTAACCAATTAGTTGACACAGATTGAAACTGATAAGCGTTGAAATTACAGTTCTATTGGGCGGATCTTGTCGGTTGTCAAAACTAAAGCTTTGATTTCTTACTCGACTAGCGCCAAATATGTGCCCGTGGTTTTAATAAGGGTCTTGGTAATTATTAATGATAGTGGTAGTGATTCATTAAATTAACGGAATAGAAACAAACATGAAATGCAGAAATTATACTACTAAATGCTGTAATTTTAACAATTCAAATCACCACTCTAATCATGCTGGCAAAAATCAAGCAAATAAAACATGAACTGGATCAACGCAAAAAAGTCTTGCTTGTTTTGTGCTGGCAGGTTTAGTTTCCTAATCGATCAAAATCAGATAAAATCCATGGCGATGGCCAATGTACGTTTTGAAACGTGAATATTTTCAACCCGGTATTGGCATTAAGAAGAACGGAGCAAAACAATTCTAACAATGGAAATAGTAGTGCTAAGTGCACTAATAAGTATGGATTTTAATCTCGTGACTGCGAGTGTTGCTCTGATTTCCGTTTTTTTGAAACTGAAATGTGCTGATAAGAACTAAGTGTGAGAAAATACGTTCCGGTTGTTTTTGTTGAGAACAAGTGATGATTGATAAAATCAATGAACAATTAAAATTGTGCGGGGAAGGAAGAGTGCTAGTATAATGGTGATGGTGTGAAAAATATGTAAAGAGTGTCTATTTTTTTCTTTCCCTCAATAAATATATTGGCAGCTTTTTAGGGTTGGTGATGCTTAGTGATGCATTAAAGATGGTCGGGGCAAAGACGGCATTTGTATTATTGTAAGCACAATAAGTCCAGCAATAACTTGATTGAATAATAAATAATATACACAGATATTTAAAACAGGGTTGTGTTTAAACAGGATACCACATAACAAAAAGTAAATGAAAAAGATAGTTGAGAGTCGTGGAGATTTGGGTTTCAAAAGTATAAATGCAGTGCCGGCGCATCTAAATGTTGCGAGTGTATTGTAAAAAACAGAATATTTATTTTATTAAAAAAGAAATATTAAATATACTCGTTTAATTAGTTGCAAGACTTGTAAACTACAACAGGATTTTTTTTTTCATTTGGTGAATAAAACAGATAGAAAAGTAAAGATAGTCAGCGGGAAGAGTTGACGTAAAGCAAATCGGTATAATTCAAGAACATTGAGTGTAGTTTCGGTTGTAACGAAAGGGTGTAAACAAAGGTAAATAAACATAATATTACTACCAATTTTTTTTTTTGGATAAAGCATTGTCAAATCCACATGTGGGTATATATAAATATGTACTATATTGTTCACAGTTGTCGGGTGAATATTGAATGTATAACTTTTTCATGGTGCTTGAATGCGGAAAAGGTGCAAACGAGCATTCAGAAAAAAATTAGCACATTTTTTTTTGTATTAAAGACGGCAATTGGTTTTTAGTACACTTTGGATATGAAATGTGGAGTTTGCTTAGTGAATCCGAGTTGAAAAGCAAGCAGCATTTTAGATAAAGAAAAACAATAAGAGCCTTTTGGCAAGTGTAATGCTGGGGGGAGGGGTTTGTTATTGGATACATAAGGCATAAGGTTCTGAAATCTTTTTTTCTGCTCGAAGCAATTTGTATTTGACACGATTGTATGCAGAAAGTAAATAATGTGGATGTAAAATGTTATCTACTGGATTAAAGGGATTTCAAAGATAAAGAAGAATCAACAAAACCTTATTTTTTTTAGTAATTCTGTAAAGCTAAAAAAAACTGCGATTGTAAATGAAAAGTAAAGTGCGTGTCGTAGTTTTAAAAAAGAAAAGAAAAAAAGTAATCGATAAAATCATAAAGCTAAAAAAAGCATGAATTTTTCATATTCAAAAAAAAAAATTTTTTTTTTTTTTTTTTCAAAAAAAAGAGCATTGATTGAGAGGACAAAAGAATTGATGACACAATATTGCTTGTCAAACTAAGTTCGGAGTTGATTGAGAAAACAAATAACAAATGGAATAAAAATAAACTAGGAGAATGAAATAGCAGGCTAAATAGTGATTATAAAAATAAAATAGTAACAGTCAGATTTAATTTAAAAAGTCCAAAAAGAGTAAAAAGAAATAAAAATAATAATATATAGGGCAGCAAAAAGGAAGCAAAGAAAGGGAAAAGAATAAAGATTATAAACCAAGTTTAAAATCATTGTATCACTAAATTTTGTCAAGGTAAAAAAAAAGCTTAAAAAAAAATATATATTATATACAAGTGGGTAGAATATATTTCAATGGATATTTTTAACGGGTTGCTTAAAGATAGAAACAGAAAGTAGAGCAAAAGATAGAGATAAAATAATTAACATAGGGTTGAAATTATAAAATAGGAAGAAGCAAGAAAGAAACAAGAAGTAAACAAGAAAAAGAATGTCGTTTGATCTCCGTAAAGAAATAATAGTGAATTCAGTTTCAAAGCCACAAAAGCTGACAGAATGGCCAAAGAGTGGGAGTGGAAAGTCGTTGTATCCATCAGAGGTGTATGGAGAACATGTGTTTTCGTTTAAGCAGATGGCAAAGTGTTTGCCAAAGCCAACGTTTGCGAGTTTTTTGAAGCAGCGTAGAGGAAAGACAAAGCTGGACAAGGTGACAGCGGATGCGATAGCACATGCAGTGCGTATCTGGTCGATGGATAGAGGAGCAACGCACTTTACACATTGGTTCCAGCCACAGACGGGAGCAACGGCGGAAAAGCACGATGCGTTTTTGACTTTGGTTAGTGGATTTTCATCGTCGGGAGAGGAGTCGTTTGCAATTGATGCGCTTTCCGGATCGCAGCTGCTGCAGTCGGAGCCAGATGCATCGAGTTTCCCATCAGGAGGAATGCGGTCGACATTTGAGGCGCGTGGATACACAATCTGGGACACGTCGAGTCCAATGTTTATCCAGCCAGGACCAAACGGATCGTCGATTCTGTACATTCCATCGGTGTTTATTTCGTATAACGGCGAGGCGTTGGACGAGAAGACGATTCTGCTGCGGTCAACAGAGGTAGTGGCACGAGCAACACAGGAGTTCCTGTCGGCGCTGGAGCCAGAGCAGCACGTAAGCCAGGTGATCAGCACAATGGGGGTTGAACAGGAGTTCTTTATTATTGACCGTTCAATGTACTCGCTGCGCAGCGACTTGAAGATCACGGGAAGAACAATAATTGGTAATCTGCCACCAAGACACCAGCAGCTGGATGACCATTACTTTGGTAAGATTCCTGCGCGGGTTCTGCAGATGATGAACGACTTTGAGCTGGACGCAATTAGACTGGGAATTCCATTGAAAACCAGACACAACGAGGCAGGACCAGCACAGTTTGAAATAGCGCCAATCTTTGAGGAATCGTCGATTGCAGTAGACCACAATCTGCTGACAATGGACCTCTTGCACAAGGCCGCACACCGTCACGGACTCAAGGCTTTGTTCCACGACAAGCCTTTCAAGGGCGTGAATGGATCAGGAAAGCACTGCAATTGGTCGCTTTCAACAGACCGCGGCGAAAACCTGCTGGACCCAACAATCCGACCAGACAACAACTACCGCTTCCTGCTGATTCTACTTGCCATTCTCAAGGGCGTGAACGACTATGGCGCTCTTTTGAAGGTCGCAATAGCCACAGCTGCCAACGAGCACCGTCTGGGAGCTGCCGAGGCACCGCCATCCATCATGTCCGTATTTCTGGGCGACCAGCTGACCGAGGTTCTCAACTCAATTGAGGAAAACAGACCACTCAAGAACTTCTCAGTGCCTCAGTTCCAGTCCATCCGCGTTGGCGGAACCCTGCTCGACCTCAAAGTTGCACCACTCCCCAACATCAGCAGAGATTTGACCGACCGTAACCGCACCTCCCCCTTTGCCTTTACCGGAAACAAGTTCGAGTTCAGAGCTCTTGGCGCCAAACAGTCACCTTCATTTGCTGTTGCCGTCATCAACGCCGCCGTTGCCGCTTCCCTCATGGACATCACCGAGGACCTCAAGGAAGCCCAGGGCTCCAAGCCAAGACTCTCTGTCGAAGACAAGCTCAGCGTCATCAGAAAGTATATCAAGTCCACCAAAGGCATCCGCTTTGAGGGCGACAACTACTCCCAGGAATGGGCCGAGGAAGCCAAGTCCCGTGGCCTGCCCAGCGTCCGCGAACCCCCTGTCGCATACGAGTTCCTGAGAGAGCCATCCATCATTGACCTGCTTGTCAAGAAAACTGGCGTCTTCTCCAGTGGCGAACTCGACTCCCGCTTCCACATCCTCAACGAACGCTACGCCAAAGACGTCCTCATTGAAGCCAACACCCTCAAGGCCATGGTCAGCCAGCAAATCCTCCCCGCCGCCTACGAATACCGCAGCCAAATCGCCTCCTCTGCCGCCTCCCTCCAGGCCATCCAAGCTGACTTTTCCCCAGAAAAATCTGTTCTTTCTGAGCTCTCCACTGTTGTCCTCAACATCCAGAAATCCTACCGAGAACTTGTCAAACAAATCGATATCGTTGAGGCCGAACTCAAACAAAGCAGCGCTGAAAAATACGCCACAATGGCCTGTCGCCTCGTTGCCCCTGTCATGTTGGAGGTCAGAGAACATTGCGATGCTCTTGAACCCCTCGTTGCCGACAAAGTCTGGCCAATGCCTAAATACACTGACATTCTTCTCACTTTTTAATTGGTTATTTTACAATCTCCCCACTATATTTCCTTTTTTTTATTCCCAGTTTTTTTTTTTAATTCCCTATTTTTCCATTTGACTTGACTTGATTCGACATGTTTTCATTTGATCCCCATTTCATTTGACATGCTTTTTTTTTCAAATGAAAAAAAAATTTTCCACTATTTTTTTTTTTCTTTCCCTTCTTTCATTTTTCTTGTCAACGAAAAAAATAAACAATATTTAATCAAAATTTAGCGAAAATTTTTTATTAGCCTGAATCAACAAAAAAAAAATTGAATAAAAAAAAGTATAAAAATAGCTGTTAGTGCCATATTTTTCTAAAGAATCACATCACAATTTACTTCTCTTTACCTCTTTATTCTACTATATATTTATCTTCATTATACTTATCAACTTACTCGCTTCTTCAAAAAGAAATAATGCTGGATACAACAAAAGAATAAAGGTAAAACTTTTAATTAACTTTACATCGAAGCAAACTATTATGTGTGGTTATAATAACAAATGATGATCACAAGCTGGCACCAGTCCAACATGGCATATTTTTACTCAATATGTATATGAGGATAAACCTTATAGCGGTCCTGCAACATACGCAGCTGGGACCCTGAAATTAAAAAAATAAAAACCACACATACAATATTATATTCTGTGTATTCGTTTTCGGTTTATAAAAGCAGTACAATGTATTAACAACATGTTTTTTTATATTGGCTTCTGTGTTTAGGTTCTGTATTTTTTCAGTGCACTTTATTCTCTTCTGTTTCATTTTTTTTATATATAAATTTTCCTTGTAATTTTACTTTGTTTTTTTTTAGTTACTTTTGTCACTACTAATAAAAAAGTACAATGAACTAAAACTCGCTGATGATGTTTACATTTGTATGATATTGTGTTAAGTTATGAACTTACTTGTTTAAACTCTGAACACTCAAGGCTCGTGAGAATTGTCAAACCAAATTGCTTCTGATTATTTAAGTGTGGTTGATACTTTAAATATAAGTCTCTGTTTGAGTTGACTTTAAGTTGTTTTATTATCACCTTATTTATGTTAAAACCGAAAATATTCATCCCCCCCTTTTTTTTCTCCCCCTTGTTTGTGCAAGGCAATTGAAGTCGTTTAATTGACCAAGATTTATGTGAGATGGCAATGAAAAGCCAAAGGAAAATAGATTCTCAACATATAAACTTTAATAAAACAGTCAATAGATTCTATTAAACACACTAATAAGTTCTGGCTGAGATTGTTCAGCTGAAAAACGTTGAGCGGGTTGGTTAATCTACAAGTTTACGTGTGACACAGTGCGCATTAACCCATCCCGATTTGCAATTTATTGGCTATATTCCCGTTTGAATAAAGTAAGAGCAAGACAATTTCTAAATAAAAGCCCTTTTTGTCTTCAAGTTGAAGCCATCTTGTACTTTTGAAAAAAAAAAGCAAAACATGAAAAACACAACACCGACGATAAAAGATAAATTTGGCGGGTGTTAGGGAAGTTGAGAGTTTGAGGAGTGACTTTAGTTGAATTTCAGCAAAATTGTTAACTTAGTTGATAGTTTGTACTCAAGTGGTAAACTTCCTTTCCAATCAAGATTCGAAAGCATATGCGGCAAAATAAAGATCCTTATACATTCTTGTTTCCGACTACCTGTACTAAAATATTGTTTGTGTTATCCATTAGTTCACGTTCCGGCGACAACGCACCCTTGGTCCTTGGTGAGATACATTCCTAGACATATAATATATTTGGTCTCTATCGAAGTATAGCCCCATTGGTAGCGCTGCTGAGGTATTTCTGGTGGTTTAGAGCATCAACCTAGCTTCTGCTTCAAAGTTTGCAATGATCTGCATATTAATTTTGTATTATTTCCCATCAATATGTAATTAACCAGCCGTTGAAGAGGTTGAAGTAGCACCACCAAGGGTAAGACATAGTTTAATTCAAACTTCAATCCAATCCTCAATTCAAACTTTAACTCAAACTTTAACTCAAACTTTAACTCAAACTTTAACTCAAACTTTAACTCAAACTTTAACTCAAACTTTAACTCAAACTTTAACTCAAACTTGTACAATCATGCTAATAACTGTACTAAAATACAACTTGGTAAATGTAGGCGGGAGAAGTCAGAATCAAAATCATCAACTCTAGCATGTGAGTACTATTTGGTATAAAACCCGAGTTCGCCACCACCACCACCATCATCACAACCCAAATTAGCAAACCTTATCAGTAATATTTAAGCTAGTAGCGACTAACTCGACTGTATATATATATTCACATTTATTTTTGTTTAATTTAGCTGTCATTCTGATTCATACACCATGTCAGGAAAAGGTAAACACTACTCGAGATTTTATTTACCATTCAACAACTCGAATTACGTGTCACTAACTTTACGAATAGCTTTAATTATAACTTTATATATTTCTTTAATTATAATTTTCTTAGATTATAGCCACCGTTTCCCAATGATTCTTGGACACGAGAGCTCAGGAATTATTGAGTCAGTAGGCGAGGGAGTAACCAGCGTGGTTCCAGGAGACTATGTCATTCCTCTTTTCATTCCAGAGTGCAAAGAATGCAAGTTCTGTCTAAGTGGAAAAACCAACATGTGTATTGCCATAACAACAACACTAAGACAAGGAGTGATGCCAGATGGTACACCAAGATTTACCTGTAAAGGAAAAGAAGTCTACCATTATATGGGAATCTCAACTTTCAGTCAGTACACAGTTACTGCAGCTATTTCAGTTGCAAAGATCAGATCAGATGCACCAATGAACCGCGTTTGCTTGATTGGTTGCTGCCTTCCAACTGGTTATGGTGCTGTAGTCAACACAGCCAAGGTCCAGAAAGGCGACACTGTGGCCGTATTTGGTCTTGGAGCTCTTGGGCTTAGTGTTATTCAGGGTGCTGTTGCAGCAGAGGCATCAAGAATTGTAGCAATCGACATCAACCCATCCAAGTTTGCCTTGGCCAAGGACTTTGGTGCCACTGATTTCTATAACCCAAAGGAGCTTGGTGATGTAGCAATCCAAGACGTCATCAAGAAGGATTTCGAAGGTGGTGTTGACTTTTCATTCCATACCAGCGGCGGAAACGTTGACGTTATGAATGCTGCTCTTGATTGTGTCGTCCCAGGCTGGGGCAAGAGTGTGATTATCTCACTTGCAAATGCTGGAGACAAGATCTCAACAATCCCACTCAATATGGTTATGGGTAAAACTTGGACCGGATGTGCATATGGAGGTGTTAAGGGCAGTGAACTCGGTTCCTATGTCGACAAGTACATGGAGGGAAAACTCAAGATTGACGAGTACTGCACCCATACCTTCTCCCTCGATAACATCAATGATGCGTTTGACGCTTTGCGTGCCGGAAAGAGCATCAGATCTATTATCCCAATGCAAGATGAATAATTCCTAGATCATGTAGCCAAAATATTCTCTGTAGTTTTTTTTATCTTTATTATTGTTATATATATCACTTGTGGTATTTGATTATGTTTTGGTTGAACCAATATGTCAAGTTTTTTAGCCGCTTTTTACCTCAATATTTAATAAATTTTAATCATATATTAGTCAAAGTCGAAAAGGGTTTGTTACTTTTAACTCTGCTGTTGTATCAGAGAACTTGTAAATGTATACGCCTATATATGTCTGTATATCCCAAAAATGGAAGTACTATATATCAGATGGGTTGATATTGTAAAAAAATTTGACATTGGGCCTAAACCAAAATAAGCATATAATAACATTGTCTGCAATACAGTAAAAAAATCGATTTGTGATTATTGGTCGATTCTGTTGCCAATAGACCTCATACAAAAAATAAAAAAATAACATTAAAAAAAGGCTCACGCATATTATTAATACAGGTTGCTATAGAGGCAAACTATTCGGAATGAGCAAAGCAAGATGCAAGCCATTACAAAACGTAATCGACAAAGCAACAAGACAAATCATGAACGCAGGTAAAATCACATCCATGGTCAGACTGAGACAGGAACTAAAAATCCCATCAGTTAACAGCAGGATAACTTCAGCTAGAGAAAAAGCCCACTTCAAATCGGGAGGCAATAGGATCTAGATCAAGGATCTAATAGACAAACCATTCAAAAACAGATGCAACACATGGGTAAGCGGCTGCATCAGGTGGTTAAAGAAAGACAGTGACTCAAACAAAGCAGGAGGAGCAGCAGAGGCGCTAGTAAAGAGAACAAAAAAGAACGACGTGTCCGAAATTACAAAATGGATACTAGATCATGACATTGACAAAGGATCTGACTGGATAGGACTAGAAATAGTATACCCTGAGCACAGTAGAGGAATCAAAGAAATAGGAAAAATAAGAATATGAGGTTTTTGGACCTCAGAGAGACTAGCAAACAGCAAGTTCATAAACACCAAATACAAAGAATACTGCCCACTGTGTCACAGAAGACACCCAGAAACAATAGAGCACATCCTAATTGATTGTAACAAATTGGACGATGCTAGAGAAATTACCCTTAAGGAATTTATTCCTGACAACATGTATCAGAGTTCACCGGACTTTGATCTTACGCCCAACCCAGCTCGTAATAAGCTGGTAGGTGAGCTTCTCAGGGGAGAACAAAAAATCAAGGCATCTNATTGACAAAGGATCTGACTGGATAGGACTAGAAATAGTATACCCTGAGCACAGTAGAGGAATCAAAGAAATAGGAAAAATAAGAATATGAGGTTTTTGGACCTCAGAGAGACTAGCAAACAGCAAGTTCATAAACACCAAATACAAAGAATACTGCCCACTGTGTCACAGAAGACACCCAGAAACAATAGAGCACATCCTAATTGATTGTAACAAATTGGACGATGCTAGAGAAATTACCCTTAAGGAATTTATTCCTGACAACATGTATCAGAGTTCACCGGACTTTGATCTTACGCCCAACCCAGCTCGTAATAAGCTGGTAGGTGAGCTTCTCAGGGGAGAACAAAAAATCAAGGCATCTGCTATCCAAAAGAAAGAATATGACCGCTCAGTCTCGATGACGCTTGCAACAGCATCATTCTTGACTTTAATTCGCGCAACCCGATTACTAAGACTCGATGAGGTTAGTACATCACCAACTCCACTGAACCAACGCCGCCAAGGTACAGTGTCTCTAGAGAGACGACATGAAGCAGGATAGTATTTGAATTAGTCACTTTTTTTTAAATAGTGTTCCACTAGCTTTGTAATATTTTTGAGTACTGTATTAGTGAACCCGTAATAAAAAATAAAATAAAAAAAAGTTTCCATTTTTTGATTTCGAAGTCCAAGATCTATAACATCGTTTCTACGGTTGTGTCAGATATAAGAAATATTGGAATATAATAAGAGACTTTATAGCAGAAATCAAATTGGAAAAAAGTAATATAAGGAAATTTACAAAATAGGATATAGCTTCAGGATTGAATTTTTTAAAGTAAATAATTCCTCAAAACACGATTTTCTTTGTTCTGGCAATTTGGGAAATAAATAAATCAGTAGAACTGAGAAAAATTCATCAGACATAAATTTAGACGAAAGGGTACTTTTCAATCGGTGGAAAGTAGATTTAAAAAATCTGCTAATTCAAGATCAATCAATGAAAAAAAAATTAGAGAACAATAAAATGGGTCGACATCAAATGCCACTGGTTCACCATCAAGCTTGATTAAGATCCAAATAAAGATAAATTGACATTTTTACTTAATTGACCCCTAAAACACTAAAGGATAAGCTGAAATAATTTGATACTATTTTATTATAGCTAACTTGTACGACATTAAACATTTATTAACGTTCACATTAATAAATTTCAATAAAAAAATAAAATAAAATAAAATATGATGTCTTCCTTGATTTGATAAACATTTTGCTATTCAAATCTTGTTTTATTGTATTGAGCTGTGGTTAATAACTTAAAAATATAAGCAAAACCTTAAAAAAAATAGCTAATAGATTCTATTAAACACACTAATAAGTTCTGGCTGAGATTGTTCAGCTGAAAAACGTTGAGCGGGTTGGTTAATCTACAAGTTTACGTGTGACACAGTGCGCATTAACCCATCCCGATTTGCAATTTATTGGCTATATTCCCGTTTGAATAAAGTAAGAGCAAGACAATTTCTAAATAAAAGCCCTTTTTGTCTTCAAGTTGAAGCCATCTTGTACTTTTGAAAAAAAAAAGCAAAACATGAAAAACACAACACCGAGCTATTTTCTATTTAAACCGCCCACAATCCCTTCAACTCTCAAACTCCTCACTGAAATCAACTTAAAGTCGTTTTAACAATTGAATCAACTATCAAACATGAGTTCACCATTTGAAGGAAAGGTTAGTTCTAAGCTTTCGTATACGCCGTTTTATTTCTAGGAATATGTAAGAACAAAGGCTGATGGACATGATTTTATAACAAACACAATAGGTAATCAAGTGCAAGGCCGCTGTTGCGTGGGAACCAGGAACCACTCTATGTAAGGATCTGTATATTATATAAACCAGAGATAGCTTCTATAGCCCCATTGGTAGCGCTGCTGAGGTATTTCTGGTGGTTTAGAGCATCAACCTAGCTTCTGCTTCAAAGTTTGCAATGATCTGCATATTAATTTTGTATTATTTCCCATCAATATGTAATTAACCAGCCGTTGAAGAGGTTGAAGTAGCACCACCAAGGGTAAGACATAGTTTAATTCAAACTTCAATCCAATCCTCAATAGTTTGAAATTGAGTTTGAAATTGAGTTTGAAATTGAGTTTGAAATTGAGTTTGAAATTGAGTTTGAAATTGAGTTTGAAATTGAGTTTGAAATTGAGTTTGAAATTGAGTTTGAAATTGAGTTACTTGTACAATCATGCTTAATAACTGTACTAAAATACAACTTGGTAAATGTAGGCGGGAGAAGTCAGAATCAAAATCATCAACTCTAGCATGTGAGTACTATTTGGTATAAAACCCGAGTTCGCCACCACCACCACCATCATCACAACCCAAATTAGCAAACCTTATCAGTAATATTTAAGCTAGTAGCGACTAACTCGACTGTATATATATATTCACATTTATTTTTGTTTAATTTAGCTGTCATTCTGATTCATACACCATGTCAGGAAAAGGTAAACACTACTCGAGATTTTATTTACCATTCAACAACTCGAATTACGTGTCACTAACTTTACGAATAGCTTTAATTATAACTTTATATATTTCTTTAATTATAATTTTACTAGAGTATAGTCACCGTTTCCCAATGATTCTTGGACACGAGAGCTCAGGAATTATTGAGTCAGTAGGCGAGGGAGTAACCAGCGTGGTTCCAGGAGACTATGTCATTCCTCTTTTCATTTCAGAGTGTAAAAAATGCAAGCTCTGTCTAAGCGGAAAAACCAACTTGTGTTTTGCCACATCAGAATCAGCAAAACAAGGAGTGATGCTGGATGGCACACCAAGATTTACCTGTAAAGGAAAAGAAGTCTACCACTTTATGGGAATCTCATCTTTCAGTCAGTACACAGTTACTGCAGCTATTTCAGTTGCAAAGATCAGATCAGATGCACCAATGAACCGCGTTTGCTTGATTGGTTGCTGCCTTCCAACTGGTTATGGTGCTGTAGTCAACACAGCCAAGGTCCAGAAAGGCGACACTGTGGCCGTATTTGGTCTTGAAGCTCTTGGGCTTAGTGTTATTCAGGGTGCTGTTGCAGCAGAGGCATCAAGAATTGTAGCAATCGACATCAACCCATCCAAGTTTGCCTTGGCCAAGGACTTTGGTGCCACTGATTTCTATAACCCAAAGGAGCTTGGTGATGTAGCAATCCAAGACGTCATCAAGAAGGATTTCGAAGGTGGTGTTGACTTTTCATTCCATACCAGCGGCGGAAACGTTGACGTTATGAATGCCGCCTTTGACTGTGTCACCCCAGGCTGGGGCAAGAGTGTGATTATCTCACTAACCAATACCGGAAACAATATCTCAACAATGCCACTCAACATGGTTATAGGTAAAACTTGGACCGGATGTGCATTTGGAGGTGTTAAGGGCAGTGAACTCGGTTCCTATGTCGACAAGTACATGGAGGGAAAACTCAAGATTGACGAGTACTGCACCCATACCTTCTCCCTCGATAACATCAATGATGCGTTTGACGCTTTGCGTGCCGGAAAGAGCATCAGATCTATTATCCCAATGCAAGATGAATAATTCCTAGATCATGTAGCCAAAATATACTCTGTAGTTTTTCCTCCCCCTCCTTATTGTTATATATATCACCCGTGGTATTTGATTATGTTTTGGTTGAACCAATATGTCAAGTTTTTTAGCCGCTTTTTACCTCAATATTTAATAAATTTTAATCATATATTAGTCAAAGTCGAAAAGGGTTTGTTACTTTTAACTCTGCTGTTGTATCAGAGAACTTGTAAATGTATACGCCTATATATGTCTGTATATCCCAAAAATGGAGGTACTATATATCAGATGGGTTGATATTGTAAAAAAATTTGACATTGGGCCTAAACCAAAATAAGCATATAATGAAGAACGATTTAAACTGAGAATAATTTAAATTTTAACCTGATTTTTTTAAAAAAATTCTTTTTAACTAAAAGTTTTATTAAATTCAATAAATAAAAAAAAAGCTCTATTAAAATTTTGAAACCCATCAAAAAAAAATCAACCCATACTCCAAACTGTATCAATAGAAGATTCGGTCATTTCGCTCACTCTCTTTTCCTCTTTGTGTACAAGTTTTGTACATACAAGTTAGCATCTCGAGACAAAGCACCACCGAGTACACAGTTCAATGCACTTTAAAATTACAATGTCAACAAATACTGTGACAGAGTTTGGTTATTTGTTTTAGTATCTTTGATCACAAGATTTAGCAGCCCGCCAAATTAATAACATAATTAACGGTACTAGCAATTTTAACATGAATTATAATCCAATAACAATAACAGCAGTAACAATAACAATAACGTAACAACAATGATAACAGAAAGGCCAAAAGAGCAATGGTAACAACAAAAAATGGAATTGTTGGGTGTATTGAACTTTGGGGTATATTTTGTTCCAACTAGCTGATTAAAAAGTACGGAATAAATTACTAAAGGGAGCCCGTGTACTTTACATAGGTAAGTAAAGCAAAATGGAGTTTAATGAGATGCGTAAGAAGATTCAACAAAAATAAAAAACAAGCAAGTATTTCAACAAAATAAAAAACAAGTAGGGGTTGTAAGTGTTGAAACGTGAAAGTTTATCAGATTTTGAACATTATATGGTATTCAAGTATAGATAGCTGGACCATTCCCTTGAATTTCAGAACTCGAAACACAGCCGCGCATTATACACTTGCTCCTAAAAACATCAAACAAAACAGCACAAATAAAAGTGCTTGGAGGTACCTCGCCATGAAAAAGAATAATATGAAAAAAGGCTCGATCAGCACTAGAACTATCACATTGAGTTTAAAATAAGAAAAAAGAGGAAAACATGTGGCTTAAAGAGTATAAAACACCAACTCGTTCCCAACTTTTTTTTATCATGTTTTAAAGTCTATCTTTTCGTTTTTTTTAAACAATATATTCAGATAATCTCAGTTATTACAATCCTTAGCGAGTTAAAAAAAAAATTACCTCCAAGATGCTCAGCTCACCACTATCTTTGATTTTATTATCAGTGTTTGCCACTGTGTCTGTAGGGCAGGATATTTCGGGAAAAGCTCGCGTAATCAATGGATCAGCGTCTACCATTTCCGAGTTATCGGCTATTGGAACTTTGGGCACCCTTAATGGCACTAGATACAGCAGGTTTTGTGCTGGTACACTGATATCAGACACTATATTCTTGACAGCTGCCCATTGTGTATATGGTGCCAAAGACTTGACTGATTTAAGTGGGGCTGGTATGGTCTTTGGACATTCTGATTTTAGGCAGAATGTTACAAAATACCATATAGCGTCTAGAATAACCATACACGATGGTTACGATCCAGATGCAGACGCATCCTTGAACGACATTGCCCTTATTACCTTGAAAGAGCCCGTCAACATGCCTAATGTGAAGCCAGCCAAGATATATAGTGCAAAAATCACCGATGATCTCAAGACAACAATAGCTGGATGGGGGTTGACTGACAACTCTGGTAGAGTGTTATCACCAATTTTGATGAAAACCGACCTTGCAATCACAACCAATCCGTTCTGCAAAAAGCTTACATCACTTTGGGATGGTGATAACAACAACAGTCTGATTTGCTCGGTTACTAGAGATGGAAAGGCAGGATGCACGGGTGATTTTGGCGGCCCTGTATACGCATCAGCTGATGGTAGCAATTCGTTGGTTGGCATATTTAGCTTTGGCCTGGCCCGTGACAAGTCACTCGGTTATAGAATCTGTGGTGTTAAAGACTCAGCTGGCTACTTTACTCATGCGTACCACTTTATTGAATGGATTGTTTCCAAAACCGGTCTCAAAAAAGACGATATAGTATTCTCACCAAAATATGAATCAGTCACAACTGTTACTACAATCAGCACCACTTCCAACATCAGCACCAGCACCGCTTCCAACACCAGTACCAATACCAAACTCAGTACTAGCACCAACACCAGTATCAACACCAGTACCATCACTAGCACCAAACTCAGCACCAGCACCAGTACCAGCTCACAATCGCCAAACATTCTGACTGTAGTAAAGTGCAAGGCTACTTACTAATTATCGAACTTTGATATAATTTGTTTGTATTTCGATCACCTTTAGTTTTACTATTATTTGTTTCAAACTGTTCCTATAATTTAGTGTGTCGCTTTTTTATTATTAATGGATCGAGTTTATTAGTTTTAGTTTTGATATTTTGGACTTGCAATAAAGCACCACAATATCTAATTATTAGAACAATCTTGGTGGACATGTTGGTGTTATAAAAATAGTATATATAAGTCCTATGTCTGGTTGAGTAAGGTGCTTTTTAGCATGGCTTCATCGACATTGCATTATATTGCCACGGGTTGCGGTATTAGCCGGTGAAATTAAGAACAGCGCTATTCAGAACAGCACTAATCCTAGTGGCATTATGTTGTGGTAAAACTATTTGGAGCAAGTGTGGTAATACCCGTGTCAATACAATGCGTGGTTGATAAAACAACAAGACGAGATCTTGGGCTTTAGGATTAGCACGATACAAGTATTTTTAACTGTATTTACAGTATTGTATGCTGTTTTCAACATGAAAAAGTTCAATTCAAATTCATTGATTGAAAATAAAAAGCTCTAGAAGGATTGGATTTGCTGTTATAAAATTTTTATTTATCATATCAGTTTTTTTTCTTTTCTTTTTTTTTTTTTTTTTTTGCTCGACAAATTGTCTTGAATGTTTAGGCTATATTTAGATCTTCGGCCAAAAGTTCAATAACCGAGTAAGTTATACTTTGCTTTGTTTGTTTCTAATTTGATAATTTCATTTCCGATTATAAAACTTTAACTATAATCGCTAATTTTCAAATCAAAGTCTTGGTTATTATATAATTCAACTCCTCAAACTCCTATGGCTTTTTTTTATATTGTTTGAGGCTTCTACACCCATTGGACACTTACTATTCCACCAACAAACAACTTTATTTTCTCCAATTACATAACCCCCTTATTTACCTCTTTATTTTCACTAAACTGTGAATAACAAAGTTACCTTTAGTTTTGCTTTGGCTTTTTTTTTCAATTACTTTTCCTTTCTTCAACAAAACCTTCTCTTCCTTCCCCCCCCCACCCCACTTACTCAAATACTCAATTGATTCATCTGGACTACTTTCGCAAAAGTATCTTTTAACTCCCCTCACCAATTTCCCACTTTTTTGTGCTATTATAAAATCGATATCGTGCTCAATACCACTACCACTACCACCTCCAAGCTTGAATCCGTCTGCTTCAATTTTTCTTCTTTTTCTTTACGTTCTCTCTGGCTTTTTCCTCCCTGTTTTACTAATAATATTGGAAATGTCTGTTTACTGTTAATTATTTGGCCTTAACCGCCACTACGAGGCTTCTCTTCACTTGGGTTTTGGCCTTTGAGTACTTTTCTTAATTAATCGATCATTCCAATCACTAACTCCACCACCTTGATTTAATTGTCCATGTTCTATTTTTAGGTCCTTTTTTCAGCTGAACTTGGCCGCTTCGACTGTTTTAAATTCATCTGTTACTATTGAGCGCTGACAAATCTCAGCATCTATATTTAAAAACTTTATTAACCAACTAATCATTTTACAATTTTAAACCAAGCTATTTTGCCTATAGGTGGGAATATCCCCAACAAATTGCTATTACTTTTTTTTTTCTCCTGCTATTCGAACACTATTGTACATTTCTTATTTCACCAAAGTTGCTGGCCTATTTTCTAGAAATCAAAATCCTTCGCTTTACCATACTACGACTTATTTACAAGCCTTTATTATTAATACCGCCAAGTCCATCATGCTACTCTCTAACTTTCAAGATCCCAGAATCAAATGATTATCGCTATGTCCTGTACTTTAGACCTTGAACACACACATTTAGAATTTATAGCTCACTTTTAGCCCTTCCCTCTTCCCTTCCTAAATACACGTATCTGCCCTACTGCCGTTGTATACGATTGTGTTATTTGTTGTTGTAAAACTATTGTATCTTTTTTCTTTTCCAGCCTTCCATATTATTCTTTGGTTAATGGGCCAACGGTACATACTACTATTATTAAACTCCCATCTATGTCCTTCCTTTATCCCTTCCTCCCCCCCCCCTCAGGGCTCTATACCTAACTACCAAACATCCAAGTTTAATATGTGCTTTTAACATTTTTATTTTATTATTGTTGAAATGTGTTTTTAAAACTAATACCCATTTAATTTCACTGATTTTATTTACTTTGCTTTTTATTGCTAATTTTGCGTTATGGCTGCAATTATCAAAATCATTCAAAGTTGTGTGTAATCAAACTATTGGTCAATTCGGATTAGGTAAAACTCTACATGAACCCCCAAACAAAAACTTATACCCAAAGTCTATTATTTTTTTACATTGCCGTTTGGATCCATATTTATTATTTAAATATGTTATTTGACTTTGGTTTCACAGGTTCCACCGCCTGCTTCAAGCACAATATCAAGCACAATATCAAGTAAAGTCTCAGGCGTTTAATATATCGAGTTGTCCCAAGTGGAGCTGGCTTTGAGGTTTTATAGAACAAACTTTCCAAGCCATAAGCATTGACAACTTTTCGCTATTGCCGACTTGCTAGTCGTTTCTATTAGTCTTATTTTCAACTACTCGGCAAATACCCATTCAATAGCACCATAAACGAGCTTGTATACAAGCACTGCTAGACAAGTAATAAACTGACACAATAGAAATCACTTACTCTTGTTCATATAAAAACAGTGTCAGGAAAATAATAAAAAGCATGGTTTAAATGTTCGTCCAGTTTTGACTTCTTTTATTTCTTTTTACGCCCTCTAATCCTGCTTGTTTAAACAACATTAATATTAGTCTTATGCTGTTGGATTTGAGAAACATTGATATGGACAAAAGAAAGTAAAAACTAGTTTCTTTGAGCGACTAAAGGAGCATCATCATCATTTAATGAGCATGGATATACCGCCCTTACACGTTTCAAGTATCAAACTCGCCACAAATAAAATGTTTTTTTTAACTCAAATGGTACGAGTCAGTTGTAAATATGAGAAAGTTATAACTATGAGAAGGTTGTAAATATGAGAGAGTTATAACAATGAGTTTACTTGTAAAACATGACTGTTGTGCGCATAGGTCTGAACACTCGTCTGGTTTCACTAAACTCAGTGTGTGACCGACAACAGTCATAATTCAAACATCCTCACTAGATTTGGTATGGGTTTCGTTGTTATCAACACTTTTCGTTCTCATCGCCATCTTTTTTTTTGTTCGGTTTAGCTGTAGCAGGAAAAAATTGATAATTTTGATATTCTCAACTTATAAAACCATTTTATAGATCAACTTCGTGTCTTTGAGCTGTAAAAACAACGGAGTATATTCACTGTAGCGTATTCACCAATTAATGCGTAATAATATATCGTCGTATGCAAATTGGGTCCCGAACAAGCATACATTGACCACAAGTCGGTATTTTTTTCGAACAAATAAAATACTCGGTGTTTTTCTTAGATGCGTGATCCCATATCGAGGACTAAATATACATAAGAGATTATTGATTCTGTTTATTTACTGACATCCAAGTCATGACGAGTAAAGGTCTTTTTGGCCGTGGTATAATAGCATCGCATCAATGAAGAAAAAAAAATGTGGCTTTGTAAGTTGCAAACAAACAAGTGAAACTTCAAATTAAAAAAAATAATAATAAGTGAAATTACAATAACATAGCCAACCGCTCTCTCCACATTACAAAGTCTGGTAAATGTATTTTTATAGCACATAAACTCTAAATGATAGTCTCGTGGAAATCCTGGAGAAAGTTGTGCTGCACGTTTTATCAGACTCACTAGGCATCCGTGAGCATGACAGTGCATTTTATTAATTAAGTTGAAATCCCGGCAATCAGCCCTATTTCTGCAAAATTTAATTAAATAACGTAAGCTAATAGAAATTCCAGGAACCGAGAGTTTAAAGCTTGATTCCAATAATAACAAAAAATAAAGTCAAAAACTTGGTTAATTTTCAAGTAAGTCTATATCAGCTCTTGATTAATTTGGCTTTGCAAGCCTGTAAATGTCAATCCCTCAAATACATCGTCAATTTGGGCAGTTTCCAGCACTTTGGTGATGTCACGTATATTACTTGCATTATCAGCCTACCAGGTTGTCTTTTTCTTTTTCTTTTTCTTTTTTTTTTTATTGAAATCAGACTGTTTTTCATTTGGATTACGTTTTGCTTCAACTCCATTAGTAAATAATTTTGATAAACAGTCAGATCTTGAGAATTTTCAACGTTGAGCCAAAAGAGTTATGTGTAATATAGTTTGCACGTTTGCTTTTGCTACCAAATTATAGGCCGAGATGTTTATTTTTAACAATAGATAATATGGCTCTATGCGGGTCGATGACGTTGGTGGCAAATAAATCCATCCCGATAAGCTCTATAAAGTAACCGCAATGGCTTACGGAATTCCGAAATTGTCTCATCTGTCTCCGTAATATTATACACTTGATGCGTTTAAATAATGAAGCATAGACGACTAGTACTCTGTGTTGTTCAAATGCATTTAAACAATCAACACATTATCTTTTAAAGTGGTATTTTCAAAAGCTAGTGTGTTTATATTTATTTTGTATAATTAAAAGAGTGAATAAATTACGAGATTGGCAAGATAAAGCTCTAGAACTAAGAGTCCAAAACTTCATCCCAAGTATTTAAAACATAGGATAATGACGTGAGCAGAATCGATTGACGCATTAAGATAGTTGACTTGTATGGATGTTTTTTTATTTTAATTATATTTCCCCATTTGACAAGTAAAAAAAAGCTAAAAATCCCGCTGCCCCAATCGCCACAATGACTATCAAGAAATTGGATGTGTGTGATTGTACTAGTTCAAAAAAAAAAAAAAATGAAGCCGAGTAAAGAATCCGAGTAATAATATATCTAGGCTATATGTATCGACGCTCCAAAAAAACGTATTAGTGTTAGGGCCAAACTTTTTGAAAAGATTAACATTTGGTACAAAGGTTGTAAACATGACCTGTTGAATTTATAATATATTTCACAACTATCCAGAGGCGTGCTTTAAAACAGTCGCATCTTCTTTTACAAACAAATAACACTATATCAGAACATTTGTTCTTTATAACATTAGTACCGTTTGTCTCAATCATGGTAAAATCAATAATAGTAGATTCAATGGAAGGGAACACGTATATATCTAAAATTCAAACAACGGAATAACCTGTCCCAAATAAATCTATCCGCATTGTCGATTTAGTATAAATAAAATAAGATGAAAAACCCGAAGTCAAGTAATATTTCCCGATTAGTAAGTGTAAAGAATCAAACCTTGTCACAATTGCTTGCGAGTACACATATTAGCATTCACGGCTTCTATTTTTATTTTATTTTTGGCAACAGATGCTAAAATAAAAGGTCGTAGGATTTATTGAATCTACAGGTCTTCAAAAAATAGATATATTGTGACCACGGCTCGCTGATGTCATAGAAGAGAGTAACGATATGAGCAAGGGAATACAACCGAATAACAAGCGATTGCAGCAATTGCCGTTGAGCTGAAGAAGATAAACGGGCTAGGTTGAATGTGAACTTGGCAACAACATGCGAATGCGAGTATAAAATATATATTGGATACAAGCAATTGTGTTGTATTTCAATTTAATAAAAAGGTAGGAGTGCAATAAAATGGGATGGAACAAAAAAAATCGCTCAAGAAACGTTCGTATTTGAGGTCCAATAAAAAAAAATCACTCGAAAAATTAAGAGGGTAGCTGTTAAACCGAGAGGATTGGTATACATTTTTTGAATTTTAAGTTTCGGAAATTACATTTTTTTAACCGAAGCTTTGTCATTTCAACGCTAGGCAACCATGCATATACATAAAACACTACAATGCACAACCATTAGATTGCCTGTTTGCTTGTGATTAAATAGCTGAACATTATTTATAACCAGTCAAGACATGCTGTGCAAAATATAAAACACTTAGTAAGGACAAACAACCAAGTCGGCAATATTGAAAAAATGATGATGATAATACAGTTTGACAATTGCCTTCTCTTTTTCATTTATTTAATTTTTACAAAAATAAATATAAATATCAGAGTTGGTGAGATGGGGTTGCGTAAAGCACACACACACACACACACGCACGCACGCATATATATATATATATATATGGCTGCCATACAATTTTCACACTTTTGGATTTATTATTTAAAAATTGATATCAAGTAAAGAACAAAAGTCAAATATATTTGTCAAATCACTATTGGTGTTTCAATCGAGAATAGCTGCAGACGTACACTATAACAATAGAATTTCTGCATAGAGACGCATCATTAAATCACCACTTGTGTACCACTTCAGCGATACCACGTAGATATACCTTGCTAGTTGCAAGTCAAAGTGTAAAAAAATTGTCACACTTGAAACATTATTAGGGTAACAAAATAGTCAAGAGAGCATCGCTGGATCCCCAGATCTTTTTCTGTAGTAAATAAGCAACAAAAAAAAAACGAACTGTGGTAGTAACAAATATTTTCGGGACATCTTTACAGCGATAACAGAGTTTATTATTGGTGTTTATTGGGTAGCTTTGGTAGTACGTATAACATAGACAAGTTCAGAAAGATGGTATTGCAGAGAAGGGTTAATGCCAAGACCTGCAGGCGGACAGCGGATATACTGTACATGTCGCTAGTAAAGAAGATGGCCAGTACAAGTCTAGTGCGGGGTTTGAAGGCAATAAGCATGTTTGTGAAAGAGTATGTGCACTTTATACTGTGTGTTGGAATAGTACTGATAATGTATTTTGATGGGTTGGACAAAGTTACCAAAAGTATTTTCGAGACAGATGGGTACAGCAAAGAGATACAAACGCTGGTATTGCTGATTGAAAACCTGATATGCATTATTTCGGCGGCCAAACTGGTGGTGGTTGGGGTAAGTGTAGAGATAAAAAAAAAAGCCATTCCTTATGGGTTGGCAAGAATAAATTACAAGGAAATGGACCACGATGTAATGATAAACCAGTCAATAGACGACGAGTCGATCGAGGAAAACAATAAGCAGATATTTAGCACTAGGCACATAAAAAACCGTGTGATAGTAGGGGGAGACTTTTCAAAGGAGTACCTATCATACCCAACGTCGGCCTTCAATGTGTTGAAGGCGCATAGCAAAGACTCGGCGTTTTTTACGTCGGTTCTGTTTGAGACGAATGGGAAGCATTCGGAGTATTCGCGGCTAATGACATACTTTGCGTCAACGGTGGATCTAAAAGAGTCAATCGAGGGGTACCAGTGGCTGTTGGAGAAGCAGATAGATGCGTCAGTGTGCTCAGTTGGCAAGGCAGATAAGGCAGATAACGTGATGATTTTTGATTTATACAGCTGCTTTAAGGACGTGATGATACAGGCGTTGTCGGTTCGGTTTTTTGGGATTAATTCGTTGTGCGACTATGATCTAAAGAGCTCGATTATACATATGATTGACGAGTCGCATGGACTTTATAAAGGCACCAAGCTCAATTTGAATGTATTCCAATACGGATTTCCTGGCGAAAATTATATAGCAAAGTACTTGGATATGGAAGTGAAGAGAAGGAAGTATTTGCCGCAGGAAACTAAGCCGAGAGACATAATACAGTTTATATCGGATAATCCAAGCTTGTTTGATCTAAACGAAACAGTGTTGATATCATACTCGCTGCAGCTGTCATTGGAGACGGGGGTTTTGGTAAACACAATCAAGCTGCACAACGTTATAGCAGATATATCGTTGTATCCATGCGTATACAATGAACTGAAAACCGAGCAAGACAGAATTATTAGGAAACATGGGACAGGCATCAAGATGAGCCACTTGGATGAAATGGCGGTTTTGGACGCGGTGATAAAGGAGTCGGCGCGGTTGTCGGGTACGGTGTCGTTTATGTCGCGGCACACAAAAATGGATGTGGTTCTATCGTGCGGCGTAACAATTCCAAAGGGAAAGTATATTGGATTGAATTCGTATACGCACCACCGAAGCAAGAGTTTGTTTGGTGATGACCCCAACACCTTTGATTATCGGCGGCATATAAGGTCAAATACAAAATTTTCCGACATCTCTCTGGAGAACTTGGTGTGGGGCGTTGGACCTAGAATGTGCCTTGCCCGCAAATATGCTGTGGCGATTCTCAAGCTGACTTTGGCTGTAATCATTAGGAAGTATGTGATATCGATTCAGTCAACTCCCAGAAAGAAAAAACTGGCTTCAATGTTTTCAAGTCTCAACAGAAACAATGGTGTTTGCCTTACACCACGCCGAACAAAGACAAATTAATAAACATGCCACATCATCAGTATCAACACCAACACCAATGCACTTTACTATACACTACCACACTTTATCATGTTTTATCCTATTTTACTTTTTAATTGAAAACTTGATGACTTTGTTTCTTAATGCGACTTTTTAAAATCGGAAAATGAGATATATGTGTCGTGTATACTTTATACATATATACTTGAAGTTTGCTTTATAGTTTTTCATTAAAAGTAGGATGTTGTAGAATATGAAATCAGGAAACTTTGTAGAAACTAAAAGTATAGTAAGATATAAAGAGCAAAGTAAAAGTAAAAGTAAAAGTAAAAGTAAAAGTAAAAGTAAAAGTAAAAATAAAAATAAAAACCCAACTATACGTGGTATTAAAAGGTAGAAGCACATGAATTTGTGGACATAGATTTACTCGGTTTGAGTTTTTAAAGTGCGGCCTTGTTGGCGGAAATAGCGCCCACTATTAAACAAAGAGTAAATAGACAAAAACAAGTTAGATTCGTGTATAACTAGTGGGTTAGGGGGGGGGGGGGNGGTTTTATGGTATTTGATTCGTTTAAATTGGGCTGAATTATGGCAGGGTATGCACGTTAAATTGTAGAGTTGAAAGGGATGCTCTCTCTTTACTAAGCTTGTAGTTTTTTTGCAGCAGCCAACCAAGAGCACCAAAGTAGATTACAATCTTTAATCAGGCATTAAGCCCTAGAGTCATATAATAACAAAATATATAAAGTTAAATATGTATAGCAATAGTGAAATAAATAAGAAAGAAGAAAGGGAAAGTGAGCGTATGGGCAGACTACTTAGGCGACCTAACCAAAGACACGTCGGGTAACAGCCGAGACGCCACAAAGTGGAGAAAATACATAAAAAAAAAGACAAAATAGGCACAACCATTTACGAAGAGTGCAACGAACCAGTCAAATGGGAGAACATTACGGAAGCACTGAAATTCTCACCCAAAAACAAAGCACCAGGAAACGACGGTATCCCAAGCGAGATCTACAAACTCATGAGCACCAAAGAAACACCCACAAACCACTTTGCAAAAGTGATTTTCAAAATAATAACACGGATTTGGTATGACGGAAAAGTACCAGAAATCCTAAAAGCCAGCGCAGTGGTCCCAGTCCCAAAAATGGGGAACCTGAAAGACCCAAACAACTACAAAGAAATAGCCCCAATAGCGTCTCTATTAAAAGTGGTTGCCAAACTAGTAGCCATTAGACTCGGCAGGATAAACACTAAATACAACATGCTAGCCAAAGAACAAGCAGGATTTAGAGCATAAGAAGGGTGCATAGCGCAAGCCACCACATTATACTAAATATTAAGGAGAAGAAAACTTGAAGGAAAACCAACATGGATAGGATTTATTGACTTTGCAAAGGCATACGCAGAATTCACCGGACTTTGAACTTATGCCCAACTCAGCTCGTAATAAGCTGGTAGATGAGCTTCTCGAGGGAGAACTAAAGATCAAGGCATCTGCCATCCAAAAGAAAGAACATGACCGCTCAGTCTCGATGACGCTTGCAACAGCATCATTCTTGACTTTAATCCGCGCAGCCCGGTTACTAAGACTCGATTGGATTAGTACATCACCAGCCCCACTGAACCAACGCTACCAAGGTACGGTGTCCCTAGAGAGACAACATGGAGTAGGATAGTATTTGAATTAGTCACTTTTTTTTAAATAGTGTTCCACTAGCTTTGTAATATTTTTGAGTACTGTATTAGTGAACCCGTAATAAAAAATAAAATAAAAAAATACTTGTGTTTTATTGTTGAATCCATTTTTAAAAATAAAAATAAAAAATAAATGTAGAATCTAAACTCCTATAGCTATGTGGTTAGTTACTTTAAAAAGTTATGCTATTCCTTAGTAGGAAGTTTGCATCTATGCCTTTAGGATGTTTTATACCTTATATGATATTGCTAGCTGGTTGGTTTCGATCTTTTTTTTTGAAACTGTTGATTTGTGTGGTTGGTATTTAGCTTGAAATGTGAAATCAGTTTATCAAAATGACAAATGTTGCGACTAATAATATATTTGGATGCAGGTTGGAGTGACACGATGTATCGACGTTCTAAAAATAAACGCCTGGATTATGTAAGCTGGATCTTGGTGTTTAAGAGATCGAATGGTATTTATTAGGCAGTAATGGCGTCTTTACCAGTTAACTTAACGCCAAAGCAATATTTGTGATTTATTAAATTTTTGACTTTGTTACTGTAACGTTAACGATGTTTATAACGTTGTCTATGTTTTATTACAAGTCAATCAAAAAGTAAAATCTGTTAACAGAGGGATTTTTAAGTAAAAAGCGGATATAACTTTATACAATATCCAATACAGCTAAAGGTTAGTCCATTAGAATAATATATATAATACATTACGTTTTACATTATATATTGGTTTCTGCTTTCTAATAACATTCTATTTTTATTTCTGTTTGATTAAAAACATTCTATTTTTAGAAACTGTGTTGAAGGGCAGTGATATAATATTTTAATGCAGCACCCGTACGTATGCTAAAAAACAATGCAGATAGCAGTGTATTATGAACCCAGAAAGGGCTCAGAAAAAAGTATTTCATTTTTTATTTATTTAATTTATTTATTTATTTGGTTTATTAGTAACAAAATCAACACAACAAAACATAAAGTATTTAAACAGCTGGAAAAACCGCAAAAGCAGTAAAATTCAACACACAGCATCACCGGATTCACAGCACAACAACAACAGCACTATAACCAGGCATTAGAAACTTAGAAGCACGCAATCCTTATATAAAGACAGCATACATACCAATTTAGACAACAGTAAAATACCAGAACTCTTAGTCAAGAAAAAAAAATGAAGCAAACAGTATTTTTGTACGTAGCAATGGCCATGGGTGCATATGGGTTGAGCTGTAGCTCAAACTCAAATGGCTGGGCAGCTTGTTCAGGGGGACAAGTCAATGGCTATGCGTATTCACCAATGATTTTTAAGGCTGAGACATCAGGATTCAATAGCATTCCAACTGGAATAGCAGATATTTGGAGTGATATGATTGAACCTTCGTCAAAATTTGCCAACACATATGTCCACCCAACCTACAGAAGGTATACAAACCCAGTAACCGGTGATCAGTGGATGTTGGCAACAACAGTTCAGTATTCGTTGAAGCGATCAATTTCCAAGCACGAGTACAGATCCGCGTTCAAAGATATTCTTGATGTGATGAATAGCGGGAAAACCTACATGGGTACATTCAACAGCATCTATGGATCAGCTACACTGGAAGCGTTCCCATTAAGAATCCAGTCTGAGTTTGAAGCAGAGTTGGTGGCCAAGTGCCCAACAATTGAAGAGTGTCCAGCGCAAACAGTTTGTCCATCACCAACAGTCTGCCCACCAGTGGAGACATGCAAGCCACCAACAACGGTAACAGAAACAGTAAATGAAACAGTAACCACCACATTGGTTGATGGGAGCAAGCCAACCACAGTGACCGAGTTTGTGACAGCTGTAGGACCGGGATCAACAGTTACTCAAGTAATAACTGAGGTCAAGCCAGGAACCACCACTGTTATCACCAGCACATTTACAGGAACCACAACCGATGCTGTCACTACCACAGATGCTGCTACAACCACAGCTGTTCCTGCTTGTGATGGAGTGCCAAACCCAGCCGCAGAAGCTAAATGCATTGCTGCCAACTCTGCAGATATGTGGGTAGCCAATCATCTTGAGTGCAATTGCACAGCTACTGGTTGTGTTGAATGTTTACCTTGTGTAAGAAGTAATCTTGAAAACCCAGAAAAAAAACTCGCTTGTGTAATGAGGCATAGAGGTGTATTCTGGGTTGAAGGAAAAGAGATGTGGGAGTGTGGAATGGACGGTTGTGAGTTCATGTATGGAATGATGCCATAAAGATTGTTTACTTTTTATCGTTTAGCTTATTTGTTTTGACTACTTAAAAAAAAATTAATGTAAAATCAAACATATTACTTTAATATTGAGTTGAAAATGGTATTGCCAATTTGTGATTTTTTGATATTTGCGAAATATCGAACATTAGTGTAATTGCCAATAGTAGGGACAAGGATAATATTGGGTTCAGTTGGCATTGAATTGAAGAATAAAGTGTAAACGAGAATAAAAGGATAAATGAAAAATAAATAAATAAGAATAAGGATAATTCGGGTTTTATGGTATTTGATTCGTTTAAATTGGGCTGAATTATGGCAGGGTATGCACGTTAAATTGTAGAGTTGAAAGGGATGCTCTCTCTTTACTAAGCTTGTAGTTTTTTTGCAGCAGCCAACCAAGAGCACCAAAGTAGATTACAATCTTTAATCAGGCATTAAGCCCTAGAGTCATATAATAACAAAATATATAAAGTTAAATATGTATAGCAATAGTGAAATAAATAAGAAAGAAGAAAGGGAAAGTGAGCGTATGGGCAGACTACTTAGGCGACCTAACCAAAGACACGTCGGGTAACAGCCGAGACGCCACAAAGTGGAGAAAATACATAAAAAAAAAGACAAAATAGGCACAACCATTTACGAAGAGTGCAACGAACCAGTCAAATGGGAGAACATTACGGAAGCACTGAAATTCTCACCCAAAAACAAAGCACCAGGAAACGACGGTATCCCAAGCGAGATCTACAAACTCATGAGCACCAAAGAAACACCCACAAACCACTTTGCAAAAGTGATTTTCAAAATAATAACACGGATTTGGTATGACGGAAAAGTACCAGAAATCCTAAAAGCCAGCGCAGTGGTCCCAGTCCCAAAAATGGGGAACCTGAAAGACCCAAACAACTACAAAGAAATAGCCCCAATAGCGTCTCTATTAAAAGTGGTTGCCAAACTAGTAGCCATTAGACTCGGCAGGATAAACACTAAATACAACATGCTAGCCAAAGAACAAGCAGGATTTAGAGCATAAGAAGGGTGCATAGCGCAAGCCACCACATTATACTAAATATTAAGGAGAAGAAAACTTGAAGGAAAACCAACATGGATAGGATTTATTGACTTTGCAAAGGCATACGCAGAATTCACCGGACTTTGAACTTATGCCCAACTCAGCTCGTAATAAGCTGGTAGATGAGCTTCTCGAGGGAGAACTAAAGATCAAGGCATCTGCCATCCAAAAGAAAGAACATGACCGCTCAGTCTCGATGACGCTTGCAACAGCATCATTCTTGACTTTAATCCGCGCAGCCCGGTTACTAAGACTCGATTGGATTAGTACATCACCAGCCCCACTGAACCAACGCTACCAAGGTACGGTGTCCCTAGAGAGACAACATGGAGTAGGATAGTATTTGAATTAGTCACTTTTTTTTAAATAGTGTTCCACTAGCTTTGTAATATTTTTGAGTATTGTATTATTTAACCCATAATAAAATAAATAAAAAATAAAACTTTTAACAGAGCTCATCAAATTCTGACTTTGTTTACATTTCAGCCCGAAAAAAACTGATGGGAAAGTTACTTGAGGGGGGGGGGGCTAAAGATGAAAGTTTCTGTTATATAAAAGAAAGAGCCCGAGTATCCGGTCTCAATAACGCTTTCAGCAGCCTCACTCCTGACTTTAACACGTACAATCTTATTACTAAGACTCGATGAGGTTAGTAAATAACCAGTTCCTTGCCCCAAATCCATCAAGACATGTTTATCTGTAGTGGGACGAGAGATAATAGGATACTAATTAATCATATTTTTGAGCATGTTAACATTGCAGGCATTATGGGGCAAAATGTTGGGAATAAAAGCATGTACCTGTGCCAGCCTGCAGCTGTTATCAACACCTTTAAAAATATTTTGTCAATTCTGTCAATTCTGACAATAAAAAGATGTAATATATAGTGCTGAAAGTAAAAATGATAAACTGTACCATTTACAATCAAGCCGAATCCATGATGTTAAAGTGTTGTTTAGAAACGTAAGGAAACTGTGTAAATTAGGCTGATTCGACATAAAACAGTCCAACCCAACATAAAACAGATAGAAAAATAGAAAAATAGAAAATCACGGCTAAACACAAAAAAGCATAACAATGTTCAAACCACCAACTATTGGCGAGTTGAACGGCTAAACTTTAAATTAAGTACTATGAAAATCGTAAAGAGTTCTGGAAGTAAGGAGCTCAAGTATATATCACAACTGATGATGCTATTTCTCCCCAACCAGCAACCCTACAGCAGCATGTAGCATTAAAATTGAGCTGGCCAAGTATTACTAGAAAGAAATAAAGTTTACAAACAGAAACAAGAGAATATTAGTCAAAAAGTGTGTTTACATTGTAGAAAAGACAAAAACAAAAGTGTAGAGTATGTTTTGTAGAGCTAAAAATGAGAGTCAAGTTGGATCTGATTCTTGTAATTTTGGTTAGTGGTTTATTTGTATAAATACCGAGTGGAAACCACTGTTTTTATTTTCTCAATTATAAACCAATTTCAAGTAGTGATATCAGCAAACAGCAAACCAATATTATCAGTCATGAAAGTCAGTACAGTCAGCGTTCTGGTCAGCTACTCATTGGCATCAGTGTCAGGATCCTGGATTTCGGATCTGGGGTCGGATACGGTAAGCCAGGGAAGTAGCTCTGGAGAAGGACAAAGCTTGAGCAAGAGGATCATAGGAGGTGATAATATCGAGTTAAAAGAGGTGCCATACATTGTTTCTTTATACTACTCAGTAAAAGGCAGCCCCAGAATTACTAAAAATAATTGTGGAGGATCGATAATTTCAAAGAATTACATTCTTACGGCTGCACACTGTGTTAAAAAGTATTTGGAAAATAAGGATAAATTAGAAATTGAGATATCGGCCAATTCAAAGTTTAGTTTTGCGAGTGGAGCAAAGAAGTTTAAAGCGAGTGAAATCATAGCACACCCCAAGTACTATGATGAGTTTTATGGATATGATATTGCGCTGATACGAGTCGACGATGAGGAGTTCCATAATCTTGGAATAAAGTGTGCCAAGATCTACAATCATGAAGTTGATTCCTCATACAAAATCAAAGTTGCTGGTTGGGGTAAGACCTCTAAGGATAAAATAACTGTTGCAGGAGGTCCATTGAAGGCGGTGAATGTGAGTCTTATCAGTAGAGGCGATGTTTTCAAGTACTTTACATTTGAGAGACACATGCCTCACAGTGCGTTGTTTTACTACGATAAGGGGGGTGGATCAGCAGCTTGCGGAGATTCGGGAGGACCAGTGTACTTTCCTGAATCCGAAAATGCAATAGTTGGGTTGGTTTCGTCTGGATACGAACTAAGCATCACTGATGAGTTTAAAAACGCAGGTTTGGATCATTTGTCAGGAAGCACTCGAAAAGTTAAAATGAATACAAAGTTGAGAGACCATATGGACTGGATTTTGGAGGTCACAATTCTTGAACCAAAAGACGTTCTTGTATACCCAGAAGAGTATGGCTCGTGGAAGAAGGACAAGGATTCCAAAATCATAAGAATAAAAGAGAAATATGAGAATATTCGTCAGGTTGTGGAAGCAGAAGCGTTTACCGAGGGTTTTGCCGAGCAGGCAGCAGCAGGGTTCTTGGAAGACACAAAAGTATATATAAAGTACATTGTTGAAAGAATGTTAACAGCAGATTTAGTACAATATAGATATAATTTAGGTGAAGAGATTAAGGCAGTGGCAATTATCAATGATGAAGCAAATAAGAAGAAACGCGAAAAAATGGGCGTTGGTATGATCAAAAATTACATAAAAGATGAGTTGAGAAAAAGATATGCTCCTGTAAACAAGGAATCAAGTGCCAACGTAATAAAGCTGTGGAAAGACATGAATGTTGATGATTCAGATTATATAGACTTTTTGCAGGGAATTTTGACGGGACTGTCTAGCTCTTTAGTTTTAAAGAAGCTTGAAAAGAAGTTTGAACAATACAGTATTCAAATGATAGAAGAGACAAAGGTTGCTTTCAATGAAATAGATTTGAAGGAACTTGCCTCACGTAAACTCGTCACTTCGAAAAGTATGATTAAAGGCTTTGGTGATAAAATTAGGAAATATTACCTCAAAAAGGCAACAAACCCTGAGTAGTAGAGGTTTCGTTTTTATTATTTAGTTTTACAGTGCATTTCACATATTTGGAGTTGGTGTGTGCCGAGGTGAGGGGTTTAGCGCCTTGATGTAGTGATTTTACAGTTTTATTTTATTATTAATAGTTGTAATTAAATAAATCAAGAAAAATAAAATAACCTGACCACTTAGGCTCGATGAAGCTTGCAGCAGCCTTATTCTTGACATTAACTTGTGAAACCTATTACTAAATCTAGAAAGTATCAGTTAATTAATATCACTGTTATTGTATATCAAGATTTTGGGTAGTAAGGTATCTATCTGTGTCAACCTGCAGTTATAACCAGTATCTTTGAAAAAAATATGTATCTGTTTCGTCAATAAAAATAAATAAAAAGTGCCGAGTATTAGGCATTGACTACTGAGTTTAATCGAATGCATGTGTCAGGTTTTGATTAGAGCAAGAGCTAAAAGATAGTAAGAGCTTAAAGATAGCAAGTTGCTCTGGAGAAACAAAAAAAATAAAAAGGAATTGAGAAATTATAAATGGGGAGGATAGAAAGGTTTGATCCCATCAGCAAACAGCAGGATAACTTCAGCTAGAGAAAAAGCCCACTTCAAATCGGGAGGCAATAGGATCTAGATCAAGGATCTAATAGACAAACCATTCAAAAACAGATGCAACACATGGGTAAGCGGCTGTATCAGGTGGTTAAAGAAAGACAGTGACTCAAACAAAGCAGGAGGAGCAGCAGAGGCGCTAGTAAAGAGAACAAAAAAGAACGACGTGTCCGAAATTACAAAATGGATACTAGATCATGACATTGACAAAGGATCTGACTGGATAGGACTAGAAATAGTATACCCTGAGCACAGTAGAGGAATCAAAGAAATAGGAAAAATAAGAATATGAGGTTTTTGGACCTCAGAGAGACTAGCAAACAGCAAGTTCATAAACACCAAATACAAAGAATACTGCCCACTGTGTCACAGAAGACACCCAGAAACAATAGAGCACATCCTAATTGATTGTAACAAATTGGACGATGCTAGAGAAATTACCCTTAAGGAATTTATTCCTGACAACATGTATCAGAGTTCACCGGACTTTGATCTTACGCCCAACCCAGCTCGTAATAAGCTGGTAGGTGAGCTTCTCAGGGGAGAACAAAAAATCAAGGCATCTGCTATCCAAAAGAAAGAATATGACCGCTCAGTCTCGATGACGCTTGCAACAGCATCATTCTTGACTTTAATCCGCGCAGCCCGGTTACTAAGACTCGATTGGATTAGTACA
>LUVW01000043.1:114608-151690 GCA_001661515.1 Capniomyces stellatus
GGGGGGGGGGGGGGGTAAAGATGGAAGTTTCTGTTATCCAAAAAAGAAAGAACCCGAGCACTCAGTCTCGATGAAGCTTTCAGCAGTCTCACTCCTGACTTTAATACGTACAACATGATTGCTAAAACTGGAAAATGTTGGTAAATAAACGATCCCTATGATCCAAAGTCGTCAAGACATGTTTATCTGTATTGTGGCGAGAAGTTATCGGATAATAATTAATATATTTTTGAACCTATTAACATTGCAGGTATTAAGGGGCAAAATGTTGGGTATGGAAGCATGTACTTGTGCCAGCCTGCAGCTATTATCAACACCTTTAAAATGATTTTGTCAATTTTGTCAATAAAAAAAGTGTAAAGTATAGTACTGAAAGTAAATAATGATAAACTGTACCATTTACAATCAAGTCGATTTCATAGTGTTAAAGTGTTGTTTAGAAATATAAGGATACCGTGGAAATCAGACTGATTCAACATAAAACAGTTCAGTTCGACATGAAACAGTTCAACCCAACATAAAACAGATAGAAAAACAAAAAACCACGGCTAAACACAAAATAGCATAACAATGCTTAGACCACCAGCTATAGGCAAGTTTAACGGCTAAACTTCAGGGTTAATACTACGAAGATAAAGAGTTCTGGAAGCAAGTAAATCAGGTATATATCACACCTGATGATGCTATTTCTCCCCAACCAGCAACCCTACAGCAGCATGTAGCATTAAAATTGAACCGACCAAGTATTACTAGAAAGACATGACGTTTACAAACAGAAAAAAGTAGAATATTAGCTGAAAAGTGTATTTACAATGTAGAAAAGTAAACAAAAACAAAAGTACAGAGTGTGTTTTGTAGAGTTGAAAATGAGAGTCGAGTTGGATCTGATTCTTGTAATTTTGGTTCGTGGTTTATTTGTATAAATACCGAGTGGAAACCGCTGTTTTTATTTCCTCATTTCTAAACCAATTTCAAGTAGTAATATCAGCAAGCAGCAAACAGCAAACCAATATTATCAGCCATGAAAGTCGATGCGGTTGGTATTCTAGCCAGTTTCTTATTGACATTAGTGTCAGGATCCTGGATTTCGGATCTGGGGTCGGATACAGTGAGCCAAGGAAGTAGCTCTGGAGAAGGACAAAGCTTAAACAAGAGGATCATAGGAGGTGGTGAGATCAAGTTAGAAGAGCTGCCGTACATTGTTTTCCTGCACAGCTCAAAAAAAGGCAATGACAAATCTACTAAAAATAATTGTGGAGGATCGATAATTTCAAAGAATTATATTCTTACGGCTGCGCACTGTGTTGAATATTATCTGAAAAATAAGGATAAATTTGAAATTGAGATATCGGCCAATTCAAAGTTTAATTTTGCAAAGGGAGCAAGGAAGTTTAAAGCGAGTCAAGCTGTAATGCATCCTAATTACCGTGATGTGTTGTATGGATATGATATTGCACTGATACGAGTCGACGACGTGGAGTTCCATAATCTTGGAATAAAATGTGCCAAGATCTATAATCGTGAAGTTGATTCCTCATACAAAGTCAAAGTTGCTGGGTGGGGTAGGACTTCTAAGGATGAAATAACTGTTGCAGGAAAGCCATTGAAGGCGGTGGATGTGAACCTTATGAGCAGAAGCGATGTTTTAAAAAACTTTAAATTTGAGAGACACATGCCTCACAGTGCATTGTTTTACTACGACAAGGGGGGTGGATCAGCAGCTCGCGGGGATTCAGGAGGACCAGTGTACTTTCCTGGATCCGAAAATGCAATAGTTGGGTTGGTTTCGTCTGGATACGAACTAAGCATCACTGATGAGTTTAAAAACGCAGGTTTGGATCATTTGTCAGGAAGCACTCGAAAAGTTAAAATAAATACAAAGTTGAGAGACCATATGGACTGGATTTTGGAGGTCACAATTCTTGAACCAAAAGACGTTCTTACATACCCAAAAGAGTATGGCTCGTGGAAGAAGGACAAGGATTTCAAAACCATAAGAATAAATGAGGAGTATGAGAATATTCGTCAGACTGTGACAGCAGAAGCGTTTACCGAGGGTCTTGCCGAGCAGGCAGCAGCAGGGTTCTTGGAAACCTCGAAAGTATATATAAAGGAAATCGTTGACAAGGTACTGGCTTTAGATTTAAAATATTATAAACATAGTTTAGGCCTAGAGATTAAAAAATTTGAAAGCAAGGCAAAAAAGACGATCGATGATGGTGTAAAGAAGAAAGAAGGACAAAGAGAAAGCGTCGATATAGTTTTGGAAAAGGTATTTGATAAGGATAAAATTGTGGCCAAAAATCTAATAACAGACCGCATATCGAAGATATGCGCAAAAAATTTGTTGAGCAGTGGTATCAAAGGGTACATAAAAAGTGAATTGGTGAAAAGATACGCTCCTATAGATAAACAATTAAGAGCTAAAGTAAACGAGCTGGGAAAAAGCACGGGAGTTGTTGACTCGGATGCTTTGGATCGTATGCTAAAACTTTTGGCTGATCGACTTGGTCCTGAAGTTTTAAAGGAATTAGAGGAGATATTTAGTAAACACTATGTCCAAATACTAGAGAAAGCTGAACTCCTTTTAGATAAAGCGAGTATAAATGAGCTAACCACGCGCAAAGCTAAATCTTTAATCGAACTAGTTGACGAGTTTAGATTTAGAGTTGAGGATTACTACAACATAAAATCGGCAGAAAATTCTGGCTGATAGAGATCTTTTTGATTACTATTTAGTTATACAGTACATTTCACATACTTGGAGATGGTGTGTGCCGAGGTGAGAGATGGAGTGTTTTAGTTCAATATATTTATGTTCCATCACAGAATTAGTAATTGAGATTAAATAAAGCAAAAAAAAGATAAACAATCCGAGTACTCAGTCTCGATGACGCTTGCAACAGCCTCAACCCTGGATTTAATTCGCGCAACCCAATTACTAAGACTCGATGAGGTTAGTACATCACCAGCCCCACTGAACCAACGCCGCCAAGGTACGGTGTCCCTAGAGGGATGACATGGAGTAGGATAGTATTTGAATTAGTCACTTTTTTTAAATAGTGTTCCACTAGCTTTGTAATATTTTTGAGTATTGTATTAGTGAACCCATAATAAATAAAAATAAAAAATAAAAAATTATACTAACTATTTATATTGGTGTTGTAGTAGTGAAAAAAAGGGTGGAAAAAATGGATTGCGTATGCAAGAGCTGCGTGTAAGTTTATATGTATTGCCTTTAGGATCAAAATTTGGCTTCCTCTCTTTGGTTAACCCAATTACTCTGAACAAATACAATGCAACCGCGGTGCAAGAGACTAACAAGCACAATAAACGAGATACCATACCTTTAGCTCTCATAGTCTTAAGAGTGTTCGGATTTCGGGTATTACTCCTGTTGTAAGTAGTTACAAATAAAAAAAGGGGGTTCGATATTGAATTATGGTGCTGATTATTTGTGCTCGAGATATTTGATTCTGGAACTTTTACTTTTTTACAATTATTACTCGGCCAAACCATATTTTTTGGCTCTAGAAAATAACATAGCACTATAATTAAAATGAGACTTGTATTATTGAATCTATTTCTTTACTGTGATAGAACACAAGGTGCAAACCAAGAGCAAGCTGGCCATCAGTCCTGTCCAATGGCAATAGTAGAAGTATCTCCCAACATCCCCCATAGCGAGCCTAAACCGTCAAGCGAAAGAGTCGCATACTGCTTAGCTAAAGAGTACCGAGGTGAGAGTGAAGTCTCAGTACCCGAAACACCGTTGTCTTGCGAATGCTCAAGGTTTGGAGTTTTCAAATGGATGGGGATACACCAAAAGATACACCCAATAGTCAGTCCTCAGAAAGAGAAATATCAAAATTACAACACACATTTTGAATCGGTTATCCCTAATGTACTGCCGCTGGTAGTATTGATAGCTCTGGTTTTTGGTAAGGTGTGAAAGCTATATATGGTTCATTAATTAACAGAAGAGTCCAAATTACAGCAGCCTGTATTGAACAAAATAATGAGATGATATCTCAATAAATAAATGAATAAATAAGGAAATGATGTTTTTTTATTTTCGTGAACAAATGATAATAATAGGAGCAACACACCAGGGACTTTACATAGCCTTGATCATGATATCTAATGTAAGTGCCAAAAGTTAACAGTGGTGCAAATTGTTCGGAATTAATGATGTTTCTCCAGTTTTTCATTGAAAACAAGCTCATTGACTTTGTGATTTATAGCTGAGCAATGATATAATAAGCTGAGTACTTGCGGACTCTTTTTCAGTTGGAGCAGTGATGGACCAGAGCCTTGAAAGCATATATTTGACGTCTGTTTGATATTTATCACGCTATTATTGTACATTTGACAGAATAGTTTTAATACTTTAGAAACTGGTGATCAAAATTAAGGTTAAGGAATGTGTTGATGTCCAATAAAGTCGATGTTTGACTCCAACTTTTTAATAACACCAGAAAGTGAATAAACAGTAAATAAAATCAAAAAGATCAAGTCAGAAACACTAATTACTATTTCTGAATCATTGGTTTGGTTCTTATATTTAAAAAAAAAAATCAAGAAAGTAAAAAAAAACAAGCAAGCACAAAATAAGAGCGAGTATACTCTCTTGTCTATACTCGTAGCTATAAACTCCAAAAAAAAAACAGCTGTATCAGTAGGAGTGGGCTAGTACTTTTTTTAACATTGAAATAACCCAGAGAGTTTGCTCAAAGGTTAATTATTAAAAGTTAAAATGGATTTAGTGATCAGAATTTGAATTTGAATTTGAAACAAGACAAACGCAAGTAAATGTAAAATGACAGAAATACTAGAAGAAATATCCGAGAATGAAAATACGGCAAATTGTGTTCTAAGCGATAAACGGGCCATAAATTACGTTGAGAATATCGAGGGAAATGAATGCGACAAGGACAAAAACGACAATTTAAATGAAGAGTTAGAGCTGGGGGAAAGCCCTAGAGGGCATAAACGACTTAGTTTAGGCGATGAAGAGTGCGTTGATAATTCACCAAGCAGTCCTATCAAGAAATTAATAAATGGCGAGTTACAAAATAGCAAGCCAATTGAATATCTAGCTCCAGAAACAAAGGACGATGGGGGCATAAGCCTGGAAAAACCCGAGGATATGGCAGAAGAATGCAATGAATTGGATAACTTGGGAATGGGGTATTTATCAGATAAAAGTAAAGAATCGAAATGTGAATTCGAAAATGATGGCGTCGAAGCAGAAAAAAGCGAAGAAAGAAACAGGTCATGCGTCGGTAGCGTTACTGAAAAAGACCGTGGAGAGAAAGGGCTAGAAGGTATTGAGGCTGGAGAAGAGAGCAAGGCTAATTTAGAGGAATTTGTTGATGAAATTGAATTCCACAGAGCAGAGCTGAAAGCGTTGCTGGAATACAACAAGACCAGCGAGGTTGACACAGAGAATGAAGACGGCACAGAAAGAAACCAGGTGTTATTTAGTGATGGAGATGGCAAAGGCAGTAGAGTAAATAACAGTTTTTACAGAGGTGGATTGGCTGAATCGCTGGCTCTTGGTGACAACGAGATGTCAATGGAATTGTACAGTGCAAACCATCAAAATGTAAATAATAGAGCGGGACCAGATCAAAGTAGACACGATGGTGTATTTAAAGGAAGAAGCTTGAATCATTTGGACGATATGCGAGGCTTTGAAGACCAAGGCGGCAGTGGAGAAGGTACTAGGTTGGCTAGGTTCAACTCGCTGGATGTTTTAGACTCGCAGGGCGGCAATGGTTCGGTGCAGGCGGAAAGATTTGAGGTTAAAACGATGAAAGTATCGCCGTTTTTCAATAAAGGTGTTGAAGTGGAGCTGGAGGTAGATGCGGGAAAGAAAAATGCCAAGACAGCGCATAAACGTACAGCCGAAAGAGACTTGTCAAGCTATACGATTGAAAATGTAGACATTATTGGTTACTTGGACGGAATCGACAAGATAGATTATTACTTTGGTAAACCTCGAAAGAACCAAAAAAAGGGTTCATGCAAGAGGGTGATTACACGGTTTGGTGTAAAGATGACGGCGAGCGAAGAGTATGCAGAATGGCAGCGAATAGTTGAGGGGTTGTTGGCTAAAAACAGTAACGGAAAAGACCGGCAGATCCAGCAAGTATATATAGACAAGCCAGAGTGTGAAGGTGGGGCCAAGGAAGTTTATGAGGGTTCTGATCTGGATAGGAATACAAGTGTTGGTAGTAGAGTAGATAATTATGACGTTGAGATTGTTGAGCTGAATGATATAATCAGAAAGAGGAAATTCGCGAGTTTGGAACCACACAATGGAGTTGGGGTTGGAGTTGGAGTTAGAGTGGTGGTAGGGGCAGATGATGAGACTGGGATTTACAAGCTGAATTCAGATGACTATAACGATTTACATTCAAATAGACCAGCGGTTCTGCTGGACGGAGTGGGTAGTGATGCTGGAGGTAGTGGCGGTGTACTGTACAACAGATTCAAGTATTCAAATTCTGGTGATGGTGATGGTGGTATAAACAGTAACTCTAAAAATGTAAGCTTGAGACGGTCCTGATAAACGGATTACAAGATGTTTTTATAGTTTGGAATTTGGAGTAATTGGAGTTGAAAATGCAATACTTTTTTTTTTAAAAAAGCCGAATCAAATATATTGACTGGACTATACAGACTGGCAATAAACGCTTGGCAAAATGTATGCGATTTAATTTTAAAATGTTTGTATGTGTAATAGAGCGAGGTAGTTGATTTAGAAACTGGCAACGATCAGCTCACTAACGATCGAAAAGTGGGTGAGGGCGTTGAGGGCGTTGAGGGGGGAAATATTGTAGTGGAAGTAGTTGGTGATGGTGAGGCGGGGGCTGGTAAACCCAAGAGTGGATCGGACAGTTACAAAGAAAAGCCACAGTGTCCGATCTGTTTTGAAGACTTTTCCACCTCATCAAGTCATCGTGCGATAAGTTTAAAATGTGGACATGTGTTTTGCAAAAAGTAAGGAACTGGTTAGATTTAGTTTCTGTTAAAAGTCAATAATATTGGGTATTGAGTATTGGGTATTGGGTATTGGGTATTGGATATTGGTAAAAGTAAAAGTAAAAGTGAAAATGTTGGTAAATAAATGAATCGAAATAGGTGCATATTGCAGTGGTTTGAGATATCGGTTCAGCCAAAGTACAGAGTGCGACCAAGAACCAAAATCACAAAGAAACCGTGCCCAAAGTGCAACAAGGAGAGCAAGAAAGCAGATCTGAGAGAGATTTACCCGTACTGTTTAGTTGCAGTTGATGGCGAAAAGCTGGACATTACTGTGAAGCAATACGAAAACGAAAAGAAAAAAACGTTGGGGCTGGAAATGGCATTAATGAACAGTCGACAGGAAATGGACAAATACAAAATCGAGCTGGCAATGATTCGAACAACACTTGGAAATCTGAGTTCCAAGTATGAAATGTAAGTTTATTCTTGCTTTTATTTCAACGTTTCATTTAGGCGGAGGTTTGTGAACAACCGGAGCCATTTATGATCTCAACCAAAATTTATCCTGTTTATTTACTTGGTTGCTTGTAATTGGCTAAACTATAGTGTACTGAAAGAGCTGCACGCTTTACAGAGTTTGCAGGCAAACGGTAATATTGACAATGACGGCAACATCGATACTAACAACAATAATGAGGACTCTACACAAGAACGGTTTCTTAGCTATGGAAACGACAGAGAGAACGAGTTGATGGTTGTGGAGAGAAGCGATTTGCCAAGCACGTTGGACTCATTTGTTAGCAAAGAGCAGTTCAGATCATACAGCTTCAATTCGCAGCCTGACCAGGGCCAGGAGCCAGTCGAGGGTCTTGTGTTAGAAGATGTTTTAGAATGTAGCAAGGAAAACAGAGACGGCGAAATTGCTGCAATAACACATGTAAATCGCGGTGAGGAACGTATCGAGTGTGGAGTAAACGATGGCGAACTGAATAGTGGCAGTGGGCGAGTGTTTAAGGAGCACGACAGAGTACTGGCTGAACAGATACCAGGCTCGTTGAGCGCGTTGTTTAAGCCAGAGGGAACAGACGCGTGTTATTTGGTAAGTTCAGAAAGCGGAGCCAAAACCAGCCACATCACGTGTTTTATGGTGGGAAACACCCAAAATCCGGCCAATAGGAGCACAGATGATCCAAAACTCAACGAAAACGCGGGGTTTCAGGAAACAAAGAGCGGCGGAGTAGAGTTGAAGCTCCACAAACGGCCGGTCCGCGTGGTGGGAGGGGTTGGTACGCAGGAGTTTGTTCGGGTAATAACAGCAAGCGTGGACTCGGTGTCGGTGTTGGAAGCTTGTAGAAAGGGTGGGAGTGGGGAGGAGGGGCAGAGTGATTGGCCAGGACCAATAGGGTTTAAGCTGGGGTATAAGCTGGTTTCAGCGGCGTGGTCGATTTCGTTTGACCCGAAAAACAGCAGTGTGTTTTATGTGGGGCTGAGTGGGTGCAAGATAATTGCGTTTGATGTGGACAAGAGTGTAGAGAGTCCGGTGGCCGAGTTTAGTGCCAAGGATCTCAATGTAGGGTATTCACCGATCCACTCGATATCGGCGCTGGTTGGACCAAAGCACAGCTACTTGGTGTGTGCAAACCTGGATTTTTTGTTTGCGGTCCAGCTGCCAAACTACGATACAACTGGGGTGTGTTTAGAGCTTGAGCTTGGAAGAGATGCGTTCAAGCTGGTTGGAATGGAGATTGGCGAGCAGATCAGCTCAATGGTTCTTGACAACAAAACCAACTGCGTGCTTTTAACTACAAAGACAAAGAACAGGTCTGTTAACCCTGAGTTTGAACTGCAGCCAACCAATCCCAGCAACAGCAGCTCGTTTACTTCATCGCACACAGTTTACCAGCTCCATTTTACAGCCGCAGGCACAACTGGTTTTGTCACTTCAAACAACAACAGCGTAAACACATACAACCACAGGTCAATACCAGCACGTGACGAAATCACCATTGCCCAAATTTCCAAACAAATCCTCTTGCCCACCCACTTTGGATTTGAAAACTCTACAATTCTCTCAATCCCAACCACCAAGCCTAACCATCTAACCTCTAGCTACACAACCCTGATTGCAGTTCCTGACCTCGTAAACTCCCAAATCGTTACTTACTCGCTTCCAACCCCCTCTGCCCAATCAACGAGTAACAACACCAATCCAACCCTCTCAGAGCCCATTTGCTTACAAACTCTGAAACTGGCTCCCAACCATAAAATCCTGGGCCTAAGCCTTTCGCTCCCCAGCCCAACTCTGCCGAGCCTGGAGTCAAAATGCACTGGGCCTGTTTTTCTGCTGGTTTTAACAGACAAATCTCTCACCAGTTACTCGCTCACTTTGTAGTTTTTTTTTTTTTTTTTTNNNTTTTTTTTTTTTTTTTTTCGTGCTGGAGTTGGCAGTTACATTTAACAATCTAGTTTATTGCTTATTTATTTAAAACTGCAGTGCCGATTGTTTATGTATAGTCGAGTTAAACCAACCGGCAGTTTTCAAACAAACAAAAAGTTAAAATAATATAAAGCAAAGTAAAAAAAAAAAAAACAAAAACAAAATTAAATAAAGGCCGTTATTAGAAAATCGAGCCTTGTATGTTGAGTGGAACTTGCTATGGGGAAAAGAAAAGAAAAACTGAAAGGTGGGATTTTTAATTGGAGTAAATGTTTTTGTACTTTGGATTGTACACCGATGCAGTGTACCAAACCAGGTGGTAGGTAACAAAGAAAAATAAGAAAATCAAGATGGCTGCAATGGCAGATCTTGGTACATAGTCAAACAGACCGTACCTGACCTTCAAGGAAATCTCCTTGTCAAGTCGATCAAGTTTCTTGAGAATCTGGTTATGGTTTGGATCGTTTGGGCTACTTGCCATCCTCACCTTCATTCTCCTGATGTACCGCAAAAAGATCTTGTAGCAATTGTTGATGTTTGTAGCCTCGTATATCAGCCGAAGAGCCTCGCCCTTTCGGATCTTTACGTTCTCATCCATGACTCTTGGGTTGTTGAGACATGTTGAGATTGTGGCAACAGCCATTACTTGTGGAATTGCACAGAAATTGAACACTGTTGGGTTCTTTAGTCTGTCAAGGTAATCCAAAACATCAGGCACGTGATCGAGGGCGTTGCTACACAGCTCGTTCAAGCAATACACGCTCTTTTCCAAGTGCTTCTCTGAAATCAAATCTCCAACATAGTCGACATACTTGCTCCAAACCTGGATTGGCCAGAACCTCCTGTCGTCTAAAACATCTTCATTAACGTCTCGAATAATATTCGTCTTTTGCAAAAATAACCCCATTGAATTTGAAATATCCTCGATTTTCTCCATCTCTGTATCCTCAAGCCCCGAAGCAACAAACAGCTTGCTCAGTCCAATTCCAACCAGCCCCGCAACAAAGTGGCAGTACTCGTTCCAGTCCTCTGTTGTGTTGACTCTTTTTTCTAAATATTTAACCATACCCGCTCCCATCTTCATTGTAATGTCCGCAATAACGTCTCTGTATACCTTTTCCAGCTTTAAAAACTGATCAATCACCAAATGGAATTCCACAAGAAGCGGTGCATCTTTTTCATTTGGTCCAGATTCTTCAAAATGCCAGCCCTCTTGGAACAGATAAGCATGGAACTCCAACAACAACTTCTTCTTGTATTTCAGATCCAAAGTCATATCATCCTCAATCGTATCCAACCCTCTCAAAACCAAGTAGTAGATACACACCACATCCCGGATCTTTGGATGCAACTCCTGAATTACCACTGCAAACGACCGCGATGTTTCTTTAAGAAATTGGTAGCAGCGCACCAGCTGTGAATCTCCCTTTACCTTCGCCGTCTTTTCAGTAGCCGAGGCGTGTCTAGACAGATACAGCAGTGCACAAACCAGCTCTTCTGGCTGTGACATTAGCTCAATTGCCTTTGTTAATTTTGAACTCATCTCTGTTTACTGTTTTCTTTCCTTTTTGCTTTTACCTAAAATATTATCCTTTTCCTACCTGTTGATATTCTTAGACCTTGAAAATCTATTCAGTTGTGAGCTTAACGGGTCAATCGAAATCAAACAATAACCTATATTTTAAAAACAATAGTTTCTTAATCACAAATTCAAGTAAATTTGTCAAGTACTTGTTTCAAGTACTATTACTTTTTAACTTTTTTTTTTTCCATTTACTTTTCTATCTATTTTTCTATTTGTATAGTTTTAAAATTTGGATTTCCTTCATTTGTTTTGTTATTTTTTGAATGCCACCCTTTAATTACTGGATAGAATATAATAGATTTATAAAACTATAACGATAAAAGTCCCTTATTTCTTACCCAACTTTCCAACAACTTATGCCTCTTTTCCACATTTACCTGGTTCTTTTTATTGATTTATCGATTTTTTTCTTTTAATTTTTCCAACTTTTTTTTTTTGCAAGATCTACAATTTTTTTATTAGTGGCTTTTTTTCTTTTTTTTCAATTTACTTTTTTCACCGATCCAATTGGTCAGCTATTTATCTACCAATCTTCATAATTCCTACTTTCACCTCTTTATTTCAGCATTTTATCTTTTTACTTATATTTAATCTTTTTCTTTAAGTTTTAGACTTGCCAGTTAAACTAGCAAGGTTGTTGATCTCGTTATTTTTCACTTCCATCGCTGAATACTTTTTATTTAACCTCTCGAGTAAAAGCTAGTCAACGCAAGATTGGCTTTTGTAATAGAATCGTGTTTTTTCTTCTTTTTAAACTGCATTGCCTAATCAAGACCATAGGCATAAAACTTCTGAGTTTTGTTTTTCATATCATGAATAATAAGGCAATCACCACCCAAACTCACGCACTTTTTTCTTACTTTTTTTTTGGCCTTGCTTGACTTGGATTTTTCTATCGAATACAATCTTAGTTGTCTCAAGTTTGCTAACACCAACGCATAATTTACAAATCACCCACCATTTTACAAATGGCCAAATGTTTCATAGTCTTTCCCTAATATCGACTTTTTTTTATTGATGAAATAGATGTAGACTATTTACAGTTATTGATATTAACAGCAGGTTGACACAACTATACGTTTCCCTACCCAGCACTTTGCTATTCAATAACCACAACATTAATACACCAATACCTTTCAGTTTTGGTAATCGGGTCGTGCGTATTAAAGCTAGGGATGAGGCAGTTGCAAGCGTCATCGAGACTGAGTGCACAGGTTGTTTACCTTTCTTTTAGATAACAGACACTTTGATCTTTAGTTCCCTTCTCGAGCAACTCTCTCACAAAATAATTGCCAAAATTAGGCTCAAAGTAAACTGTCCATAACGCAAAGTTGATGCCTTTTTTTAAATAAAACTAAATAATTAAGCCGAATAACTAAACTAATACTAAACTAAATAACTAAACTAAATAACTAAACTAAATAACTAAACTAAATAACTAAACTAAATAACTAAACTAAATAATTAAAACTAAATAACTAATGTTGTCCCCACTCCGCAACCACATATTCGCCGGATACTCCCTTTACCCCCTCTGCTCCCTGAACCCCTGGTATCCCCAGCATTTTATTGTAGTTTGGTTTTCTGTAGCTGTTGAATATATCAAACTGGCATTTGTTTACTTTGTTTGGATCTTTGAAAAAGCGAAGGTTATCAATTTCTTTGGTTTTGGCCAATGCACCTTCCTCTACACAATCACAATACGCTTCAAGCTCCTTGAATGCTTCAAATGAGTACCCTGACGCTTCTATCAAACAAAACATATCCTTGACGCATATCTGCTTGTTTTTGATTTTATTGGCGTCAAAAGTTGATTGCTTGATATCGTTTGACTTGCCAGCCTCAGTATAAAAACTGGCTGGAAAATACTCTGATTTACTGATTGTATAATCTCCAAATGCACAACTCCTCCTAAACACCGATTTGTTGATGTTATCTACGCTTTTTGTATAAAGCTTATTCTGTCTGATAGTTATGGTATCTCTTGTGTCTTTGTTCATATTTATCAAATGCCATATTTCCAAAAACGTAGTACTGATCATTAAATCTCCTTTATCATCTAACTTGTTGTAAATATTCTCAATATCTTCGTTTACCTTCTTCTTAGTCCGGTATTTATCAACCCCCGTATTAATACCATCATATTCTTTAAATTTCAAAACTTCACCATCATCTTCACTATCAAAATTTTTGCTCACCGCGTCAATAAAAGCTTTATTGTCATTTTTGTTAGCAATTACTTGGTAAACATCGTTGTACTTTGCTTGGTCAAACTTGAAATATTCACCATTGTTCTCATGTTTTATCAGCATTCGAATCAGAACCTCGGCTAGGGCAATGTTATTAGCCCTACTTTCGTAGTCTTCGGCATTTGATAAATTCATATAGAATTTGGCAACCGACAAATTCAAATTATTTACGGTTTCTTCGGTATTTTCAAAATCGCAATCAGAACATAATCCATGTTTAATGACCGAGTAGATGATCATTTCTACTAGCAATATTATCTGGTATCTTTTGCTATATCATCTCTATTTACGTCTGTAACAGTATTCTCTTCATCTCCATCTTCATCTTCATCTTCATCTTTATCTTCATCTTTATTATCTTCAACTTCTAGATCTAGTTCTAGACTAGCAGTTGGATTGCCCAATCTATTTATTAAATTGTCTTTTAGAAGGGTTACACCTTCATTGTCATATTCGACATAATGTGTTTCACTGAGAAACTGGTACAAACCACTGAACACCGAGTTCTTGATGTTGGTTTCTGATTCTTTTGATTCTGAATCCTCTTCTGTACTTGCAGTCTCAAATTTTTCATTATACTTTTTAAACGCATTCAAAAGTTGTTCCACTTTAGAATCCTCGCTATCATAATTGCCATGCGACAATCCGGCTCTTACTTTCTTTGCTCTGTTAATACTCTCAACGATTTCCAAAAACATTGCAGCACTACCTATCAATCTTTCGTCTTTTTTTTCGAGCGGATAGGCGTTTAACAGGTCATAATAGGTGTTATATAATCCGTCTGGTTCATCTCTGGCTAGTTTTTGTAAGTTTGCCATAGTTGTGTTGTCAGCCATCAATGCACCTTTTGAAGTAAACCCCGGGTCAACTTCATTATCAATTATTGTTTGTAATTCATCAGACCAACTTGTTTCCAACGTCACTGTCTCTTTGCTCAAACTATCGTATATGCTTAAACCCGGATTTAGTGGAGTTTCTCCAAAAACCGAAATTGCATATCCCACCATTGAAATAGCAGAAAATAGAGTACCAGGCTTAATTATGTTTGAGTGGCAGCTTTTAAAAGATTGATGGGCTCTGTACTAGCGAGTATGTTGGTTTTACTTTCTACTGGGTGTGCTTTAAAGTGGGGTATATTTGGTTTGAATGTTACAAAGTAACTTGGCTTTTATTTTGCTGAGATTTATTGATATTGTGTTCTGATGTTTGAAGCTGTGGAATGGATGTGGTTTGGTCAACAGGATATTCCATGACTTTATATACAGCTTTCTCCATGAACACTGTATCGATAACACTACTATTACCACCACCAAATTGATCAAGTTGGAAGAATAAAAAAAAGTAATCTAAACTTGATAATTTAGTCGCGTACCAGCTTACTTCTACAAACAAGTATGCTAGTGTGCTAGAGCATCTGCTCTGGCTATACTAGTTATCTGCAGCCATTGAGTATTCTGAAAATGTTTTCTTCTTTGTTTTGACCCTTTTGCTTTTTTATCACGTATCAAATTCTTTATTTGGACTTTAACACTAGGAATACAAATAAACATTGATGCACATTTCTTTTCTATTTTAGTGTAGAACCTTTTTGCTTATAAGAGCAACATTTCAACATTACTGTTATAGTACTCTCGCAGATAAACACCACAGTTGATTTGCAACGAGGTGCATATGTTTAGAGATTATAAATTAGCAGCACAGATTTCCAAACGCGCATCAAATTAATAATAAAAACAATTGGCAGTTTACACAGCTGGACTATTCTTCAGAGTAAAAGGATAGTGGAAGGAAGCTTAAACTTGATTCCGGCTGTTATTTTGTATGTTCCTAGACCAACCATGCTGCGTATGGTGGAAATGTTTGCATCGGGAAATAGGTTGCTCGAGTTTTACAAACAAAGAGAGGTTTTACCAGAGAAAGAGAAAGCAAAAGTGACGCTTGGAACTGAGCAAATAAAAACATGATGGATAGGTTGGAATTCATTTGCTAGTAGCGCAAAGTGAAAAATGAGACATGGTTTATGTACTTGAGAACCAAAATTGACCAACTAGCAACATGGCATGATCCGATTGATTGTTTTATTGTATTATATTATATTTTGTGATGTTGGTTAGCAATAGCGTTGGAGAAACGTTTGCTTTAAAGATTTGAGAGTAGTTTAGTGGTTTGAATGTGGGATTGACCCCATTGTGTGCTGAGCCTTGACAGTACCAGAATTCATGTTTGTTGAAATAAAAGAAAAGGGCTGTTTGGTTGATTTCGGGTGTGAGTAGAATGAAAGCGAAAAGAAACCAAAACGGGCTGAATAAAAGTAAAAAAATAAAAAAAAATAGATTGAATTTGGAAGCAAGAAAAATAAAATAAAGTTTGGCAAATATTCAGTTTTTTTAGCCTATTTTCACAATAATCACAATAATCCGTTTAGAATTGTAAAAGTAGAAAAGGTAAATGGAACAATAAACAGGATTTTAATATTGCGGTAGTAATTGTTTAGTGTAAAATAGTGGAATTCGTTCAAAAACAAAAGCAAATTCAAAAAAGTCAAGGCGAAGGATAACAAATGGTAGTTAGAGAGAAGAGTATAAGGATAATATAAGAAAGATAATAAAAGATAGGAGTGAAAATAGAGAGGGAGAGAAAATGAATTTGAGATTAGCAGCACGGAAGTTAAAAAGCAAAAACACGTATAATGGAAAGGTGATATTGGCGTTGATGGGGTGGACGGTGTTGTTGGTGATATTGGGGTTTTCAAGGGTGATTGAGATAAATGTGGATGACAAGGCGTTGCATTTTGTGGGGTTTGGAGTGGAGACGTTTTTGCTGTATTTTGCGTTTAAGCCGGGACAGAGTAGGAAGTTTGTGGTGGTGGTGTTGACGGTTCTGATGGTACCAGCGAGTGTGTTGAGTGAGCTTTTGCAGTTTGCGTTTACGATGGGGGGGCGGTCGTTTGATTTGTATGATATTTGGATGAATTTACTGGGGTTTGTTTGTTTTTTGGGGGGGTCATGGTTGCTGGACTACTTGTTTGTGCAGCCAAACAACGAAAAGTACATTGATTTGCAGCTGATCAACAGGAACTGGCGGAACCAGCTTGCGGATGACGGCGATGAGGATTTTAACCACTCGATTAACATCTCGATTGTTGACGACAATGAAACATATGAAAACGATATTGACTTGGAGGTTCTTGATGGGTTTGACAAATTCAAACAGCAATTTGAAAATGAAGAGTTGATAAAATAAAATGAAGAGTTGACATTTAAATGCAACTTGACTTAAAAAAAAAAAAAGACGAATAGATTTATTACCACTACAACGATTACAACGACTACTTTTGCCTAACAGCAAGTCCTCTAACCCTTTTCCTTTATTTTGCTGTTCTAGTTTTTTCTATTTTTTTTTCTTTCTTCTTTTACTAATTCGAGATTTGATAGATTCAATGTTATTGTAATAGTTATTTTCAATGTTATAAGACGTAAATAAATAAAGAATGTAAAAAAAATAAGGAATAATAGAAACAGAGAGAAAAGTCTAAAAAATATCGCAACTGGATTCAAGCAGCATCAGTGCACTAAAGAGACTGTCCTTATTAGAACCGATTCTCAAACAGCACTCATTAACTTGACTGACGCTGGAGCTAATGACGTTAGCAAGGAGCAAGTCAGCATCCAACACGGTTTTGTTGTAGTTGAAGCTTGAGGGAAAGAGGTAGTCCAACTCTAACCCACCAATAGAGCGGAAGGATTTGGGGTTGAGGTTAGCGATGGGCAAACTGGACATCTGCAGCAAGTGGGAAGAAATCAATGAAAATTTGAGGTAAACACGCTTTTCTATTGGAACAGTGACAAACAAAGAGCCAAGACTAGTTGACAAGACACAAAACTCTGTATTAGTACCAACCAGCAATGCGTCTGAGCTTTTGACAGCAGCAGCAGTGGAAGTAGTGGTGGCAGGATTAGGTTTAGGATTGCGGCTGGATGGGGCACTGGCAGCATTGACCCATAGTCTGCTGTCGTACCTGGACACCAACCGCCTGGCACAAGTGACAGAAGCATTAAGTTTGTAGTCACCGACTCTTAACAGGCGCTGACCGCTATAAGTCAGCAAAAGGTTTGGGCTGTACATAAAGACAAAAAGGTTAGAGTTGGAGTCACAAGACAAAATCATCAGCTTGTTGTCAATAACCATAAAATCAACGTGAGAAACGCTCAAGCGGTTGTTGGTGTCCTTGCCCAGAACCACCAGCTTTGAAGGCTCTTCCTGAAACCCAACAAACCAAACACTCATGTAGTAGTCTGCAACAACCATGTAGTTCTTGATCACCGCAACAGACTTGATGTACACCTGACAGTCCAGAAACGCAACAGACACCAGATTCTCGTTGTCCTTAAACGACCTGACATACAATTTGTTTCCAACTGCCACTACCAAATAATTGCTAATCTCGTCAACCGTACTTATTCCTCCCCGCATCTCCTCCTTGACCAACCTCTTGAACTTCTTGTTAATATGCGGCTTGCCCGGAATCGGAACCACACTCACAATATCAAAAATGTATATATACCCTCGCGTCAACGTGTCCTCCCCCAAAACAAACGTCGTTCCCACCACCAGAAACTTCTTTTTCCCGCTTGAAGTCTGCTGTGACTCCAGCTCCAACACCTTCTTGCTCGTCACCACCTCGTTGCTCGCAAACTCAAACGCGTCAATCGTCTCAAACGTCTGTGGCGACAACAGCTCCAAAACCCTCTTATTCACCAACGGCGGCAAGTTTGTTGTTTTGATGTCTGGCCTCAACTGCTCCGGAATCAAAAGCATTGGAAAATCGCCCTCGCCCTCACTCTGCTGTACATTTTGTACACTTTGTGCCATCTGCCCCTCGCTATCCTCACCGTCGTCTACCAGCCGCTTGCCCACTCCAGCCCTTGACTTGAGCTTACTCAGCACATCCACGTCCGACTCCTTCAAGTAAAATGGATGCAGCCTGGTACTGACCAGTGTGTAGCTGGAGCTGGGCTTGTGGTACGAAAGCGCAGCCAGCTGGCCAACACCATTAAACCCACCGACTTTTGTGTGTCTGGTTGGCCACGGGTTGTCCAAATCAACGCCAGTCGGCAGCATGCAAATCGCCAATGTACCCATCCAAGTCACGCTGACAAAGCCTCCGTTCCCGTAGACTCCGTTGTTGACCATCTTGTTGTTGAACACCGCGAACCCCTGGACACTGCTTGACAAACACGACTTTGTCATTTGCACGTTGGCCTGGTGTTGGTTTGGCGCTGTTGCTGTGGATGCTGTTTTAGACGGCAGGAACTTCATTGGGTGCAGCCGCAAATACCCCTGGCGCCCCACCACCAGCCAAACCGGAACTGCTCCCATAACAAACACACCGCTGTACCCGCCTACATTGTCAAACTCCACTAGCCGGTTGTACTTGTACTCGCCAAATCTGGACTTGCTGTGTACAGTACTGGTGTACCCCCGCATATCCTTTCCAATAGCAACAAAGTTTTCATAGTAACTAAACAGCGAGTGATTGAACCTTTTCAGCCCCAGGCCCAGTCTTCTTTTGCCAGTTCCCTGCCCCATACCACTATAGTCGCAGCAGTAGCTCTTGTACACCACTATCTGGCTTGCAGAAAACAGCCCAACTAGGTAAACCGAACTGCAATCGCCCTTGATTCGGAAAAACTTTAACTGTTCAAGAATACAATCAGCCTCAGTTCCGGGTTCAGCTAGCAAATCTTGTTCTGGCTCAATATTGCTACTCTCATCGTTATTGTTGTTTTCAACTTGTTCGTCTACCAACAGTCCAGGCAGCAGGTCAATGCGGCCAACACGCCATACATTCTCACAGCTAGGTAAATCAAATATACTCACTGTTGATTGGCGGTCAACAACAACCAACCCAACAAACCCATTGGTCTGGTCATTAAAAAACGACACATCGTTGGTATTATCCACAGCCATAATCTCCACTATCTCGTCCTGGATACTAAACACTTTGGCCTGGTTGTTTGATAGCCTTACAACCAAATATAAGTCTGTCAGTTCGGCCTGTACTATATACGCGCTGTCATTTGCACCACTTTTCTCATTTCCATCTTCGTTACCATTTTCATCTTCATTCTGGACTTCATTTTGGGTTTGGCTGATGTCAAAATCCATACTTGAGCTGCTTACCAAGTACTGACTTTTCAGTTTAAACTCCGAGTCAAGCACCAGAATCTCATATTCGTTTACCTGAACCACCCGGCTATTCCCGTCAAAGTCGCCAACAAACAGAGTCGGACTAGAAAGCCTCATACCCACCCCATCACCTTTAACCTCTGCTATTTCTCCGCTATCATCGTCAACCCTAAACAAGCTTGAGGCCACCTCGCTGCTGCTCACCAGGTACATCCTGTTTTGGAGCTGTAGAGTCCACACATTCCGGATGCTGTTTTCCCGCGAACTCTTGCCCTGCATAAACGACACATCAAACGACGCCACCATTTCTGGCCGCACATACCTCTGCATCGCCACCAACAATCCCTGCGGAAACACCCCAGCCGACCCTACCAATTCCAGGTTATCGTCCCCAGTCAGCCCGCTTCCTCTGCTGCTGCTCTCCTCCACCTCAAACTGTGTAAGTGGCGCAAAGCTGTTCAACGTGTCGTGGAACACATATCTCACCCCATCGACAATCTCAACCTCATCCTCCACCTCATCCTTCTCATCCTCGCTGCTGCCTCCAATCTCTCCCTTGTTTCCTGCCATATACACCTCCTTTCTTTTTTTCCCTCTCAACATATGTCCAGCCGCCTTCTCATCCTCTTCCTCCTTGTACAGATCGTCCAGGTCATCGTCAAAGTCATTCTCCTCACCTGCTCCCCCTTTACCTTTATCTACCTGCTTACTGCTACTTTTGTCCATCCTTTCGCCCCCACCACCACCACCACCACCACTGCTGCTGCTACTGTTCGTCGTAATTCCTACCAGAATTGAAGTCCCTCCTCGAGTTCCAACAAAAAACAATTGTTCTCTGTTATTCCCTTCACTAAACATAACTTCATTTTCTGTTCCTACTTTGATCTCTGTTATCGTCGATGGCACCAACGCCAACATATCGCTGCTTTTAACCTTCCATTCATCATCAACATTTACATTAACATCAACATTTACATTAACATCAACATCAACTCCCTCATCCACTCCCTCGCCTTCCATCGTGCCTTTAAATACCGGTCCCTGTACTTCCATTTCTATCTCCATGTCTGTTACTCCCCTTGAATTTCCCACCAGCTTCACCACCCCCAACTCTCCAATATCGTTCCACAACAACACCCGGTCGTCCCCAACCACCAACGCTTTCGCCCCATCAAGTCTCCACTCCAAACTTTCATATTTTTCCTCTGTTCTGCTTCTCTTACTCTTGTTCTTACTCTTGCTCTCGCTCTTGCTTCTCTCCTTTGCGCTCCTCACCTTGTCCAGCCCGCTTGTACTGCACGAGTACGTCACCAGCCCCTGGTTTATATGGCTGATCGACATACTACCTATTGCCAGTATCCCCCCTATCCGCCTCTTCAGCCCCATCACCTTAAACGTATCATACGACAACTCCTCAACCCTATGAATCAACGCCATGTTTCTCCGTGTTACATCTATCGACACTATCGCTATCATACAGCTTTTGCTCCTTTCACTCAACGTCCCTGCCCACGTCCCCACCGGCTCGTACAGCACCGCCAACGTTGGCTCGTTATAATCCTCCAAAAACTCCATATCTCTAATATTTTCCATCTCCAGCCCTACTTCTCGCATGTCAATCACATAGCTCTTTTGCTCATTACCCCCCTTTTCCCTATCTCTTTCCCTCTCTCTATCTCTATCCCTCTCTCTATCCCTCCCCTTTTCTTTTATTCCCAAGTTATTCCCTCCTATTGGCAACACTGCCAAATAATCTTGATACACCTGCATAACTGCACATCTCCCATTAGGATCCATCCTCAACTTTCCCGAGTTCTCCTTATTTGTCATTTGCCTTTGGTATTTTTCCTGCTCGTAATAATGAATCGACGTCGTTACTATTTTTTGCTCACTCTCGGAATACTCCACAACCGACATTTTTGCCTCTGCAAAACTCATTACCAAACTATCCGCCATATTTCCACTGCTGTTTCCCTTCCTAATCACTTGGATCCCTCGAACCTCTCCCTGTAATCTCCATTCCTCCTTTAATTTCAATCTATACCCCTTACCAACTCCTACACCTTCCTCTCCACCACATTCTTTGCCCCCCACTTGCTCTAAAACCTTTTCACTTTCTATCGCCAAACTATCCCCATTCTTTTCGACCTTATATTTCTCATCTCCCTCTTTTACTTCCTCTTCTGTCCCATCAACTACCACCTGGTACAATTGAAGTAGATTTCCCCTAATTACTATCAATTCTGTCCTTTCTGCGCTGGTAAACCTGCTGCTACAGCTGTACTCAATCGCTGTTGGAGGATGAATCTCCTTGCAATAAGTATACATTCTCCAATTTCCTCGCTTTTCTTCCGCTTTTTCTCTTTTTCTTTTTTACTCGCCTCTTTTTCCCCCGCGTTGTTTACTGTTTTATTCTCGCTCTATTATTTCTTTTCTCCTTACTTTTCTTCACTTAAATATCAACATTCCTGTTCCGCTTCTTGTTAATCCAAACCACATTTATTTCCATTCTTTTGTTTTAATGAATTTTTTTTTTTCGTGAATTTTCATTCAATTTCATTAATTAGTTTATTTATTTGTTTTTTTTACTTGTTCAAAAAATATTAATAGGTTTAAAAGAAGAAAAAACAGCATTGTTAGCTAGAAAGTTGCCTGCTTAGCTCAGTTGGCAGAGCGTCTGCCTCGTAAGCAGAAGGCCTCCAGTTCGATTCTGGAAGTAGGCAATTCTTTTTTATTTATTTACTTTTTATGAAATTCAAAATAGGCAATTTGTTTTATTTATTTATATTTTTATTTATTACTAATATTGATTTTTTTTTATTGCTATTGCTATTGCTAATTTTATTGATATTTAAAATAAAAAAAAGTATAATACTATTCCAAACTTAATAACGCCAATTTGAACGCGATATGTCTAGTAATAAATCTTCAAAAACAAACAGTGCTCGTCAACTATAATCTATGTTTTAAATCCCTATCACTGCACACACCGAAGCTCCCAAGCTCTGTTTCAACAATGTCTCATCCAGGTCGTGAGCTATTACCAAAAAAAATACATACATATAAATATATATCAAGAAACCATTTAGAATGTCATATTTTGCTTTTTTTCCCTCTTCTAAACCCCAACAGCCAACATAAATCGCAATCATATATTTATAATCTCACCATTCTCCATGTATCCCCAGTACGACATCTGTGCAATCGCCTCAACTCTTGCAGCTTTTGCGGCCTCCTCGACCGAAATACGACGCTCAACCAGTGCTGTTCCAATCAAAAATGACTTTGTCACCATAACAGCCTTTTCTAGCGCTATTTAATTAGTTTAAAAAACACACATAAAAAGTCCCTTTAGTACTGTATTCCAATCCACTCACATATACCACCATTATCGCTTTCTCTTTGCCTTTTCAAACATAAAACTAAAAATATCGCCATTCTGTTTATTCCATAGCTCTATTTCAAACTTAAAACACGCGCACAAAACTTCCAACTCACCTGCTAGCTTTAGCGGTGAATACCCCTTCATAAACTCTCTGAAAATTTCATACGTCTCGTCATTCTGCTTCCCGTTTATCACCCCATTAACCACGTTTATCTTGACCTTAAACTTCCTCTGTGCCCAATTAATAATTGGATCAAAACACTCAACCTGCAACTCAACTAGCTTTTCCGGGAAGTCCTCTTGGAATATTACCGAATCTGTCTTGAAGTATCTCAACAAATCGTTTATTACTTCCAATCGCTTCCCCTCCGTATCCAATCCCTCTTGTGCTCTGAATGCAATCGATGTCTATCAACAATACACACCACACATCATTGTTTATTGCCATTAATATCTTTCATATTAATCCAACACCCAACACCCAACACAGCTATTAATAGTCTTACCAATGGCAATGCATGCGTCCCGTTCAACTTTGTGAGTGCTTCCCATTCACCAGCTATAAGACTTGCGTATATACGCTGTTTTGGATCTATAACCAATCTCTCGCCGCCTGGAATCTTTAAATCTCTATGATCCAGCTTTATCAAAAACCCCTCGTTCGTTTTTTCTAAAGTCGCTGCTTTCCAGAATCTTTTAGGAACGGGTTTCTTCTCTAAAAGTTTGCCATATTAAAATCATATATTCACATTTGTTTAGCTTGCGTAATTTCTTGGAAATCCAAAACTAGTCCCCTCAATTCTGTCTCCCAAAACAAACGTGTTTCAAACAAATACAGCAACCCGTTTAATCAATAGTTATTCTACTTTTCACGTTTCGATAAACCTCTTATCCTAGTAATCGCTCTGCCTCAATTACTAATCAAACGCTGCCTAATTTTTTAATCCGACTTGCTTTGCTGCGTTCCAACTCTTATCAATCCCAACAATCAATAAAAAAAAGAGAATAAATCCTGCATTACCTGTTGATTCTGATGCATTGCTCTGTGTGGCATCGCTTTCTTTTTGTCTTTGTGTGCTATTGATCGAAATGAATCTTTGGGTTTCTAATCTTTTTGCGGCCCCACTCAATCCAGCTAAGCTGCGGGTGTACTTGAAAATTCTGCTTGCGAACATAGCCCTTTACTTGCTCTGCCCTTTAGATTCAATTATGTCCCTTGATTTAGAGAAACAAATAATTCAATAATTATTAAAAAAACGAGAGAATGAACGATCAAGACCAACCCAAACTTTACTCCACGGTCCATTTCAAGTATATTTTTCCACTTGAAAAATTATACAAAAAAAAAAATAACGATTTAATTTGATCCCAATCGATTCTATTCGATTCGATTCGATTTGATTTTTTAACATCTTGTACTTTGTTAGCCTAATTCTACCTATTGGCTTTGAGTAATAAAATACCTAAACCTAACCTTAATAAAAAAAAAATACATATAAATTTGTATATATCAAAATACAAAATACACTTGTTAATTTAAAGTTCTAGTAGTAAAAGCAAAAGTAATATGGACTAGAGGTGGCACCATAATACTAATAAAACATCCAGGCCTTAAAGAAAATAAAAAAAGAAGAGAAAACGCCTAGACTCTAAAAACCTATAATCTAAAGAGAAAAGTAAAATCATAAATACCCCACCCGACTAAATGCTTTTAGGCTTTAAATACGCGGCTGTGATATTGTACCCCGCCACAAACTCCTGCTCGATTTTTATTTCCTGATCTTCGGCATTCTCATTGCTAGTATTATGCATCAAATCCTTAACTACAGACAAGGCAGGTTTGTCTGAAAGCTTCCCTTCCTTGTCGTGATCTTCAACAAAATCCGACTTTCTAACGATTTTGGATGGTGCTGCTTGCAACCTGGGCCTTATTGTCATCAACGGCGCAAACGCTGGATGAAGTTTTGCTGATACCGTATGGCTGTTGGAGTCCGGGTCGTTGTGACGGCTCATCACAGCAGACTCTTTCAACTTGATTTCTGATTCCAATGGGAACGAGTGCGAAGGCTTGCTAACTCTCATCAGATTGATGGGAATACACTGTCCATGCAGATTGTTCCCCCAAAACACCACATCTCTTCCGTATTGTGGTTCGTCTTCATGACCGTTCCATAGCTTATTTTCCTCGACATTGGTCAAATTGTCTTGGATAGCCAACGCGTGGCTATTACCGGCTGACAACTCACAAACACCGATTGATCTCAGCTGCTTGGAAGACTCGTCGTATTCAACCTGATCTGAAAGTCCTTGTATCTTGATTGGCGTTCCTTGAGTGGAATTAAACTTTTTACATCCCAATTGGCCACTCGATCCCTCCCCAGTAGCAAACACCTCTACTGGAGATGGGTCGCTTGAGATATTTCTAAAGGCATGCACTACAAAGTACGTTGTGTTTCCTCCTGCTGCAATTCCGATTGTATCAGGCAAGTTGCTTTTCGTTGTAGACTGGAACAACTCTCTTGGAACCTTGGTTGGGACATCAACATAATCCATCTCATCGCCCACCTTTCCCAGGCCTAGTTGCCCAAACTCGTTTGCTCCAAACGAGTAAACACTTCCACTGGCAGTTCTGACTACTGTGTGGTTATCTCCGCATGCAGCCTCAATAGCGTTGTTTATACCATCAACTTGTCTGAGCGGGTATGACATGCTGTTTTTCTTGGATTCATCATCACTGCCTTCGGCTTTAAATCCCAGCTGCCCCTTATTGTTTCCCAGACTGTTCACCTTTCCTGTGAATGTCCTTCCCTTGCCGGTTGTGACCGCAATATGGTTAAGCCCCGCAGACAACGAGTAGATTCTACACCATCACATTCAGAAATTGATAAATTAAGTTCAACATAAAAAAAAGGAAAATTGGCAAATTTTCATACGGAACTACAAATACCGATGCTACAAGTACACCATACTCTGTTGATATTAGCTCTTGCGCTTGTTTTTTTTTTTTTTTTTTTTTTTTTTTTTTGTATACTTACTCTTCTCCAGATTCCAATGGGGGGTCAAAGGTCAATGTTGAGTGCTTTCCTTTCGAGTCCTTTGTTGAGTCCAACTCCACAATGGTATTATCTCCCGCCAGTACAAATACTTTGTCGCGACTATCAATTAATTATTTTATCCAACTATTCTTGAGGCTCTCAACAATTTGATTATTGTTTATCTAACAGCAAATACCAATTGACCAAACCAACTCTAAACTAAACGATATGCGGATACCTACCTTGTAACAACCTTCTTGGCATCTTTATTGGCAAACGTTACCACTGGTTTGTGCGACTTTTTGGATCCCTCAAATCCTTCGCCCCATTGATATACTTGGCCTTTATCATCAATTGCAGCTATTTTCATTTTATTTCAGTTTTACTTTTAGTTTATATCAATACTATTTATTTATTTTTTCTTTCTTTCTTTCTCTCCACTAATATCTACTTTGTAGTATTAGCATGTATCATGTGTATGTTATTTAGCTGTTCTTGGTTTCTCTGAGCCAGCACCCACATGCTTATCTACGGTACTATATTGTTTTTTTTTGTTGTTTTTTCTTTACCTGCGTGGTTCTCTGAAAACGAAGCTGATCTCAGCAACTTTCCATTAAAAAAGTCAACTCTATGAGGATGCATATAATCTAAATCCTCAAAGTTTTCAGGGTCTAATGTGCCATGCTCGTTGGACCCCCAGGCATACAACCCTGGGTGAGACCAGGTCCACTCGACCTGCTTTTCAACAGCAGCTGAGGTTTCAGCCTCAACTTGTATTCCTGTGACATTGTTGTTAAATGGCTCCTTGTTTTTTCTCTCCTTCAAATCAAATACATCCAAATGCTTTTTGTTCATCTTTTCACTGAGTATCAACTCTTTGTCGTGCCCTGCTGGATTGGAATCACAGGAATGGTACCTATGATATGTCAGATATCCTACCAGCGCTGCACACACTCCAAAAGCATAAATTCTTCCATTTCCTCTTGCGTTGTAATACATATCCCCAGTTCCAACACTTGAACCCCCTACAGTGCTGGGGTAATCGTTTATTGGTTCATGTGATGGTTTTTTGGGCTTATAATCCTTTGGGTTGATGTAAGAGTTATAATGCCTCTTTTTGTGGGTTGTGCCAAGCCTTGCGGCTGGTTTCTTTGGATGAAACTTGTTCCCACAGTTTATTCTTGGCTGAAAATGGTGTGGGACAATTCTCATGTTTTTGCTTAAAATGACCATATTAGGTCTTAGTGGACTAGTAAATATCATTTTTGTGGTATCTTAGATCGTATAACTCTTTAAAAATGTTTCTATATTCGGTTGTGAGTCCTTTTTTTTATAGCCGTTTGTATTTAAAAAAAAAGTATTTTCTTTGTTCTACTGATTTTGTTAATTTAAAAATACAAGAGAGATATTGATCACAATGTTTTTTTCACTTTGCTCTTAAGGACCAACTTTCAAATGGTGTGAGAACATTATGGGGGCAGCATAAAAAAAAATAAAAAAACTTTATTGCCAAGTATGAATTTTGTATCTTAGTAGACCTGTTATGTTATGCAACTATTAGAAATAAAAATAAACAATCGATTACAGAAGAGATATTAGTGACCTTTCGATGAACCTTTCAGGACCAAAAAACAGGCAAAATAAATGTAATGAAGAAAAATAAAAATAAAAATGGGTGACCAGTAAATTAAAAGTAACGGCATAATATTGACATTGGGGATTACAGTTGGAGCTTTTTATATATTTCAAAGCTGAAAGTAATATTAGAGGTAAACTCACAACCGGCCCGGATTGTCTTATTGGTGCTATATCCGGCGTATACAAATGCAGTCGTAGGTTACAAGTTTAGTTGCATAGTTGGGATTATATAAAAGTTTGTATTTTGGGTGTTTTAATGCAAAAATAATTGAATTATCGTTAGTTTTGATAGGGGCAAAGTGGCAAAGCAAACCAAAACAAAAAAAAAACTTCTGCGCCAGAAATCACCTGGTTTTTTTTTTGTTTACGTGTAATTGGTCATATTGCGTGATATATGGCCCCTTTGCTATGAAGCAAAGATATATAATTTTTTTTAGTGGAAACTTTAGGCTAGTACCAAATATCAATAAGAAAGATAATCTTATACGATTGGACTTGGATAAAGCAATTAGAAGATGTGTCTATCTAAATAAAAACGTACGTAAATGAAAAAATAAGAAAGCAAAGAGGGGGTGGTGGAGAGGGGGAGTGGGGACAATAACAAAGTTAATTAGCAAAAACTACTACGCTAGAAAAAAGAAAAAGAAAAAGAAAAAGAAAAAGTAGTAAAGGTAAATAATAAAAAGTAGCGTAGTAATCTAAATTAGTAATAGTGAGGAGGAAAGAGTAATTAATTGAAAGAAATAGAAAAGAATAGAAAAGAAAAGAAAAGGAAAGGAGTTAGATAAGTCTAGGACAAGTTAAAAAGACCCTTCTTCTGCTTCTTGTCGCTTGGGGTTACAGGGCGGTTTTGGCTTGAAAGCTTCTTCTTCTTCTCCTCAAGGTCGTGGCGTTGCTTTTCAAGGTTGAGTTTCATTTCTTTGTGGCGGGTAAAAAGCTCTTCTTCACTTTGCTTGAGTTTAGACTCCTTTTCCTGGACTTTCTGCTGGAAAACAGCGTTCATTTCAGCCTCCATTTTCTGCATCTTGATCTCGTGCAACCGTCGTTCTTCTTCCTGGTGAGCTACAGGGTTGTACTCGCGGAAGACGGAGTTGTCTTGGACATGGCCCATAGTCAAGAGCTTCTGGGAGCGGTGGTTCTCGTAGAGCGCGGTGTCGGTGAGGTCCTTGAGCTCGCTCATGTGGGTGCAGATCAGCATGCGACGGAGCTTGACAAAGTCGTTATGAGACTCGTTGTCAACCTCAATTACGCCCCATGGGTATTTACGTCCACGTGCTGTTCTGCCCTCCCCAACTTCGTACTCCTTGTCGCTTCCAATAACCGCGAATGGAATCTTGCCAATCATATCCTTGCACTCAGTAATGGTCTCTGGGTCATCGAGGCTGTCCCAAGTAGGCTTGAAGATCTGGATTGTGTGGTAGTTTATATCGGCCATGATTCTGGTCTTAAACCCTGTCAACTCCTCTTGGGTCAGAGTGTCTGACTTTGAAATTATAGGAATAAGATTCACCTTGGTGTGCATTCTCTTCATAAACTCAATGTCAATCGCTCTCAACGCGTGGCCAGTTGGCTTTATAAAGTAGATCAACGCGTCGATTCTGTTGTCTGCTATTTTGCTTCTAATCACCCGGTTCTCCTGCCCAAGGAACGCATCAAATCGTGACTCGACATTCTCTAGAATTGGCTGCCAGCTGTCTTCGTTGTTAATGCTGTTTCCAAACCCTGGTGAATCAACCACTGTGAGACGGAGTTTCACCCCGTTTTCCAAGATATCTATAAACACACAAACCGATCTCATCAATCAAAACTCTTTGATTTAACTAGTATGATAACATTATTTATAAATATAAAAAACAAAACTCGATTTGCTGGAATATACTGGTATCATTATGTATCCGTTCCACGCCATCCCACCATGTGCAAAGCTCGCTCAAAACGCACAAGCTGGTTGTTATTAACTAGCTGTCAATTTACCTGCACTCATCGAAGTAATCTCTACTCCCGACACTGGCTCGGATACCTCCTCTTTGACTGGGAATATCTTGGTTTCAAACAGTGTGTTTATCAAAGTAGACTTTCCTATCCCGGCCTCGCCTATTTCAATTCAGTTGAAAGTAATTAAAAATCTAAACCAACACCCGTCATTGCCTTCAAGCAGGTAGAGGACACTTGGCTGCATACCACAGCACTCCTTCTTTTCTCTTCTTTTCTTTGCTTACCAACCACCATTAGTGTAAAGTTAAATCCCTTTTTGATTGACTTGCGATGAACCTGGTTTGGCAGATTTGCAAACCCAACATAGCCTTGGAGCTTTTTTTTAAGAGCCCCTGCGCTGCTACCCTATGGAACACATGGTGACAAAATAGACAAACATCTTTTTAATTCTTGTTTTCCCTTTTTTTATCCCTATAGTTCCTGGTTTACCCCCCAATCTACTCGCTATCTTATCATCAGAAAAGTGTTTTTTAAAGTCAGCACAAGACTTGAGAGTGACCATATTATCCTACCTTCAACATTGCTTCAGTCATCTTTCAATTGTGGCTTATATTATTTTAATTCCAAGCTTTGAAATGGTTTATGTTACTTTTTTTATAAAGTTAAAAGCTTCTACTTTTACAAAATACTAGGTAGAAAAAAAAAAGAGTCCTGGTTTACTCACTACAGCTTTTTTTTTTTAATCAATATGACTTAACGCTTTTCTACTTATTTCGCTTCCTTATAAATGCTGACTATTAATGTGAAAAAAAATATGAAAAAAGCAAGCTTTTCAATCGCTAAATACGCTAATTCTCAAAACCTATTTCGGGGTTTCTATCAATTTAAACTATACACAACTTAAATTCTCAGTTTACCAAACAACAAGTACATGAAAAAAAGCTAAAGAACTTAAATTACCTTATTTTTTTTTAATTTTCTTTCAACTCGAATCAGCTTTTACTAGAAATCAAAATAAACACTTGTTTTTTCTGTTTTGATTTTTAATCTCAACCGTTGAATCAAACTGCAACTTTTTTTCTTTTCTTTTCTTTTTAAAAAAAAACACATATATTTAGCTGAATCAATTGGATCTGGATCCAAACCATGTTACAATGTTTATACGATTTAGTAATTTCATCAAATTTAACAAAGCCCATTTCTAAAGTCCATGCTTTCTATTTTTATCACTTGTGGTCCATTTATCCAACAAGTCTCTTCCTCCGTCAAATCAGCAGAGTTTTGGTGTTTTTTTATTTATGTTTAATCGAATATTTATTTTGGTTTATTTTGTTTTTTATTGGACTATACAAAAAAAACAGGTCTTTAGCAAGTATACAATTGGCTGCTCTAAATGGAATATTCTGTTTTTCTATTGATCCTTTCTTTTATCAATCACATTTATATAATTGACATACCAACTTTTCCTGATCTATTATTGCTGTGCCCTCTTTATTTATAAACGCCATTTATATTCCATAACTTTAATCCCATTTTCTGTTATTTTTAATCAACAATTACTAATTTGTTCTATCCTTGTAGCCAATAATGTTAAAACAAATGCCGACAGTGTAGCATCGCCAAAAAAACGAGTAAGATGTACTTGAGGATTCCAAATACAATATCCCAAGTCTTGTTTACAGCTAAAAAAGTACGGTTTAGGCTGGCTCATCTTTTTTACGTACAAACGTAGAAACTGTGATAGTTGCAGAAATGTTTGCAGCAGTAGAACTCACCTAGCCAACTGCCACATACCATTACAGCATTGCACGCCTCGATACAAAAGCTGGGTGTGCTATAAACATTGTGTCTATCTCTTCTCTATTAAAAGCATAGGCCAGTTAAACAAAACAGCGGCAAGTATGGTGATCAACACATGTTTACCTATTGCAGAGTCGACGCAATAAGCTGTTATTTGCTCTGGAAGTTTCCAAACCAATAATTGCATCTACCGGTTTATTTAAATAAAAAATAAACATGTTGACATTGATATAAACATGGTATAAATGCAAAACAAGTTTGTTTGATGAATAAGCGAATAGACCAGCTCACGCCGCATTTACTACATTGATTGCAGTGTACATGAACACGTGTGTGGATTGTTTATTGGTATGCGGTTAGATTTTCCAGAAAGAAAGAAAGAAAAACTTATCATAAGCAAAAAGAAATATTGTTTACTGATATATCAGCTGTCAACATGTTGCGTAAAGGCTATATGAGTTTGAATTGCGTTAAACTTGGGATCCATCAATCTAAAACAGGAAACGTTGTTGTCTGATTATATACCACTTGTACCAACTTTTTTTTAAAACACCCACACTCTATATTTATCAAACGCGTTTCCTCAAATCTACTCCCGCTCATTCTACTTGTAATTAGATCGTAAATTACTTTATTAATTCTCGGTCGATGTGTTATCATGGTAATGAGCGGTGAAAGAATGAGTGATTGGGCTTTTTCTGAACCTGAAGCAGAGGGGGGGGGGGGGGGGGGGGGGGGGGGGGGGTGTATATTTTTTTGGGCACACCTTATAAAGTGATGTTTGAGTTAATAGGGTTGAAATAGTAACACAGCTGTTGTTTTAAGAGTTTGACCTCATTTTAACTGGCAATTAAAATATCACAGTTAAACTTCAACAAGAAGTATATTTATAAAAAAAAAAGTGTATATGGGTCAAAATCAAAATGTTAATGGATTGTTTTTGAGCCAAGAGAAGAAATCTAGCAAAAGTAGAATGATATTTCAACGACAAAAAAGAACAAAATTACAAGTGAAATAAAATAAGGTTTAGTAAAAAATTCAGTTTTTGTAGCATATTTCCACAGTAACTATAATCGTTTAAAAGTGTAAAAACAAAAAAACAAAAAATAAAAAAAGTCAAGTAATTTCAATAAAAAAAAGCAAAAAAAAAGGTCAAGTCGGAGAATAATAAATGATAAATGGAGAGAAGAGTAAAAGGATAAATGATTAGGGTAGTATCGAGACAAAACAAAGTATGGATTCCAAAACGGCTAGTTAGGTACGAAATGGAGTTAGTTTTACAGAGTGCGGGACTGGAAAAGAAGGAGGTTGGAATAGTGTTTGTTTCAAACAGAGAGATAAAGGAGATGAATTCGGGGTATAGAAAAGTTGACAAGGCAACAGACATTCTGTCGTTTCCATTAGGCAAGGTCAGTTGGTTAGTTGGTTTAGAATGTATTGATTTAGATATAGTGGAAAAGAAAGATGGAATAAATAGTCAAAAACAATGTGGATAAATGTGAATAGTTTTCGAGTCCAGGGGTGGTAGATAGTAAGGGAATAGACTTGGGAAAATTAGACAGCGACACAATAGAGGCACTGGAAGAAGAATCTCGAAATCTTGGAGACATGTACATTAGCGCACAGTACGTTACCAGATACACAAGGGAGAGCAGCAACCCGGTAATTAATACACTAGACTGGATTTCAACACTGCTTGTCCATGGTTGCTGCCACCTGTTGGGTTATGACCATGAAACAGATACAGACTACAAACTGGTAAGAGTATAAAAAGGGAGGGAAAAAAAAAAAAAAAAAAGTTGGGTTAGGGGGGTTTTTAGTTTGAAAAGGGAGGGATTATTTACTAAAGATTATTTGGGTAGTAGATGGCAGAAAAGGAAAAGGAAATGAGAGAAAGGATAAAAGAGTTGCGGAAAAGAAGCAAGAAGAAAAAGATAGATTAATAGATTAATAGGGATTAGATAGGGGATTAGAATAGATGATTTGCAAGAGATTTATTAATATAAAAGAAAAGATATATTAAAAAATAAATAATTAAATAAAGAATAAAAGAAATAATAGTAATAAGAGATTATTCAGACATCTTGTTGAGAGCAGAACCAGCCTTGAACCAACCGATTTGGTTGTCATTGAAGGTGTGGTTGACCTTGAACTCGACAGTTTCACCAGACTTGCGGGTAAGTCTAACAGTGAGCTGTTTGCCAGGGGTGAGGGAGGTTAGGCCAAGAACGCTGACCTTATCATCAGGGTTGATGAGGTCGTAGTCAGCAGGGTTAGCAAAGGTGATTGGAATGACACCCTGTTTCTTCAAGTTAGTTTCGTGAATTCTGGCAAAGGACTTGACCAAGACAGCAACACCACCGAGATGGCGGACTTCAAGGGCAGCATGTTCACGTGATGAACCCTCACCGTAGTTCTCGTCACCAATAACGACCCATGGGACGTTATGGGCCTTGTAGTAGCGGGCAGTGGCAGGAACGGCATCCCATTTGTTAGTGAGGACATTGCGGACATTGTTGGCCTGATCATTTTCGGCATTGATGGCACCAATAAGCATATTGTTGGAGATGTTGTCGAGATGGCCTCTGAACTTGAGCCAAGGACCGGCCATTGAAATGTGGTCAGTGGTGCACTTGCCCTTGGTCTTGATGAGGATTGGCATCTGGTCAAAGTCCTTACCGTCCCACTTGGAGAATGGGGCAAGGAGCTGGAGGCGGGTAGACTTGGGGTCGACCTTGACTGAGACGGAATCACGTGACTCTGGGGGAGCCTGGTAGGTGTTTTCGCCGAGGTCGAAGCCTTTACCGGGCAATTCAAAGCCGGTTGGGGGGCTGAACTTGAAGGGTTTACCGGACTCGGTGGTGAGGGAGTCGGTCATTGGGTTGAAGTGGAGGGAGCCGCTGAACACCATTGCAGTGACGATTTCAGGGGACGCAACAAAGGCGTGAGTGGCAGGATTTCCGTCGTTTCTTCCTGTGAAGTTTCTGTTGTACGAGGTGACAATAGTGTTTGGCACGCCCTTTTCAACATCAGTACGGTCCCATTGTCCAATGCAAGGCCCGCAAGCGTTTGCGAGAACTACACCTCCAGCCTCGCGGAAGGTCTGGAGAACTCCGTCACGCTCGGTTGTGGCACGGACTTGTTCGGATCCAGGAGTGATGGTGAATCCAGACTTGATTTTGACACCGGCATCAAGAGCTTGGCGAGCCAATGAAGCAGCTCTGGTCATATCCTCGTATGAGGAGTTGGTGCATGAACCAATCAGACCAACAGACATCTTTTCAGGCCAGTTGTTCTTGATTGCGGTTTCCTTCATCTTTGAAACTGGGGTCATCAGATCTGGGGTGAATGGACCGTTAATTCTTGGTTCAAGCTTGTTGAGGTCGATTTCAATTACCTGGTCGTACTTGTGGCCTTCGTCAGCACGCAAGTTGTGTGCAAATGCTCTTGATGCTGATGCAATTGCCTCGCGGCTTGTTGAGCGCAAGTATCTGTCCATACTGTCTGTGAATGGGAAAACCGATGTTGTTGCTCCGATTTCTGCTCCCATGTTACAGATTGTTCCCATTCCTGTTGCTGAAATTCCATCAATTCCTGGTCCAAAGTACTCTACAATTGCTCCTGTTCCCCCCTTCACTGTCAGAATTCCTGCTACCTCCAGAATCACGTCCTTTGGTGTTGCCCATCCTTGCAGCTTTCCTGTCAGCTTCACTCCAATTGTCTTTGGACACTTCAACTCCCATGGAATTCCTGCCATCACATCTACTGCGTCTGCTCCTCCTACTCCTACCGCTACTGATCCCACTCCTCCTGCGTTTGGTGTGTGCGAATCTGTTCCTATTATCAATGCTCCTGGGAATGCATAGTTCTCAATCACGATCTGATGGATAATTCCTGACCCTGGCTTCCAGAATCCCAGTCCGTACTTTGCACACGCTGTTGAAAGAAAGTCGTACACTTCCCCGTTCACCTCCTTTGCTACCGCCAAATCTACCTCTCCGTTCACCTTTGCTTGAATCAAGTGATCACAATGCACTGACGAAGGCACTGCTACCTCTGGCATACCTGCTGACATAAACTGAAGAATCGCCATCTGTGCTGTTGCATCTTGGCACACTACTCTATCTGGTCTCAACTTCAAGTATGACTCTCCTCTAATTATCTCTTGGTTAGCCGCATCTTCCAAATGTCCATACACTATCTTTTCTGAAAGTGACAATGGTCTCGCCAATCTACCCAATTCAATTCAAGTCATTCCATTCCATTTCAATTGCTATTCCTTTTATCCTCATATATATATATATATATATATCCCCATATTTATCCACATTCTCACCTTTTGCGTACTGTGCTAATGTTTTCGTCAATACGTTTATAGTCTATGAATTTCTTGCTCTCAAGACGTGACATTGGAACTGATTGAGGTACTGATGCAAACCCTCTCATTCCTGCCTTCAAGCATGAAAGCTTGTTGCCCTATTTCCCACCAATTATCTCTTATTATTTTCCCCTCCTTATACCTCTTCTCTCTCTCTCTCTCTCTCTCTTTCTCTATCCCACTCCTACTCTCGTTCTCTCTTCTTACCTGGATTGTTCTTTTGATTGTGTTTGAAGAAATCATCTTTTTTCTTTATTTCACACTTTTGATTTGCTACTCTACTACCCTACCAGTAATTCAACATTTCATTTACATTATTGTTTTTTCTTGTGCTCCAAACTTGTCCTATATTCTCTAACCTCCCATCTCATTCAAAACCTGCAACTTTACTATGTTTTCCACACAATTTACTACTGTTATTCAGAATATATGTTACTTGAACTTTATTTACTTGATAGTTTTTCTGTTTCTGTTTCTGTCAAAAGTTTAATAAAACAAGCTTATCCTTTTATTTCCTCGTTTACTCTACTTTTTTATCCTTTTTCACCATTTCCACTTGATTCTTTATTCTTTTTTACTTGCGTTTTTTTCTCTTTTTTTATTTTCAATTTGGATTTTCGTTTTTTAAATCCCAATCTCTCTATAGTTTTCTTATTTCTTATTTGTTTTTTTCTTTATCTTTTTTTTTTTTTCTTCCTCTAATTCTATTTGGTTTCATTTCAATTGAAAAACATTTATCCCTCTTACATAATCCTGTTCATATTAAAATATATGTATACTCAGTCTTTTTTTTTTTTTCCGCCCTCCACAATCAACAATTTTGTCAGTTTAGTTTATCTTTTTCCTAGCTCTGCTTTATTTTGTCTAATATAAACTCAACTTTTACCTTGAAATGAATGTGGTTTTTTGACCCTTCAAGCTCCTCTGATTTGTCGCCTTTTTATTTTATCTCTATAATCTATAGAATCCCTTAACTTCCATTTCAATTTGAACTTAGGAAAACTTTCCAATTACAAAACAGAGTCACAAAGTTTTTCCTATTTTAATTTCAAAATTTTTATTAATTAATTTTTTTTTCTTTTTGATGAATTTCATTCACCTTGCTTTTGCTCCTGTTTTCATTAAATCGCTCTTGATTTAAAAAGCCACCTCGCCACCCCCTCCTCCCAACTTTGGGTTTACCATTGGACTTTGAAAGTTTAATTTTCTTTTTTAACTGCATACAAACCACCTTCTGGTTATTTATTTCAATTAAGCCTTTTCTTCTTATCTCCAAATATAATCTTTAAACTACAGATTTCCTGTCCTGTGCTTGGAACTGGATTATCTTTATCTCTATTTTTTTTATTTGACTCTCGCTATCTTATTACGGTTAAAATTACGTTTTGTCCATCTTTCCTATCTATTTCCAACATTCGTTCCTTCCTCTCCCCCCCCCCCCCCCCCCCCCCCCCCCCC
>LUVW01000043.1:151703-204163 GCA_001661515.1 Capniomyces stellatus
TCCCCCCCCCCCCCCCCCCCCCCTCCTGGCCATTGATTCAAGTCCTGTTATCCTCACCAAACTATTAGTAACATTTTACTATCTAAATAGAATCAATCATTCTCCATTTCTCAAATATCCCCTTTACGGCTGAGTTATCCTTTTAATCCATTTCTCTTTTTTTTTAGTTTCCCTTCTTTTTATCTTTCCACCAATTTCCAATATTTTCAATCAACCGTTCCTTGTTTTACCTTTGTAATTTTTACTCTAATTCTTTTCAAATATCCTTATCTCTCTGTTGTAATTGGCCAGTACCCCTGCTCTCTTCTTTACTGAATTACTCGTTCTTTTTTTATTTTTATTTTTTTCATTTACTGAAATACGTTTAATTCGTGTTTTTATTACTATTTCGTTGTTACTTTTTACCAGTAATCCACTTTACATTTTCATATGTTAATTTCTGGATATTTGCTCAATGTTCAGCCAAAATCCGCTTTGAAAACGTGCTTCACAAATATCCAAGTCATCTTAAAATCATCTTGCTGACCTCATTGTTAGCCCGTCTGTTGATTCTCATCAACCGCTATTATCGTAGACCATCATCCTATGATACACTTGCTCACTTTTTTCTGTTTTCTGTCACGATTTTTTAGCCTGAATCCATGTTTTCTGTTTATCTTCCTTTTTCGTTTTTATTTTCAAAATGCCTCAAGCATAAACAAATATATCATTGACTAGTCTTTGGATGTATTCAACACTCAAAGTCATGTTGGGTGTTTTAAAGTATTCATTTTAGAACCGTTCTTTTTCTTGCAAAAGTTCATGTACCTTGTAATTTAGAATAGAGTTTGAACTGGCATGTGAAATTTCAACTTTAACCACAACATCCCGACAGTCCGATATTATTTCCAAGCCACTCTAGCACAATATTCTAAACAACCAGCCAAAAATAATAAACATAATAACATTAACAAACTAGCAAGTTTTTGATTAAATAAACTGTCAATACAAACTGAGATCACAAAATTTCCTCAAGGTGACTTGCCCGAGTGGTCCAAGGGGTCAGGTTTAGGCCCTGATATGGAAACATGCGTGGGTTCGAACCCCACAGTCATCATTTCTTTTTGATTCTATTGTCCAAAATGAAGATTTTACTCAAACTTATAAAAAGTATTTTTATTTTAGTTGCAGTTTCAAAAATGGATAAATTTAAAGCGTGGAGTTTGAAATACATTCAGACCAGAATGTATGAGCCAATAGGACACAAACATTTTCCATTCTTTGCTTTATTTTATTTGTCAATTAACTGAATGAAAAGAGCAGGAGAAATTAGACCAGCAAATTGCCAACTTGGTTTTCTTTTCCCCACCCAATTGTTAATAAAAATTCAATAAGCTGGTAATAATCAGCATTTCTTGCTTTAATTTTTGCAATCAGTAAATTCACAATTCAAAACACGATATAGCGACTTGCAAACACGGCTTTAAATCTTGAATTGAAATCCCAAGAAAGCAACAGCCCAGTGCTTCAGCGAATGAAAAAAAAAGTGTGGATAGAAAGCGTGTATAGTAGAAACAAAAGACATGGTGGTGAATTAAATTGGAAAGCTGAAGACACATCATTAACCTGGTAAATATAAAGACGCAAAAGTAACAGAAATAGCACAATATGGGATCCAAAAGAAAGAACAGAGGCAGCATAGACAAGAATTCCGAAGGAAAGAAGGAATTAGATGTAAAAGATGTAGCTGTAAAAGATGTAGAAGGAGAAAATGTAAATGTAGAAGGAAAAACGCAAAATTTCCACAGTGAAGCCCCAAAAGAAAACACAGAGATAGAAGAGAGTATCGAAAGCAAGGATGCTGGACACGATGAGGATTCAGAAGACGAGGAAGACGAGGATATAGAGCCGGTTTTAAATTATAAACAGATTAAAGGTGGCTTGGTGGAGATTTTTGAAAGAGATTCTGCAAGCGTAATGCTTGTGACAAACAAAATTATAGTAAGCAAACGAACGCACTTTTGTAAATGAAAGGAAGGATTAAGAAAGAAAGAAAAATGACGAAGAGTAATAGTAAATAACTGATGGAGCTTGTTTACTGAAATAAATAGGTGTTGGGAACCCATGGCGGTTTCGTTTACGTGCTGGATTTGGAAGGAAATGTGGTAAATAGGTGGCAGAGTCATAGGGCAGCAGTGACGAGTGTGTCGGTAAACAAGGGTAACGAGTATATTGTGAGTGGGGGAGACGATGGAAAGGTGGTTTTGCATGGGTTATTTTCGTTGGAGCGAAAGATAGTGGCAGACCATAACAGACCAGTGAAGGCGGTGGTTATTGAGCCCGAGTATAGCAAGTTTGAAGGGAAAATAGTATCAGGAGGAAAGCTGGGGTCACTGATTTTGCATGAGGAAAGGAGGTGGCCTTTGAAAAGGAGAGATTTGGTGCTTGATGAGGGCCGAGGTACAATTCAGGCGATTGTGTGGCAAGGGAAATATATTGCTTGTGGAAATGAAGAGGTAAGTTGGCAGTTGGACAAATAAAAGGGATTATGGATTGGTAGTGGGCGTAAAGTAACTATTGGGAAAAAGGAAGGAAAAAGAGCAAAATTTACCATGTTTAAATTGGTTGGCTTTGCAATTAAGATAAAGAGTGGTTGAGTAGATAAAAACAAATAAAAAAAAAGAAAGAGAGAGAGAGAGAAATATTGGGAGCAATTATAAATCAGAAAAATGTAATTTTTTTGGAAAATAGGGAGTGATTATATACGATATGGAGACGCTGGTTCCGCTAACATTTATCCAGAGAGTAGCAAATAGTCCAATGACGGAACTGTACCCGTGTAGGATACAATGGGAGGAGGAGCGGAGGCTGGAGATTGTGTGGGGGCAATACGTGCAATTAGTGGAGCTGACAACGCAGATAGTAGGGGTAAACAGGCAGGAAGAGGGTCAAGGCAGCCAGATATATGCAAAGGTGACAAAGCTGATAGAAAACGATGGAGCAGTGGTTGGATTTTCACAGAATAATGACGAGTACCTTGTGCTTGTCTATGGCGGAGAAATGCACAAGGAAATCGAATCAACAAAGAAGAGTTTGGAAAGGGGTCAAGGGGTAGAGGAATCAGAATCAATTGGTAGTGGTAGTGGTAGTGGTAGTGGTAGTGACAGTGGTGATGATATTGGTGATGAAGAGAGTGGGGATGAAGATGGGGAGATGGCGCCAGAGTTACGGACAATAGGAAGCAATTTGGAAGAGAACACACGAGATGTGTTGCTGGTTCCAGGGTACAAGATGTACATAGCGAGCCAGTACAGTCTGGTGCGAATGGGGAATGTGTACAACGAGGCAGGAAACAATAGTAGCGAAATCGACAAAACGTGGTATGTAGTGAGTCCAAAACAGATTATCCGGGTGAAGGAACGTACTTTTAGAGAGCATATAGAGTGGCTTATGGAGAGAGGGCAGGTGGCAGAGAGCTACTCGGATATAATGGATGCACAGAGGTACCAAGTGGGTAGGTATGCCGACTTGGCCAAGGTTGAGCCAATCAGTGTACAGTTGCTGAAGGACGTTGGAGAAAAGTATGCAGAGATACTGATGGGTAGGAAAGAGTACCAGGAGGCGGCGAAGGTGGTGGGGTATGTGCTGGGGAGAGTTCGGGAAAGTGGGGGAGGAGTTGCGGAGAAGCTTGGGGAGCTGTGGGAAATGTGGGCGTTTGAGTTTGCAGCGGCTGGAGAGCTTGGGGAAATAGCCAATTATTTGCCCAGAGACGTGGAGGGGATTCCGGCAACGGTGTACGAAATGGTGTTGGCACATTTGCTGTCAACGTCGGTGGAAAAGTTCTGCAGAACGATTAAGCTGTGGAGTCTCAGCTTGTTTAACGTCAAGAGTGTGGAGCTGGCAATGATTGACAGGATCAACAAGATTGAGGCAGAGCAGAAGACACGAGCAGCCAGCACGACAGAAGCAAAAGTAGAAGCGGAAATGGGGGGTATGCAGCTGGGTGGCCATGATCGCGGCGGTGGGAACGAGGTAGAGCTGCTGCAGAAGGCTTTGGCGGAGTTGCTTGATAGGGACGGACAGCCAGGAAAGGCGGTTGTTTACTTGCTGAAGTTGGGGGAAGTTGGGGTGGTTGATCGAATAGAAAGGGAGAATCTGGTGTCGTTTGTGCGAAACAGAGTGCAATTGGTGATGGACTACGACGAGATGTATATAGAAATGACGGAGAGCCAAAAGGTAGGAGGATCAGGAGGCAGTGGGGGGAATTGCGGGAGAGGCGAGGGGAATTCAGGAGAAGAAAGTGGGGAAAGTAAAAGTAGACATCAAGTTCCGCTGTCTGTGAGTTCTTCGGCGCCCGGAGTAACGTTATTGACGAACCACACATCGGCAGTTCCACCAGCAACAGCAGTGTCGCAGCTGCTGAAGAGTCCGAAGCAGTTGCACGTGTACCTGCACACGCTGAGGACAAAGGACCCAGACTTGATGCCGGTAGAGTATGGTGACTTGCAGGTGGAGTTGTATGCAGAGTATAACAGTGAGCTGCTGATGGGATTTCTGAGGTCGAGTTCAAGCTATGAGCTGAGCAAGGCGTGTCAGATTTGCGAGATGCGGGAGCTGGTCAACGAGACGGTGTACTTGCTGGGGAGGATGGGCGACTTCCGGCGGGCACTGGTTCTGATTCTGTACGAGTTGGGTGATGTTGACCAGGCGGTCAGATTTGCGGCTGAGCAGAGAGACCAGGAACTGTGGAATGATTTAGTGCGGTTTAGCATGATTTCCGACCCACAGCCAAAATCAAAGTCAAAACAAAAGTCAAAGAAAAAGCAAAAGCAAAAGTCAGACGATCTTTTTCCTGAACTCAACGCTGATGTTGCTGCTGATCTGCGTCTGGCACTTTTGTCACGAGCAGACCGTAACTTTATTGACCCAATATCTCTGATTCGAGGAATTCCAGCCCACGCTGAGGTTCCAGGAATCCACGGTGCAATTTCAAAGCTGCTCACCGACTCCAAAATGCGCATTGATTTGTGTCGTGGCGGACACACCGTGCTGAACTCAGACAACCAATCGTTACTGCTCAAGTCTATGCGGTATTCAAACCGTGGGATCCGCCTTGACTGCGATAACTCTTGTTTGCTGTGCGGTTTGCCCATGTTTGAGTTGTTCCGATCCCACTCAAGTTCCTCCGAATTTCACTTGTCCACTCCCAGTTCCCCCGCCCCGGTTTCTGCTAAAAACGATTGTGACGTTCTCACTTTTTGGTGTGGCGATTCTTTTCATGCAAAGTGTCTGCTGCAACCTGACCTCTTCAACAAGGTCCGCATCCAAGCTTTATCACAAACCGCCCACCACCTCCAATTTTCTTCTGCCAAGTCGTCCCCCTTCTACAGTGCTTTGGAGTTTTGCTCTACTTTTGTTGCCTCAAAATTCGCCAAATCTTCCTTCATCAAACAGTACACCTCCCCATCTTGCCCCGTTTGCTCCTCTAGCCTCTCCCACTCTTTTGCCCACACAAATTCCCCCCACAACCTATTATCTTCCCCTTCTTCCTCTCCTTCCCCTCATTCTTCCTCTTTGCCTTTAGCTCTGCGTTCTACTCCCGCCCCCAACTTCTCGAAATGGAAAATTCCTACCGATTATTCCGCCAGTTACAAACCCAGCCCACAGATCCAAACTCCCGAATATGATGTTTCCAATGATACTTTGCCCAACATCCAAACTCTAGTCTTGTAAACTTCTTATTTTTCTCCTCTTGGTTTATTAGCTTTGCTATTGGTTCATTAGCAAGTTCAAAAGAGCTATCTTATTATTTATTTATTTTTGCTTTGATTGCATGCTGTTATTACTTTTTCACGCTGTTTCTGCATTGTTCATAACTATTTGTTTTGTTTGTTTTTTAATTTCACAACTAAAAATATCACTTTGATTCTTTATTGTTTTTTTTGCTATTGATATGAACTTTCTAGTTTTTATTTCCCACTACACTTCAGAATCTCGTCTTAAATCCCAGAATCCCTCCCCCCTCCTGACAGCTTCCCAATCGCTTTTTTTTTTGTAGTTATACTCCTAGAAATTTGTGATTGTGCCGAGAATTCTAGTTGAAGTCAATACTAAATATTAAAAAAAATACGTGATGAAATACATTTCCGATTTGGTTTAATCAAATCCTGAAACATTAACCCAACCAAAATCCCGTTCCTTTTTTTTCTCTTTCACAATGCAATCAGAATCAGTGAAAACCAAAGCACTTTACCCGCTCCTCCTCCTCCTCCCCCCCTTTTTATTATTAAATCTACCGCTCTATATTGTCAAGTTGGCCAAAACCCAGACTGGTTGAACAGAAATGATTTACAACATCAAAACAACCAATTTAAGTCAAATCAATTAATAAAAAAAACAACTATAAATAATAATAAAAAAACGGGGAAGGGAGAGGATGTGGTGGCAGGTTTGGAGATTTATAGATGCTGGTACTCTCTATAAACACAGTCTGGTTTGAATAAATTATCGTAAAGTATCACAAGCTGAAACATAAACTCTTGCTAATGACGCAGTCCTACTAAACCGCAAAATCAGTATCAGTAGAACCAGAAGCCGCCAAGTCCAAAAAAAAAAAACCCCCACCGAGTGTAATTTGTAAAGTATCCAGGTGATGAAATACCGGCACAATACATATGAACAGCAAGCATATTTATATATATATATATATATATCTTTGTTTCTTCTTGCTTCCACAACTGCCTGTATTCAAATAAATAATCAAATATCAGATACAACTGTATTCTATCCTGCAAAAAATCGGCAACAAAAAGCAATAACACTGTATTAACAACAAACAAGAACACCTCAGAAAACAGATAATCTACGCTTGATTTTTTTTTTTAAAAATAAAAAATGATTTTCCAGTCAAAATTCCCCCCAATTGATATCCCAAACGTTGACCTTCCAGGCTTTATCTTCAGTAATGCCAAAATCCATGCAAAACGCAAGACCAACCCCAACGTCTTTGCCATCTGCGACAGCCCCACCGGCGTTTCTTTCACCATCGAAGAACTAGAAGCCAACACCATAAAATTTGCCTCTGGCCTCAAAAACCGCTTCAACTTCAAAAGCAACGACGTAATGCTCGTCTTCTCCACAAACTCCATCTACTACCCAATCGTGTGTCTCGCCGCCATCATGAACGGCGGCATTGCAACTACCGCCAACCCAACTTACCTCGCCCACGAGCTCGCTTACCAACTCAAACACACTAACGCCACTGTCGTCATCACCAACTCTGAATCTCTGCAAGTTGCTAGAGACGCCATCAAACAGTCTGGACTAAACATCCCTGACTCTAAAATCGTCCTCACCGATGTACATGGCCGCACTGGAAACTTCAAGCGCATTGAAGACGTTTACTCGGACATTCCATTCACTCCCTACAAAATCTCCACCAAGGAAGAAGCCGAGGACAAAGTCGCTTTTCTGTGCTACTCTTCAGGAACCACAGGTATATTTGCACCTCCCATTCATTCTATTTACCCATCTAGCCAAATAATCATTTCTCCCCCATACTCTATATTATTCCTATTACTACGCAGCTACTAATTATACACATTATTTGGTCCGCACGGGTTCTTTTAGGCTTACCAAAGGGCGTAATGTTGACGCACAAGAACATCGTTTCCAACATTTGCCAACTAGAAAATTTCAGCCAGATAAACGGTTGGTTCTCTGATTACAGCAAAACGTACAGGTACATTGCCGTGTTACCGTTTTACCACATCACCGGAATAACCGGAATTATGGGTGTTGGGCTGACCACCGTAAGTTCTCTCACCCCCACCTTTTTTATACAAACAGCGTGTACTTTTTTTTCTTCAGTTTATAGCTGCAACTCCCCCCCCCCCCCCCCCCCCCCTTTTTTTTTTNCCCCCCCCCCCCCCCCTACCTCCCTTTCTACTTCAAATGGGTTGTACTTTTTATTTGCTATTCATATATAGTTTACTAATCAGCTATTTGGTATTATTTTAATTACAGGGTGTCGGAATTGTGTCTGTGCCAAGATATAGCACCCAGGTATTCCTCGAAAGCATCGAAAAGTACAAGGTCACTTTCAGCCACACAGTGCCGCCAATTTTCATTGACCTGGTGAACAGCGATATCACTGATAAGTACGACTTGAGCTCATTGGAAATCATGACCACTGGTGCTGCACCAATGGGTGTTGAGTTGCAAGACAGTGTTATAAAAAAGCTTGGAATAAACGTTATCCAGTCCTATGGCATGACAGAAACAAGTCCTGCAACCATTGTAACCAGCCACAAGTATTTTAAACACGCTGCCATTGGTGTGATTCTCTGCAACAACGAGGCTAAAGTTGTTGACGATGATGACAACGAGCTGGGCCCAAACCAGATAGGTGAACTCTGCTTCAGAGGTCCTAACATCATGAAGGGGTACTTGAACAACGAAAAGGCAACCAAGGACATGATCCATTCAGATGGGTTTTGCTATACCGGTGACATTGGGCTTATTGATGAAGACGGATTCATGTTCATCACTGACCGCAAAAAGGAGCTCATCAAGTACAAGGGCAACCAGGTTGCACCCGCTGAGCTAGAAGCCAAGCTTATCAGTAGCGACGACGTTGCTGATGGTGCTGTGATCGGCATATACTTGGAGGAACAAGCAACCGAGGTCCCAAAGGCCTACGTTGTCTTATCCGCCAAGCATGCCAAATCATCTGCCATCCAACGAGAGCAAGTTCGGAAAAACGTCGAGACCTGGTTTAACTCCAACGTTGCCCCCATTAAAAAGTTGAGAGGCGGGTTGGAGCTGATTAGCGTCATTCCCAAAAGCGGTTCTGGCAAGATCCTTCGAAAAGAACTTTTGAAAATTCACACCGCTAACAAGCTTGCAGAAAAGAACGCCAAGCTTTAAAGAAATAATAATACACAAGCGGAAAAGTGGGAACCTCCCCAGCATATGTCTTTATTTATTTCAATAGTTTACAGCCAAATACTCTATTCTATTTAACCTATTAGCGATACTTTAGTTTTACTTTGTTTTATTCTCTAAAACAATTATGTCAAGTTGGTTGGCGAACCCCCCCCCCCCCAGGTGGTTTTACTGGTAATATGTTTTTGCTTATCCTTTTATAAATTGATGTACGTCTTACCCGGTCAGTTAGAATCACCTTTGCTTGGCATCACACACGTATAAATTATCTTATGATCTCAATGTTGACTACCGCGTTTTTTCCGCGAATATACGTGCGTGTTTATTGAAAATAAAACGTGCAATGGTACTTCGAAGCGGTCTGGCTGTATTTAATACCCCCTGTAATTTCTACGGCTCTGTTACTATGGTTTATATCTCTACATAATTCGCTTGCATTATAACTATAGTTTTTTTCTCTTCACAATGTAAATGCTGGAATAACTGGAATTGAAACACGCGTTGATGGTTATTATACTGGCCTTTTTTTTGGTCTAGCCTTTTTTGACTCTAACGATTTGACACTAATTGCGGTTTATAAATGTAGCTGGGTTATGTGTATTTTTACAACATCTGTATTGGCTGCAAAATATAATTCAGTTTGGATTAGTTGGTTGTTGATGCATTTTAAACTTTGTTGATCAATTTAGCTTTTGTTCCGCATATATCAGAGTGCTTTAATTTTTTTTTTTACTGGCATTAGGAAGAAACTATTTACTTTTTTCTCTTTATTAATACACTGAATTCGGACAAACTACATACAATACATTGATGCTTTGCTGTTGGTTTGGTTATAGGTTTATTAGCTTGAGAGGTTCTTACAAACAACTGTGCTAGCTTTTGTCCTGCTAGACTGTTTATAATATATTACTTTTGAAAAAAAAAATAATCTAGCACTTGATTGACCAGTTACTCGGTTTTTTCATTTAATTACTAAACGAGATTTTTGCTACCAAAAACAAAAAATTGGGTTATCCAGATTCATTTCTGATTAATTAAATTCGAATCGAGATTTATAATGCCAAAATCGCATATTTATAGTTCATTAGTTTTCTTTAAAAATTTAGACAAAGGCTAATAAAACTCTACAAAACAAAATTATTTGGCGTAGCAAGTAATTACTGTTCAAACCTAGCCTTAATTATAATTCAGACTCAATTAAGTACTGCTAACACCGGCTATCAATTGCTACACAAGCTTAACCATCAGCTACTATTCAAACCTAACATCAAAATGTATAAAACGTCATTGAAATACCCTCGCTATTTGTTTTAGATTTTAGTAATAAACTATAAGGACAATTTTTTTATTTAAAATTATTTAGAAGCCCTCCAAAGATACATTTGTTGGCCTACCCACTCTTCCTAACTACAATAGACAGTACATCGATATACAGGACGAGAAATAGAAAGTAGGGCTAGCATTTTTGAGAATGGTGGTTAGCAGAGTTCCTTTTACTCTACTAAAGGCAGCAATTATCTTAAGTATTGTGGCAAACGGAAGCGTTTTTAATAAAGAATCACGACCGTCGGATGTGGTTTACAGCTTTACTGGGGTAGACTCGTTTCCAAGTTTAAAAGGTGTCGTTTCCGATAAGGCTGCAGATAGTAAACCCGAAGCTATAAAGGCAGCCAAGCTGTGTGCAACATCTAACCGGCTAGACCGAGACAAGCTGCTTGAAACAAACGGGCGGTTTCTAAAGTTGCTGCCTATTAGCCCGGACTATGTTGTTCATAAAAGGGAGCTAAAAGGTCACTCGTACTATGTAAAAATTGAGGAAAAAAACACGCCAAAGAGTCAAAGTCCCAAGTATTTCTTTGCAGCAAACCTGTTTAACAACGAAGAAATTATACCCCATTTTTCAACAGAGCTGATGCGTGTGTTTGAATACCTGGGGACAGATAACATTTACCTGTCGATATACGAAAATGGATCCACTGACAAGACAAAAAAGCTGCTTGAGGATTTCTCACTGAGTTTAAAAAAGCTGAAGGTTAAGCATTCAATAGTTACCAGTGCAGAGAAGAGACCTGCTGTTTTTCACCGAATCGAGTACTTGGCAGGCCTACGAAACAAAGCAATGGATCTTTTGGCTGAGAATGCAAATAATGGGATCGTGTTTGATAAAATTGTATTCATCAACGATGTAGTCTTTTGCAGAAACGATGTGTTGGAGCTGATACTTCAGTCAAACACACACAAGGCCGACTTGACATGTCCGTTGGACTTTACCAAAGTGTCTGAGGTCCACAGCTCACACGAAACTATCATTAAAAAGTTTAGAGATACCTGGGTGTCTCGCGACATGAACGGAAGGATGTTTGTTGGCTATCCAGGGAAACTAACCTCCCACGACAAATCAGAAGAACGAATAAAAAGAGGGCTTCCATTCCAAGCACAATGCTGCTGGAACGGTATCGCTGTTCTTAATCCTAAACCGTTCTATTCTCCAATGAACTACAAGTTTAGAAGATCGGATACCAAAACCAACGAGTGCTCAGCGTCCGAATGTTCGTTACTGTGCAACGATTTCTGGCAAAATAACTATCGCCGTGTCATCGTTGTCCCCACAGTGGAGGTTCCTTATGAACTGAAGCACTTTGAATTCCTAGATAATAAATACCATAAAGGTATGGATATGGACATCGATAAGCCGTTCAAGCTAGAAAATGGCCCAAAGCAGGTTGTGTGCCTTGGACTTACAAAGTACAACGAAATAAACCCCAACAAAAACGGAGTGGACGTAAATTACACAACCAATGGCGTAGAGGTCATATGAATAAACTAGAGTATATGTATATCTATACATATTTGATTAAGATAGACTATTTTTGAATGATGTGTGCTGCCTTGGTCTATTATTTCTTTTTTCATTTCCACCGAATTTGTAACTATAGCACTTCCTGTAAACCGAAGAATTAGTTTACCTGTTAACTTGGACAATAAATATACACCAAACTGCAGTTATATATGCATACATTTAAAGAAGATAGTCCGGTGATCGATATTTGAAAGCGTGTATTTGGAAGAAGATTGAAAGAATAACATATTATGCTGGTATACATAAAATAAATACAGTCTCGGTGTGCGGGTTATATACAACTACAAAAGTTATCCTTGTTGGAGCTCGTTTAGCTACTCTGGTATTAGGTATAATTGACGTAAAAATTTACAATAGTATAGTGAAGTGTAGGATATGTATTATAGTATAGCAGCAGTACCACAGGATTCATGGTTTTTTTTGCTTTTTAAGGTTTGCTTTTTTTTACTATTTCTTTTTTATTCGTCATGGATTGGCGGGCAGTTGGTTTCAAATGATATCTTGGTCAAGTCGTCATTCGAATCATACACGTTGTCTTGAAAAGTTACTGCCGAGCCTGGTCTATTCCTTTCTTCAAGTTGTTCCTGTTTCTTAATTTGTCCATATGTCGAAGATTTTAAAAAAGTGTAGACTAATGAAAACTTCTTTTCTAATTCTCTCATGCATTTAGTCACTCGCTCTAGCTCCTCGTTATTAATATCGTCAAGTAGCTTGTTCAACTATTATATGATATTACATTAATCAGCCACATTTTTTTTTCCATAGTCTAGTAATGATTGTGTGAAATTTGTTGTTTCGGCGGAAATTTGCTAAACATTGTATTCCTGTATCAAATAAACACAAGAGTTCATAGCTCGACGCCAAAACAGACACACATAGACAAGTAAATGAATTGGTTTGATCGGCTTACTCGAAGAACTTGCTTTTCGATTTTTCCGTACTCTAATAAAAGCTCTGCTTCTTGTGTAGAAATCCTAGAATTCATGATGGTGTTTTGCTTTGCTGTTTGGAAGATCTGATAGCCCTTTTAATCTCGAAATCCAGAATAAAAGAATAAACGACAAAATTAACAATAAATAAATGAATAAATGCCGAAACTTTAAATCTACTGACTTGTGTTTGCTCGAGTTACGGATCTAATTAAGCTAGGTACTTTTTTTTTCTATAGGAGTTGGGCTTGAAATTTATATTTGGAACCAAATTGAAACTATTTTATTCACAATTGTTTTAAATATAGTATGAATGAAAAACCGACCTCAAAGTCAAAATATTAAGAGTATTGTGCTAATGTTGTGTTCTGTATTTTATGTGTTTTATTTTTTATTTAGTTTTAAATACCACCAACGCTGTAAAACAACACAAAAAAGCGGCGATTTTGGCATTTGTTTACACTTTCAAGGTACTGTGGTTTAAAAATAACAATTCCAGCAAATAATGACTTAGGAATCAACATTTTATTCCAGTTTCAAAAATCTAAAGAAACTATTGCCTGTTTATTTTTATTTTGTCTGGCATCAAATGCTTTTTTTTCAACACTGCTACAATCAATTAGCTTGGCTGTAATAATATCAGCGATAATTGGTGATATTTATTCGCCTATACCCTAGTAGCTGGTTTATAAACGATAAGGATTACTACCCTCCAAGTAAGTCATTCAATAAAACTCGACACAACTTTATAAAACTCGATACAACTCGATACAACTCGATACAACTCGATACAAATCAGTGATTATTATGTTCCCAGCACCGTGTTGGGCGGATTAAATGTAGAGCCAGTACTTAATTGTCGCACTGAGGGATATCAGAACATTGCCTCAAATTTCTTGAAAATTATGAGCTATATTGTGCTTTGCTGGTCGTTCATAGCAACGGTTACTATTACTCGAGTAAAAAATCAACATAATATTCCATAAATAACAACAATAATAGTAAAAGCTGTCGTATTTTTCAGCTAATAGGCTTATTGGTATGTATCCAAGTGAAATGCGTCAAGCTTCTCGGTATGACCCCACTCATTGACTCATAGTTTCTCAGCATTTCTATTTATATTAACGGCCTAGCAAAATAATATTGACTCGGGTATTAGCTTTTTATGGTTTTTAGATTCCTTTTTTTTTTCGGAATGTTTTCAGCATTTGTTGACTAAGTTAAACGTAAACAACAAAGCAGTTGAAACAATGTTCCAATTAGATTCATTCGCTGTGTACAAACAAACAGAGTTAGTTTGGCAGGCCATTGGACATAAAAATGTTTATTGCGTTTTTAGAAAATATTGTTAAATCAAAAGCCAAAATTAACTGTCGTTTCGGTTACAATAAAAAATTATTTGTTTATGCAGAAACAGAATACCGAACTAATAGAAATTCCAGCTGGAAAGGCTATTTTGGTCAAGCTAAAGGGATGTTGCCTAATGAGAGTTTAGTGTTGATGCTGAAAGGTCGGATCTCTTATTTGTAAAACATATTAATCATATTGCTTGTTTGTTTGAATGTCAATTACTGGCATTGTTTATGAGAATTAAAGCTGTAAGCCTAATCATTTTTTTTGTCCTGAAGTTCGCTCAAACCCCAACGTAAGTCGAAGGTCATATCACACTTGTACCAAGTTGGCTGCAAAAACCCAATGTTTGATAACAAACCGAAAGCCCCAAAGCTCCAGAATATAAAGTTTGAAAACCAAAAAATACCCTTGCTTTGCAACAATGAAAGTTTACAATTGATTAATTAAAAGTACCAGTTTAGCTTGAGTACGGGTATACTCTATGTTTAATTTAGTGATTTTAATGGGTTGGATATAAATAATTAGTGTTCAAGTATTGCCAATCTATTTCTTCTTATCAATTCAAGATATATTTTATCCATTGTATAGATTATTACTTTGATTGACGAGATCAATACAGTTTTATAAAATTCATTTTAAAGCCTGTTTAGCTTGGATTATTTGAGATTGAATAAGCGACCAACATAAAATCACCACTAAGGTTTCGATAGCATATCTAGTATTTTTACCAAGAAAATACCAGATAAAACACGGAGCTTGGTATATACACATATTGCGGTAGCAACTTGGAGCCATAGCTATCACACTATTACCTCCTTCATCAATACCGATTATATCAACTGCTGTTAATTCAGGTAGTATTGTGATACATGCCTAATAGCTTTTAAAATCAAACAAAGTCAGAGCCAGGAAATTGAATAAAAGTACGGAGTATAGAAGATATGGATTTTCTCAGTAAAGTTATAAGAAAGTCAAAGAGCCCAGGCACAAACAGCGAGCAAGCTGACGAAGCAGGGAATAAGTATAACAGCAAAGCCGACAACAGCCATTACGGCAATAGCAACACGAATCTTAGCCCAAATGACAAAAGCATGAGAGGTAGTTCATCAACTACCATCGGCGAAGGAAATATTAGTCCTACAAACACCACCAATAGTGCTAAGATGATTTATGCCAACACCAACACGAATACAGGAGCGCTCAGTACCGATAAGGACAGATTTAGCGATACGAATAAAATGGCTACGGGTAATGCTCCACATCAAAGGTCAGATAGCGGTGAAACACTTGGTGGGGGAAAGTATGGCGATACAGTTTTGAGCAACAAAGAGATATCAAAGGTGAAAATAGTAAACGAGGCTGATTTGAGGGAGATGGTGGACACACGATCAAGGACATTTTTTGATGGCGACCATTGTAAAAGCACAAAAGTCGACCTGGGAGATTTCCTGTTTTTCCGTACGGTTGGTACCGGCTCGTTTGGGCGAGTTAGGTTGGTAAAGAAAAAAAGTACTGATGAGTTTTTGGCAGTAAAGATTCTGAGAAAGTCTGAAGTGGTTCGTGCAAAGCAAGTAGACCACGTTAACAACGAGAGATCGGTTTTGGCGTTCTGTGACTCGCCATTTATTGTCAAGATACACGGAACGAGCCAAGACAGCGTCAATCTTTACATGTTTATGGAGTATATAGTGGGAGGAGAACTTTTTACTTATCTAAGAAGATACAGGGTAAGAACAATTAGCTATAGCAATAGCAGTAACCAAAATTTACAGTACACGGTTAATATTATAAAATCCATGATATATTATAATACTATATAATATATGATATGTTATAATACTATATAATATATGATATGTTATCAGTAATCCAAAATCTATAATACATGGTTAATATTCTACAATCCATGATATATTATCAATAATCTAAAATCTAAAATCTATTGTTTTCCGTAGAAATTTCCGTCGCCAGTAGCCAAGTTCTATGCTGCAGAGGTGGCCTCTGCGTTTAGATACTTGCATTCGAATAATATCGTTTATAGAGACCTTAAGCCAGAGAACATTTTAATCAACTCGGATGGGCATATAAAAATCACTGATATGGGATTTTCCAAGTACGTCACAGACATTACGTGGACCCTATGTGGAACACCGGATTATTTGGCACCCGAAATCATCCAGGCCAAAGGGTATGGTAAATCTGTGGACTGGTATTCACTTGGTGTGCTCATATTCGAGATGATGGCAGGCTATCCGCCATTTTATGACAAAGACAAGTATAGGCTATACGAGAGAATCGTTTCAGGGAAAATCAGATGGCCAAGTACATTTGATCCCGTTGCAGGAGACTTGGTGTCTAGACTAGTAACGCCGGATTTATCCATAAGATACGGGAATCTCAAAAATGGGTCAAAAGACATATTTGACCATCCCTGGTTTAGCGAGGTTGACTGGGTTAAGCTGGAAAACTGTGAAATAGCCGCCCCGCTTATTCCACCCAAGAAACAGGATGGCGACACCAGCAACTTTGATAGATATCCCGAGTCAAATGATGTGTATGGCGACATGACAGCGTCTGATATCTATCGACACAAATTTTTGAAATTTTGAGACGATGGTCTTCCGACACTTGGTTTATGCTCGCTCGAGTATTATATATATAATATGGCTTCAATTAAGCAAATTACTATTATTATATTATTGAATTCCAATTTAGTAGCTTTAATTATTCTTTATTAGCTCAGTTTACAAAATGCTGTACTATTTCCATCAGTTTAAAATAAAAACACAGTAGTTTTCCCTTCTTTTATTCCAGTGAAAAAAAACCTTAAACCAATGCCCATCGGGTACGGACGATCTAATTGATTGAGGGGGTATTGGTTAATAGATTTGTTTAACAAACCTACAATAGCAGTGTTTTATAGTATTTTTATGGTGTTGTTTGATATTGATTCTATTGATTCTATTGCCAATAAACAACTAAAATAAGTAATTAAAAATAAAAAGAAAGCGAGAAAATGTAAAAGTCCCATTTAGCTGGTCGTTTAGAAAGCAAAGAATCCACATCGGTTTTTAATTGCACTAAATGACACACTATTTGCTTTTTTCTATTCATTCGCCTAAGTATTTAGATAAATGAAAGGTTAAAAGCGAAAGAACCAATCCATTCCATTTAGTCGATTTAACTCAAAAAGAAAACCAACGAAATCAAAGGCAAACTAAATTAAGGACGAATAGTCAAACAGAGAGTAACTAAAGTGAGAGAAAAAGTGTTTTCTTTTTTTTATTGGGTAGGCTATACAAACAGCATCAAAACCATGCGCCTCAAAAGATAGTGCAAATTAAACTCAGTTATGAGGGGGGGGGTAGTAGGTTCGGCTAGAAGTTTGATGGTTTATACCTCAGGGCATTTTTACTCTTAGTCTCAGATTGCAAGCATTAATAATTTATTATTCTTCAAATTGAATAATGCATTTCTTGGTTTTATTTATTACTGTTCTTTGTTTAATGTATCTCGTTTTGTGCTTTCTGTAGTAAGTTGTTTCATTGTTTGTCTAACTGTTTTATTATATTTGTCTATCCTTGTGAAAGTTACCAGGTCAAGTTTAGGACCGTTTCTACCCTGGTTATTTCCTTATTTTCCCTTCTTTCTTTTAACTATAGGGTAAATTAAGGAGAAATGAAGATCCAATCGATTTCTGCTATTATGTAACTAAACTCGAGAAAAGGTGGTTTGATAAAAATATCCAAAAATCAGGACAATAAATATGTTGCCTGATTTGAGCAAACTGGTAAATCAAATCACAAGCAGAGCTTTTCGAAATCTGAACAGGCCAAAATCTCAAACATATTATTCTGCCATAGAGACCGAGCTAAAATCAAACTAAAAGCAAAAAAAAAAAAAAAAAAAAAAAAAAAAGCAAACTAGAATCAAACTAAAGGCAAAAAAAAAATTGGTTGCTTTTTGTTTAAGGAAAATGGTGTAAGATTTCACATGAAACTTGACCACGGGAATAACTGATATTCAAATTCAAGGGATGTGTGTGATGGATGGCTTTTTGAAAATTAGATATAAATCGAATAGAAAATTAGGGTTTGGTATAAATACTAAACAAACAAGCAAAATTATCAAACTGGGCATATTAGAACTTTTTTTTTTATTAAAAAAAAATTATACATCAAGTAGAACTCGAACATTGTAATACAGACACCATACACTAAAGTAGCGATTGTCAACTGCTCCATCATATTTAGTTGTTGTATTTTAGCTCAACTTGAAATATTCGGGTTATATCGTCATTTTTGATTTTTTTATCTTGGAAAAAAGCGAGGAAAAAAAAAAGAAAAATTAGAAAAAAGTCAGATCAAAAAGAAAGAAAGAAAGAAAAAGTTTATGAGAACCAACTAATAGTTTAGCAATTCATAGTCTGCTGTATTTTGTAAAGCTTTAAACGATGAATGGGATTAGAGCGCACACAACACAAGCTTTGAAGCATTACTCTGAAAAAGAAATTAGGAGAGTGTCGGTAAGTACTGAATTTAAATCAAAAAGTGACTATAGCATTAGCGATGGTGATAGCTAGGCGGTATATTCGGTATAAACAACACACGGGCTGCTTTGTCCACGGCCAAGATATAACAAAAGTTATAAGTTGGTTGATTATCTCTTTCCAAACTGCGAGATAGCACTGAACATGGTCTAATATATACGTGCACACGTTTGTTTAAATAAATACACTTGTAGCTTAGCCAACTATACACACTGAGTCGATATATACTCAAAAAGAAGGATCCGACCAACTACAAAGTGTTTGAAATACCAACAAAATTTCTGTACGAAGAGCTGCCCATTAGACTGTCGCAGACAATAAAAGGGATTTACTCGGGGTTATCACCGTATGCCTTGCACCGGATACCGGAATTTAATTCGATTCTGAAAAGTTACACCAATGACTTTCAAAAGCTGATAAACCTACCGCCGCCAACAGACGTGAATGGAGACACGCAGTTTATCAAAGCTTTGGAGGAAATGAAGGACTGGCATCAATCAAAGCTATTGGTGGTCAACCAAGGGCTTCGGGAACTATCAAAAGCGATCAAAGCCGGGGACCCAAGGATTGTGCCAGGCTATCTACTAAATAATAACGAGAATGAGCTGGGGATAGGAGCAAGCCCTGCGATAGGAAGCACAGGAGAGCTCAAGTACAAGCGCGACAGCTCGGAGCTAGATTTGGACAACCCAAGCGATGCAAATGGCGTGGGATTATCAAACAAAAACGAAACTCTAAAATTTGCAGACTACAAAACGACGCGTCTGTTTGACTGGTTTTACTCGATGTGTTTGGGAACACAGCTTTTGATTGAGGACCAATTATATGTCAGATCGCACGGTGAATGCTACGTAAGAAAAATACAGCCATTGGAGATTGTTCAAAACGCGATAAATGACGCCCGCAGAGTCGCAGCAAAGCATTACGGGTAACAGTCTGACTTTATATATATACTTGCTGGTTCTACTACGCTTTTGAATCTTTGGATTTTGAGCCTATTTAACTTGTTTTTTTTTGTCTTGATCTATCTTTTTCAAGCTTTATGATTCTGACTTTCTAACAGTACGTATACTTAATAACGAACGAGTAGACGCGAGCCTCCTCAGGTGAAAATCATTGCGCCTAATCCAAACATATCCACGGTTTACATACCTCAGTTTCTGCATGGTATTCTGTTTGAACTCTTGAAAAACAGCCTGAGAGCAACAATGGACTTTCATGCAAACAAAAAGCCATCCGACATGCCAATACTGAAGGTTATAATGGTTGAGGGTGCAGAGGATCTGACGTTTAAGGTGTCTGATGAGGGCGGTGGGATGCCTTACAGTAGCGTGGAGAACATCTGGTCGTACACCAACCAGGAATCTCTTATTCCAAGCCAAGGAAACCCCGATCTAATGAAGCTGTTTTCCAACTCGCCAGACGGATCAACTAACAACACAAACCATGAAGTCGAAACCAACATTGACTATCCTCTCTATGGCTTTGGCAGCGGTTTGCCATCCGCTCGGCTTGTGGCCCGCTACTTTGGTGGCGATCTTGACGCTGTTTCAATGGAGGGCTATGGCTCAGACTTCTATCTCCACCTACTAAGATCGGGAAATGTACAAGAGTGCACTCCCGACTTGGCCGCCATGAGGATATTATCCACTTTAACTAGTGTTTCTGACCTTGTTGACAGCATGTACCAATCCGAGGAAATAGCCCAGGAGTTATAATCTGCATTTCCCTCCATCCCTCCATCCCTCCATCCCTCCATCCCTCCATTTCTTTTTCGTGCTCTATTTATTTTTCCAATCCGCAATCACCAATATACCAATATACCAACACACATATTGTGTGTTATGCCCTCCAGGCTGTTGGAATTTGGCTATATTTACATTTACCTTTATTAGCACTTCTGTCATTTAACTTTCAAACCAATGCATTTGTATTCTACTACGTTTATTTCTTTTCCCTTTATTAAATATAATTTCTACCACCAAAAAAACAATTCAGGTTACAGTTGTTAAAGTAGCAGTACCTGTTAGATATAAGCCCAAACTCGGACTATTACATCTACAGTTCGCTTAGTTACAAGCGCTATGCCTCTATGGCTCAAGCCAACAACGTCTTTACTCCAGTTTTTTATTTAAAAAAGCCCCCAAGTCCCTTATCAGGCTGCATTCAACAACGCGGCGAGTAAATGCAAAATCACAGTAGTTTACAGATGTAGGCTTTGAAGTTGTGGTTGAGTAACTTGCTGGAATTCATGTTGTACCCTGAAATGCCGCCTTCCTTGGCATTTTCCTCCAAGTAAAACAATCTACCGATTCTTGAATGCACCAACGCCATTGTACACCTAATAACAAGCATGCAAGTACACCAATTAGCCGTAGGCGTGGAAAACAGTGGTGTAGTCTCAATATACACAAGCTCAAAACACTTCAATATAAACAAGTAAATCTTGCCCGTTCCATCAACGTTTCTACCATCCTTACATTACACACGGCTCTCTGGTGGTAAACACATCCAATCCCAGACAAAGATACCCGCCTCTCTGATCAGCTGTCTCGGTGCCTGGTTCTATTTCCGCCTCCTGCAGCTTCCTTTTTCTGCATTCGTGACTATCGCTGTCGCTTTTATCGCTACTACAACCTTCGTTTCTGCTATTGTCATCTAGCAACGCAGCAGCGACGTTCCGGATACCCAGCATTACTGAATGGTTCAACGGGTGCTGATCTGTATTGCGGGAATCTCTGCTTGCAGATATCGCATTCTCTCTGCCCAGGCTTGTTATCACTGTCCCAACCTTCTCCTGTTCAAATACCAATACCCAAACCTTCCAGTTGAAATATTAACGCTTCAATAGCGGCATGAAAAACCAAGCCCCTCCGATTATTTAAAGAAAACTTTAAAATTTAATAAACCCGCTTACATCTCCCCTGCCCCCTGCCTCGCCCGCTTCGGTCTTCGCCAGTAGTAATGAGTCCAGAATATACTTTCTTTCCGACTCTGTAAATTTGTCCACTCTATCATTAGTTAAATCGATGATTCAGAAATAATCAAATTAAAGACAGTACCCACACTTAATAAAACGGGCACGAAAACATGGTCTGCTAAACACGCGTTTACCAAATTCAGTGTATTATAATATATTAAATGATTATTACAGCTCTTTGTTTTCTCGGAAAGATATTGTCCAGCACTTTCTCCACTCAACAAACTGTTCTTTAGTAGCAGGGGCGTATTTAGGAACTAGTGCAATTTCAATCTTCTTGCCTTGCCAATCTTGCTCCTTTAGAATTTCCAAAACCTTTTCTTCTGGAAGCGATTCCGTTTTGCAAATTATCACCTTTAAAGACAGCCGTTCTAAAAAAAATGATACCGCAAAGCACCCAAGAGCCGACAAGTTTAAATTTGAATACCACAGCTAATGAAGTTCCAGAAAATCATTTTGGAAATAAAAACGCGCTTATTCAATTTTATTTATAATCTAAAATGTCGACCAGAAAGCAACCATTATCTCACCATTTTTGTCTCCAACCTTCATTACCCGTTTTACATGTTCTAGCTTCGATAGTTGAGGAAACCTTTTGCCCACAAATCTGCAATTTTATATACAAAATACACTATTAATCTTGATACTTTGATTTTTTTTGGCCTACTAAATGCTGTTCAAAGTATTGTATTTCTTATACAGGTGGCTTACATTAAGAATTGGTTTGCTATGCTTGGCTCTATTTCTGTAACGTAAACTTGGACTGAGGTGAAAAGTATGGTTTAAGCAAAGCCAAGTCAGTAAAAATGTGTAAATATAGGCTTGACTTTCCTCTCACTCTCTTACTAAACACGCAGATAGTACTAAAATAAAAATTAAAAAACTTGAAATGGGATAAAGTTAATAAAGGTCAACGAATCGAACAGAAATTAATGTATTACCTGTTTCCAAGGTTCTCAATTCCTCCTCAGTCTTGACCCTTTCAATCGATATCTTTATGGATTCGTTTTCTATTTTCATATTGCTATTTACTTTTTGTGCCTCTGTGATGCATAAGGTGTTATGTATTTTCAAGTAAGCTGTGTTGGTGATATTATTTATGAAGTTTACTGCTGGGTTATAAAGCTGAAAAATAGTAAAGGATAAATCAAAAAAAAGTGCAGCCAAAATCGATTCTAAAAATAAAAAAAATAAAAAATAACGATCCTAGCAAATAATCAATAGCAACAGAATTATTATATCCAGGGCACTTTGATTGATGGTTTAGATCAAAAACCGAGAATAAAACAAAATAAATAAATATCGAGTTAAATTATTGTTGTGGAAATACTTTACAATCAACAAGCCAACACAACCATTGAAGTGTTTTAAACTGACAGGTTATATGGAATTCGATATTAATAACAAATAGACTGTATACGACAAGCCTAGATAAAGCAGAGAACTAAAGTTTAAAAAGTAGAATAGAAGGTTACAAAACTAAGGAATATAAAAAAGGTGCGATTAGATGTAAATGTATCTGGGTTTGGACTTGAATCTCAAAAACAAGTAGGCCAGAATGATAAAGAACAAAGCGATAGCTATGTTGATAAGCGCGCACTGGTAAACGGTGAATCTTAGCATCTTGAAGGACTCCAAAACAGCCTCGCCGGTAGGGAAGCAGGATACACCACCACCGGATCCACAATCAAACTCTCTTCCTGTAAATTCGTTCTGCATGATTGCCATATAGGTGTAGTAAATATAGCTGATATACCTTATCCAAGAAAGAACAGGAGGAATAGTATCGACGTTGACAGCGTTTCCACCATAAATCAGGAAAACAGAAAGAATGATTGGTGCAAGAATAGAAGCCACTTCTATTGATGAAGCAGCGGCAGAAATAGCCATGGCAAATCCAAATGACACCAACACCGTGGTCATATAAACACCAGCATAAATAAAGTAGCTTGCTGCATCAAGCTTGAACTTGGCCAAGAAATATATCCCTGACACCATAATAAGGTTCTGAACAAGAGTGATTGGCAGTTTGGTGAAAATCACCGAACACAAAAACGACGAGATTCTGTACGACCCGCTTGCCCGCTCTCGAGTCATCACCAATTTTTCATTGATCAGAACGCTTAGCATTGGCATAATCACTGGGAAAACCAAGTTGATGGCAACTAAAAACGCCAGACCAATCTTATTCTGTGCAGCCGCAAACCCAGTGCCCTCATTGAAGAATGTGAATCCGACCAGTAACATTGTTGTCACTGCACTCATGATAACGGATATCAACACCGCCTTGTCTCTAAACTGACGCAGCCATGATCGACGTAGCAGCGTGATAAACTCGGACATCCACGAATTATTAAATTCCACATAGTCTCCTCCCACCACCAAATTCATAGGCGTTTTTTTGGTGTTCATTACTTGATCCGACTCTTCGCCCGAGTTGCTTGTTGAAGCAGCCTGTGAATTTACATTTGTGTTTGTGTCCGAAGTATATATATCCTTTTCGCTTCTTTTGTTATACTCTGCCCACGACCGTTTCAGTTTCTCAACTCTCTCGGTAGACTCTGCTAATATTTCAGGCGAAAATGTATCAATGGTCATCAAGTTGATAAAGAAGTCTGCTGGATTTTCTTGCTCAGGGCATTTGTACCCTAAACCGGCAAAGTAAGCCAAAGCCTCGTTGGTTGGTCCGTTGTAAACAACTCCTCCTGGTGCAAGCAATATGACTCTGTCAAACAAAGAATACACTCTCGAGCTAGGCTGATGGATGGAAGAGAGAGTGATGATGTTCTTTTGCTTAGTGATATCACGAACCAACCTAATAACATTCTCTGCCGAGTTTGAGTCGAGCCCTGATGTTGGCTCATCAAGCATAATCATCTGCGGATCGCTCACCATTTCAACTCCAATAGAAACACGTTTCCGTTCACCTCCTGATACGCCCCTAACTTTCTCATTCCCAATCATGGTGTCTCTGGACTTTGACAACCTCAGATTCTTGATCAATTCCTCAACCCGTTCCTTTTTGTCCTGCTGGCTGTAGGTGCTGCCATCCACTCTGAACTGGGCGGCATAGAGCAGGGTTTCGTACACAGTNAAGCAATATGACTCTGTCAAACAAAGAATACACTCTCGAGCTAGGCTGATGGATGGAAGAGAGAGTGATGATGTTCTTTTGCTTAGTGATATCACGAACCAACCTAATAACATTCTCTGCCGAGTTTGAGTCGAGCCCTGATGTTGGCTCATCAAGCATAATCATCTGCGGATCGCTCACCATTTCAACTCCAATAGAAACACGTTTCCGTTCACCTCCTGATACGCCCCTAACTTTCTCATTCCCAATCATGGTGCCTCTGGACTTTGACAACCTCAGATTCTTGATCAATTCCTCAACCCGTTCCTTTTTGTCCTGCTGGCTGTAGGTGCTGCCATCCACTCTGAACTGGGCGGCATAGAGCAGGGTTTCGTACACAGTGAGTGTTGGGAACAGCAGATCGTCTTGCTCTACATACGCAACCGACTTTTTGAACTCGGTAGGCACTCTTTTCTTTCCGTTGAAGTTTATCTCGCCTGTAATGGTTCCGCCTGTGATTCTGCCAGCAAGGATATTCAGAAGCGTGGTCTTTCCTGCGCCTGAGCTACCAATAATGGCGACGGTCTCACCGCTGTTTACTTTTCCACTGACTCCTGAGAGGATTGTTTTGTACTTGGCGTCCTTCTTGCCGCCAGTTTTTACGGTGTACCCAATATCTTTGAACTCTAGAGTGGTCATAGTGTTTTCACTTATATTATATCAAAATGGTGTTTGGTGTTTATAAAATAAAATTGTATTTACTCTAGATGGAAACACAATGTATTCTATCTACAAGTAACTGTAAAATATAAACTAATGCATCAGTTACTTGGTAAGCTAAAACGTAAGTTGATAAAGCAGAAAGTTATTTGGCGACATTACTTATTTTTACTTTTATTTTTTATTTTTTTATTTTTGCTGTTGAAATTCATTCACTAATAGGATTTTATCTCAGGTTTAAGTGTCCTCTTGGCTTTATCGTTCTATTTTTTATGTTCTGTAGTTTGATAAAAGAGAGTTTATTAGTCATAGACACTTTTACTAACAACCAGTTTCCCAAACTGTTTTTTATTTCAAAATTGCCGTGATTCTTAATGGCATCTTCAGAAACTCGGGTAAAAAACTAGTAAATCAATTCATTTTCGATTTTAAGACCTTGCAGTATTATTTTTTAAAATCGCAGATTATTAGTCCAATGGCTCTTGGTTTTTTGGAATTGTGTACAAAGCTTTTTTGCAAATGCTATCCAATGCCTAATCGGCAACTGTACATATTTTGCTGTTTAACACTTTTGCTTTATCGAATTCATAAAAAAAGATCGATTTCAGCTTTTCAAATTAAAATACAGCCTCATTAACAAAAAATAATCTAGCAGCGCAACTAGATTCATTTTTTGAAGTGAAGATATTTATAATCAAGAGTTCGAGGACTAAATGAATTGTAAAAGATGCCTATTTTAAACTTGAGATTTGTCAAAAAAAAATTAATCCTTAAAGACTAATAAGGAAAAACGAATATTGATTTAATTGAAAGGAAACTTTTTGCTAAATCAAGTTCCAAGAAAGCCAAAAGCTTCAGAAAGCGTCAGCCATCAACTTAAAAAGGTTTCATCAAAAAAACGTACAGTTTTGGCGATCAAGAACCAATTTTGTGTTAAACACAGAACGTAGTGCTAAAAATTAGAGGCTAGAGCATTTTGTTCGCATATTTGTATACCCAATTGGATAACTTTAATCTTTTGATAATAAGTCCAATAAAAGTTTTTAAGAAAAACATTAAAACTAACTTGGATTTGAAATGAAAACAAAATGATTATGTTCAAAGGATTCTCTAAAGTAGTTTATTATTACCTGTAGTTTTCAAATTCTCGACAAAAAAAAACTCTGAACTGGGAAGAAATGAACGATGATTTTTTCATTTATGGTGATATTTTAGCCCAAATCCATTTGTTTTGTTCGAAGCAGATTCGCCTTTTGATGAGAAATAATTGCTGAAGACATTAGTGAGCAAACACAATTGGTTGAATCCTTCAAATGAACATTTCGCGCTTTCCAAATAACCCAGTCTTATGGATTCTGCGCTTTTGATATCCCAGCTATTTTTCTTCAAAAATCAAAACAAACTCGTGCCAAAAAATGAACCAACCCTTAATTAAACCAAAATTCACTTTGTCAGCGTTTCGGTGATTCGGATTTACAACTACACGATTCATTTCTGATTTTTCTATAAAAAATTATTAATTGGAATTAGTTCTTAACTTTGAACTATTTTCATAACTGATCGACCATCAAGGAAATACGACGTGAAAAAAGCTCAAATTAGAGCTTTAATCAGTTGGGATATTTCTGCATACGGTAAATTATCAGATTTGGCTTTATTAAACGCACAACTCTAGTGCATTGATAATAGGGGTTCTTATATAATAAAAAGTAACAGAATATAATAGGTATAAATCAAACAAAACGGTCAAATGTCAGAAGTGTAAAGAAAAATATTAAAGCGGAAGCTGTGTATGATACACAATTAGATGTAAATGTATCTGGGTTTGGACTTGAATCTCAAAAACAAGTAGGCCAGAATGATAAAGAACAAAGCGATAGCTATGTTGATAAGCGCGCACTGGTAAACGGTGAATCTTAGCATCTTGAAGGACTCCAAAACAGCCTCGCCGGTAGGGAAGCAGGATACACCACCACCGGATCCACAATCAAACTCTCTTCCTGTAAATTCGTTCTGCATGATTGCCATAAAGGTGTAGTAAATATAGCTGATATACCTTATCCAAGAAAGAACAGGAGGAATAGTATCGACGTTGACAGCGTTTCCACCATAAATCAGGAAAACAGAAAGAATGATTGGTGCAAGAATAGAAGCTACCTCAACTGACGAAGCGGCGGCAGAAACAGCCATGGCAAATCCAAATGACACCAACACCGTGGTCATATAAACACCAGCATAAATAAAGTAGCTTGCTGCATCAAGCTTGAACTTGGCCAAGAAATATATCCCTGACACCATAATAAGGTTCTGAACAAGAGTGATTGGCAGTTTGGTGAAAATCACCGAACACAAAAACGACGAGATTCTGTACGACCCGCTTGCCCGCTCTCGAGTCATCACCAATTTTTCATTGATCAGAACGCTTAGCATTGGCATAATCACTGGGAAAACCAAGTTGATGGCAACTAAAAACGCCAGACCAATCTTATTCTGTGCAGCCGCAAACCCAGTGCCCTCATTGAAGAATGTGAATCCGACCAGTAACATTGTTGTCACTGCACTCATGATAACGGATATCAACACCGCCTTGTCTCTAAACTGACGCAGCCATGATCGACGTAGCAGCGTGATAAACTCGGACATCCACGAATTATTAAATTCCACATAGTCTCCTCCCACCACCAAATTCATAGGCGTTTTTCTAGTGCTAAACCCCTTTTCAGAGCTGTTTGATGAGGCTACAGACGTATTCACGTTGGTGTTTATGTTTGAATCTGACATATTTTTGCTCTTTTCGCTATACTCTGCCCACGACCGTTTCAGTTTCTCAACTCTCTCGGTAGACTCTGCTAATATTTCAGGCGAAAATGTATCAATGGTCATCAAGTTGATAAAGAAGTCTGCTGGATTTTCTTGCTCAGGGCATTTGTACCCTAAACCGGCAAAGTAAGCCAAAGCCTCGTTGGTTGGTCCGTTGTAAACAACTCCTCCTGGTGCAAGCAATATGACTCTGTCAAACAAAGAATACACTCTCGAGCTAGGCTGATGGATGGAAGAGAGAGTGATGATGTTCTTTTGCTTAGTGATATCACGAACCAACCTAATAACATTCTCTGCCGAGTTTGAGTCGAGCCCTGATGTTGGCTCATCAAGCATAATCATCTGCGGATCGCTCACCATTTCAACTCCAATAGAAACACGTTTCCGTTCACCTCCTGATACGCCCCTAACTTTCTCATTCCCAATCATGGTGCCTCTGGACTTTGACAACCTCAGATTCTTGATCAATTCCTCAACCCGTTCCTTTTTGTCCTGCTGGCTGTAGGTGCTGCCATCCACTCTGAACTGGGCGGCATAGAGCAGGGTTTCGTACACAGTGAGTGTTGGGAACAGCAGATCGTCTTGCTCTACATACGCAACCGACTTTTTGAACTCGGTAGGCACTCTTTTCTTTCCGTTGAAGTTTATCTCGCCTGTAATGGTTCCGCCTGTGATTCTGCCAGCAAGGATATTCAGAAGCGTGGTCTTTCCTGCGCCTGAGCTACCAATAATGGCGACGGTCTCACCGCTGTTTACTTTTCCACTGACTCCTGAGAGGATTGTTTTGTACTTGGCGTCCTTCTTGCCGCCAGTTTTTACGGTGTACCCAATATCTTTGAACTCTAGAGTGGTCATAGTGTTTTCACTTATATTATATCAAAATGGTGTTTGGTGTTTATAAAATAAAATTGTATTTACTCTAGATGGAAACACAATGTATTCTATCTACAAGTAACTGTAAAATATAAACTAATGTGATTAATTTTGGAAATTGACGATGTACTACTACAAAAAACTATCAAAAGTTTTTGGCTTCCTTTATACTATTTTCCTTGAAACTGGATTTTAACCCTAACGCGAAATACTGTTAATTTTTTCCATAATATATCTTTAAATGCCAATTTTTTAGTAAAAATTTTTTTTTTTTCTGATTCTTAAACCTAAACACTCTTTTGTTTTGTGGATTTATAATCATAAAAAATCCATAGTTCAACATCGGATTAAATACAATTTTCCTACTTACAAAGCACAAATATTCTTTCGTTGTAGGATTACAAATCAAAATAATAAAGGGCTATTAAAGTCCACGGTTCGGTAAATAGTAAAAGGGCCGCTAAGCTGTGTTTACTGGGCGAAAAAGCAATGTCAGTCTGACAAATTAGGTTATTGCTAGAGTTACCAACACACAAATTAAGCTTATCAACAAATATATCCAACTGGGTTCGTTTGGGCTCTATTGGCCCAACAATTCAAATTTCTCCATTTGGATAACGTAATTAACAGTAACAGCAAATACCGTTGCTGGCTACAATGTTGGTTTGCCGGTTCTAACTAGAGTAATGACATTATTTGCTTCCTGACATAGTACTATTTATTAAAGTAGTGAGGTGTTTATGTTTACTTTTATGATAGCATAGGGTTAGTTGTAAAGTAATATGTAGAGATTGGCGAACTGCTTGATATTTAGACAATATTTTGCAAATATTAAGTGTTTGTAGAATAAAACTTCATTATTATTCTCTCAAATCGCAGCTTATGATGCAATCTGATAATTTTTTTTTAAGTGCAAGATAGAACGTTACCGATGTTTTGGTATTGTTCCATTCACACTATATAATATATTATTCTAAAACTATAATGTAGTATAATGATGAACATCGCTGATGCTATAACGTAATAGCTGGTTTGACTAAGTGTGTTATCTGGGGCCAGATACACTATTATGTATTTCTGTGAACACTTTGGCTGTATTTAGTATAATGTACGACGCATATATAATTATTATTTAATGGAATTGAGCGAAAAACAGAATTCCTGTATGTTTATGTTCGTCTTGGTGTTGGTGAAACTGCCATGTAAATCGCAAGAAGTTGAAATTTGAAAAGAATTCCGGTAAAAATAATATAATATATTAATAATTGAAAAATTTTCGGTGAAGTAAAATACATTAAAACTATGCTGCCATATGAGAGTGTTCTTTTTTAAAAGTAAAATAAACACAAGGCCAAAAAATAGTCATCTTTAACTCAACAAAACAAAAGAAAACGAGGCGTGGGTAGTGTATGAAAGATGAACTGGACAAAATAAGATAAAATGAGAAATCAAAGTGAAAAAGTACTTTTTTTTTCTCACCAAATTTACATCATCAATAGAATCTTACCCAATCAATCAATGTTCCAGCTAGATAAAATAAAATACAAAGTTAGTTTGACAATAATAACAACGATAATAATAAAACAAAGCTGAATTGATTTAACACAAGCTGACTTTGATCATGAGGTTGTGCTTGTCTTTTTTTTTTTAAAAAAAAAACCTCCCAAATGATATTTCCCATAAAACAAAGCTTCGCAAGCTGAGCGTGAAATACTTGTTTTGGGTAAATTAGAACTCGAAATTAAAAGTAAAATGAAAATAAAGTACAAAGTAAAAAAAAAGAACATCACTGGTTATTTCTGAAATGAGTTTACTTGACTGCCCAAAGATTTACCACGCAACTAGACATATTTCCTAGAAACCCTTAAATGTGGGGATTGGATGTTATAGACTTTCGACTTGTCCAAAAACAGTAGTCACATATCACTTTAAACAACTTTCACTGAGGTTGAGCTGTGAATCAAATAAACCAAAAGACAAAAGCTCAGTAAAGTGAGAATCTGGTGAGAATAGTACAAATTGGCATGTCTATTTTATACCAACAAAGAATACATGTATAAATGCTTGTCTTTTTAAGCACAGCGTGATTAGCTGTAAGCGGCAGTTCAAACGATATGAAAGTCACATAAAGTAAAGCACAAAGAGGAAATATACAAGATATAAGATATAAGATTTATACTAATTGTGTTTGATAATAAGATATGATTCAAAAAGTTGGGTTGTGAAATCTCTCAAAGAAAAGCACTGCTAATTGACCTGGCGTTAAACCAAGGCCTTAGCAAAGTAGATATCAGCTCCGTAAACGCTTTTTTTTAAAGTAAGAAAGTTGAGCAAAGATTGACTAGTTCACATAAATATAGTTTAATACTAGTCATGATGCAAATATGGATGTCCGTAATAAGCAGTGATAGTTAGAATTATGCAAAACGCAGTTATAAACACCAGTATTGTCGGACGTCGGCTAAAATATAAATATTCGTACAAAGGACGCCATTAGCTTTATTTTTAGTTAAACCAGGCTATATAAAAATAAAATTTGTTGATATTGAGGTTAAATAATATTATTGAAAATGAGACTGAACTATATTTACTATATTGCTTTATTTGTAAGTACAAAGGTGTTGTCAAACAGCGTAGACTCCAACAACAATATAGCAGAAGGTGCCGGTATAATCATTGATGAAGCTGCTATAAACATCGGCCAAGGGTTTGAGGCAAACAACGAAGGTGGAGTGGATTTAGAAAATGGGAACATGGATGGACTTGATGATATAGTCAATAAAGAAGTTGACCAAGAAGCTGGAGACATACCTGAAGAGGTCAACAACGATGTACAACAAGAAGATGAGTACGCTGAAGTCGAGGAGTCCAACAATAATAGCCAAGATCAGGAACTCCACAAAGAAGATAAAAAGAAAGAAAATAATGATATTTTGGAAGACAATATAGTAAATGAGGCTGCAGAGAAGGATGGAGAAGAGATTGCACAAGAAGTTGCAGAGGAGGCTGAAGAAGAGGCTGTAGAGGAGGATTTAGAAGAAGTTGCAGAGGAGGCTAAAGAAGAGGCTGCAGAAGAGAATACACAAGAAGCTAAAGAGGATGTTGCAGAGGAGAATGTAGAAGAGGCTGCAGAAGAAGTTGCAGAGGAGGTTGAACAAGAGGCTCAAGAGGAGAATGCACAAGAAGCCCAAGATAATGTTGCAGAGGAGAATGTAGAAAAGGCTGCAGAAGATGCTCAAGAGGAGGCTGAAGAAGAGGTTGCAGAGGAGGTTGCAGAGGAGGCTGAAGAAGATGTTGCACAAGAAGCTCAAGAGGAGGTTGCAGAGAATGCTGAAGAAGAGGCTGCAGAGGAAGCTGCACAAGAAGTTGAAGAAGAAGTTGCACAAAAGACTGTAGAGGAAGCCGCACAAGGCGATGTGAACGACAACGATGATGGCGAGTTAAACGATGATCATCAGCCTGACCTAAATGTAGCAGATGGAGATGTGGAGGATGTAGAAGGGTTTCAAGCGGAAGCGATTCTAAATGAGGGTCAAGATTGTGAGTTTAATCCACAGATAGATAGCAACAATGCTGGAAACTTCATTAGATTTGATTCGGGTCAAGAAGAGATACCAGTAGAAGTGGAGGAGGGCGGGATGGAGAGTGGGTCAAGCGAAGTTGACGCTAGCAATGCAGGGTACATGGACGCGATTAAGGAATATATTATGGATGGTGCACAAATGATATTCAAAAAGATCTTGGGGTTGATAGGGAGGTAAACCCATAGGGAACTGAGCGTTGCTATATCAAGGCGAATTTGATCCTTTGGTTTATATTATGGTATATATTCGCCGGTCACTGTCTTTTATTTTATCAAGCATTGCATTTTATTTTATTTTCCTGCTTGCTTTAATTGTCAAATGTTCATTTATACATTTTACTTTTAATTTTTTTTTTGTTTACAAATATTATAGTTAAACAACACTAGCATATACAAGATATAAGGTGTAAAAGTAAAAGGGGAGAGGGTGGAGTATCAAATTCTAGATTAATGAGGAATCAATAAGGAGATTCTTGGCGAAAAGTAATGTGGAAGAGGAGTGGCTAAGATTTTAGCTTTGCTGCGAAATGAGCAAGCTGGTAAAAAAAACTTTAAAAAGAGGGGGAGTGAAGGCAAAAACGAGTGAAAACATTTACAAATCGCGTAGAAGGACAATGAGAAACAAAGATAAAGGAAATGAAGAAAAAGGCTAAAAGTAATAGGCGGAGACCAATATAATTACAATTGTTGGCAGAGTATAAAGTTAACAAACCAAATAGTGGAAAATTAAAGTGGCAAATAAAGCAAAATAGGCAAATAGAGTAAACAAGCAATGTTGCTGATCTATAATTGTAAGAATTAAAAGTGGAAAAGAGAGCGGGGATATAAGAGATTGTAAGAAGATAGTATAAAACAGCAAAATAGAAAAATGTACAAGATTCCGACAACAAAGGCACTGAATAAAAGTGCTTTTGGGCTGCTTTTGGGCGGGAGAGTTGGAGTTAAAAGTGCAGTTGGGATAATAGGCAGCACAATTTCAAGGGGGGAATTGAGTAGGAGAATAGAAAGCTGGAAGATTAATGAGCAAAGGCGGGGAATAAGTTGCAGCAAGAAGAGTCTGTTTCATTTGACGAATATTAGCGAAAAGGAAAACAAAAAGGGGAAGGGAATGAAAGAAAAGGAGGAACAAGAGAAAGAAAAAGATACAGAGAAGGAGGGTGATAAAAAGACAAGTAAGAGTAAAGAAGGCGTAAACGGTAAAGAGAAGGATGCAAAGGAAGAAAAAGAGGAAAAGGTGATGGACAAAGAAAAGACCCTGGACAAAGAAAAGGTGGAAACTGTAGAAAAGGTGGATAAAGTGGAAAAGGAAGATAGAGTGGAAAAGGGGGATAGGGTAAAGATAGAGGAGGGTAAAGTAAGGCATGAAAAGGCGATAGATCAGCTTAGACAGGCGGTAGGAGTGAGTGAGACAGGTTTGCCGAGCAAGACGGATATACCGGCAGAGTACCCACGGATTCTGGTGTTGCCGATAGCGAGACGTCCGTTGTTTCCAGGTTTTTATAAGGCGGTGGTGATTAAGGATCCAAAGGTGATAGCGACGATTAAGGAGTTACTGAAGATTGGGGAGCCGTATGTGGGAGCGTTTATGTTGAAGGATGAGGAGTTGGATGTAGATCATGTTGATGATAAGAGTTTGGTGTATGATGTGGGAGTGTTTGCGCAGATAACGTCGGTGTTCCCGTCAACGATACAGGAGGAAGACAGCCTGACGGTGGTGTTGTATTCACATGGGAGAATAAAGCTGGAGGAAATGACGAATGAGGTGGATGAGGAGTTTTTGGAGAAGGAAAAGAATAGGCGGGTAAAAGAGAGCAAAGTGGTGGCGGAGGTGGAGCAGGAGCTTGAAGCAGGAAAGGAAAAGGAAGACAAGGAAAAGGAAAAAGAAAAGGAGGAAGAAAAGAAAGAGGGAGAGGAAAAGGAAGCAGAAAAAGAGGAAGAGAAAACGAGTCAAGAAAAGGTAATAAAAGTGTTGACAGATAACGGGTTTTTAGCGGGAAAAGTGAGCAATGTAAAGGCGCAAGTGGTAGGAAAAAAGAGCCAGATGATAAGGGCGGTAACATCAGAGATAGTTGCGGTGTTTAAGGAGATATCGACGCTGAATCCGTTGTTTAGAGACCAGATAGCGAGTTTTTCAATGTCGCAGTCGGCAGGAAATGTGTTTGAGGACCCGGGGCGGCTAGCAGACTTTGCGGCGGCGGTGTCGAGCGGAGAGGCAAAGGAGCTGCAAGGGATTCTAGAGGAGGAATCAGTAGAGGAGAGGCTGGAGCTGGCGCATGTAGTGCTGAAGAAGGAGTTGGTGAACGCGCAGTTGCAGAACAAGATAAGCAAGGACGTGGAGGCGAAGATCAGCAAGCGGCAGCGGGAGTTTTACCTGATGGAGCAGCTGCGGGGAATAAAGCGGGAGTTGGGGCTGGAGAGCGACGGTAAGGACAAGCTGGTGGAGGGGTTCAAGAAGAAGGCGGCGGGACTGGAGATGCCAGAGGACGTGCGCAAGGTGTTTGATGAGGAGATTGCGAAGTTGCTGCACCTGGAGCCAGCCGCGTCAGAGTTCAACGTGACGCGTAACTACCTGGACTGGCTGACGCAAATCCCGTGGGGAAAGAGTTCACGCGAAAATTTTGACGTTGCCTATGCAAAGAAGGTGCTAGACGAGGACCACTACGGGCTTGAGGACGTCAAGGACCGCATTCTTGAGTTTATTGCTGTGGGAAAGCTGCGCGGCCAGGTGCAAGGTAAGATCCTGTGCTTTGTCGGGCCTCCAGGCGTTGGAAAAACGTCTATTGGCAAGAGCATTGCGCGCGCGCTTGACCGCCAGTTCTACCGCTTCAGTGTTGGTGGGCTGTCTGACGTTGCTGAGATCAAAGGCCATCGCCGCACGTATGTGGGTGCAATGCCTGGTAAGGTTGTGCAGGCGCTCAAGAAGACCGGCACGGAGAACCCGCTTGTTCTGATTGACGAAATCGATAAGCTCGGGCGCGGTAACCAGGGTGACCCCGCATCAGCACTGCTTGAGCTGCTCGACCCTGAACAGAACTCGTCGTTTATGGATCATTACCTTGACGTGCCGCTGGACCTGTCACGCGTGCTTTTCGTGTGCACTGCCAACCTCACCGATACTATTCCCGGCCCACTACTCGATCGCATGGAGGTCATCCGGCTGAGCGGGTACCTGAGCGACGAGAAGGTCGCCATATCCAAGCAGTACCTGGTGCCCGCTGCGAAAAAAAACGCTGGTCTTGAACACGCCAACGTCCAGCTGACCGACGAAAGCATTGACGTGCTGATCCGCAACTACTGCCGAGAAAGCGGTGTTCGCAACCTCAAAAAGCATATTGAAAAGCTCTATAGGAAATGTGCTCTCGATATTGTTATCAAGGGCATTGCTATTCCCGCACCTCACCCCGAGTCGCCTGACCAGCCTCCCGCGAAAAACGCCCCAGCCGAGTCCATGTTGATTCCCGAAAGCTACAGCCTCGACATCGTCCCTGACATGCTCAAACACTACGTCGGCCCTCCCGTGTTCACGACTGACCGCATGTACGAGAAAACCGATCCTGGAGTTGTTATGGGGCTTGCCTGGACCAGCATGGGCGGATCAGCACTTTACATTGAGTCTGTTGTCAAAAACCAAACAGTCGAAAATTCCAACTCAAACTCAAACTCCAACCCCAAGATCGAGTTTTCTGGTAAGATGTTTACTTCTGGTAAACTTGGCCAGGTCATGAACGAGTCTGCCAACCTTGCCTACACCTACGCAATTGTTCATCTCAGGAAACTCGACAGCTCAAATAAATTCTTCCACAACTCTGTCATCCACCTTCATGTACCTGAGGGTTCAACTCCCAAGGACGGTCCAAGCGCTGGAATCACCATGGCTACCTCCCTCCTCAGTCTTGCCCTCAACAAACCCGTCGACAACAGCGTTGCTATGACCGGCGAACTCACACTAACCGGTAAAATCCTCAAGATCGGCGGCCTCAAAGAGAAAACTATCGCCGCTAGAAGGTCCGGCGTCAAACGCATCCTCTTCCCCATCGATAACCTGTCTGACTGGAACGACTTGCCTCCCCATGTCAAGGAAGGCGTCGAAGGCTGTCCCGTCAGCTACTACCACCAAGTACCTCCACTTGTTGGTCTCGCTTAATTTTCTTCTTTCTTTTTCTTCTTTTTAATTATTACTCTTTCTTCTAGCTTTATAAATTTCCTTATTTATTATCATTTTACTAATACTACAAAAAAAAAAAGAAAAAAAAAACAAAACATAAATCATATATATAATTTAGAAATAACAGCTACTAGATCAAACTATTATCTGTTCTGATAATGGTGCTCTTCCAACTCCACCAACGGCCCCTTAATGTTTGGATACACTCCATTACTCATCGCGTTGCTTCCTCCCCCAACCGTCTTTTTCCGACTCAGCTTTGACTTCCCATTGGCAGCCAACGTGTTTCTAAAGGCTGAATACGTAAATCCCGGATTGTTTTGCTCAATTTCGTCATAATCAATCGTCACCAATGGCTTCCCAAACGGTCCGCCTCCCCCTACATTCACATTCCCAGCCTTCCCCGTGCTACTTCCATCACCACTACCACCTGCTTTCTTTTCTTGATGCGCCATCAACAAACTCCCCTGCGTATAATTAGTTACTGCCCCGCTCGACCCTGGCCCTGTAAACCCAGTGTATACTCCGCCACCTGATCCATTTCCTGCCAAGTAGTTGGATTTATTGGGTGCTGTTGAAGACGGTTTTGGTTGGTTGTCTAATGGCTTGTAATGTTTTGTCTGTGTTTTGCTCCTAACCAGCTTGTTTAACCCCCCTCCTCCTCCTCCTCCTCCTCCTCCTCCTCCTATGCTGCTGGCACTGGCGCTGTTGTTGGTGGTATTATAGCCTGTATTGTTTGTTTGGTTCAACAACGACCCCTTTGTGAACATTGCGTATTTTTCACTTTCCATTCTCAAATAATTCTCAATATTTGGGTTCATATTCATGTTTATATTCGTATTTGATCCTCCTCCATTACTGTTCAGGTTGTTGCTGCTGTAGTTCTTTTTGGCCAGCAACGATCCCGGCACAAACTCAGCATCAAAATCCATGAAATTTCCACTGCTCGCATTGTGATCTTGTGCTGTCGTGTTTGGCTGACGGGCATCAAACAGTTTCGAGTTAATCAATAACTTGCTATCCTTATCATTCACTCCTCCTCCTCCTCCACCTTGCTTACCCCCCATACTCTCGCTTGAGCTCTGGTCATAACTTGCGTTACTACTTGTGCTAAAAGTCAGCCCACCCACATCAACCAACTCGACATCGTTCATCTTAACCATTTCAGCCTGAGTGTCCAGCACCATCCCCAAATGCTCCACATCAACATTCCTGCCTTTTGCATTGGTATTGGCTTCCTCGCCTGCCCCCCTCGCCTGGGCTGAGTTGAACTGGTTTGTCCTGATATCCAGCAACGGCTTTACAGGAATCTGGTTGCTTCCCAACTGCCCCTCATTCCCGGCCCCACCACCACTGCCAACCAGGCTACTATCACCTCCATGCTCCACACTTCCCGCAAGCTTATCCTGGATGTACTTGGCAACACGCAGTTGGTTCTTGGACTCGGTAACTGCACCAACCCACTCGTTTTCCAGCTCTGGCGTCTCGGCACAAAAGTACTTTACATAATCCTCCAGTGGCTTCTCATACATACGAATCGGCATTTCGGACTTCAGCGCAAACACAAACCGGGTTGGCGACCCCTTGACCGGCTTCAGAGGGGAAAACACCGCAAAGCTGTCAAGCGGTCTTTGAAACACAAACACGTTCTTTTCTGCCCCAGCAACGCCGCCCAGACTTTTGTTCTTTGCCTTCGCCTTACATATGCCCAACACGTGCTGGTCCAGCACAAAGTCTGCCTTTGCCCACTTGTTTTTTGCCCCGCGGTAATACAACACCCCGCTATGGCTGATATTCTCCGGCCTCAGTGACTGGCTCATGTCCAACGCCTGTCTGTTGTGGTGCAGCCTCGCTATCAAGTAGTTCTTGCTTGTGCTGTCCCACGACTGCATCACCACCGACACTTTTTCCCAGCTATTCAGCACCCGCTCAATTGCAAACGGCCCGTTCCTCTCGTACAACACCCAGCTCTTACCGCCGTCCCTCTCAAGAATCCCGGCCCGCTCCATCTCGCTCACCAGCTGCAGACTCGTCGTCTTCTGCGTCGACACCATCGGGTAGTTTCTGCCCTCGTCCTCTATGTACACCTTGAACTCGTACTTTTCAAGCATCAAACTCACTAACACTTTCTCTGCCCTTTTCAGCTCGCTCTTGCTATCCTCTTGCGTTTTTGACCCCAGCCAATCATAACCAACCCCCAACTGCGCCCCACTGCTCTCCACTTCCACCCCCATCTTGTACCCCTCAACCCGCGAAATGTGGTACCTGACCAACTGCCTCAGAATATCTACATTGCTCGCCTGCTGTTTTCCCTTCATCAACGAAACAAACGCGTCTGAATCTCCAAAGTCTTCGCTGCTCAGCTTTCTGCTTGTCCAGCTGCTTGTCACTGCTTCCTTCTCGTCTGTAGCCCTGATGTTTACAACCCCTGGAATCCCAAAGGCATCAAGTTCTGCCCCGCCCAAATTTCCCTCATCTTCCCTCTCCTCCTCCTCCTCAGAAACTCTCTCTTTTCCTCTCCTCACAAACCGCGATTTGTTGCGACTGCTCCTCAGCGACTCGATTGATTTTGACACCTTCAAGCTAACCAGTCGCTTCAACCCGCCGCCTTGCTCAGCCCCTTTTTCTCCTGAACTGATGCTAATATTACGCTCCAACACCTGCGAACCTTCCCCTGAATTTCCCCCCGAATTTTCCCGCGAATTAAACCTCGAGTTTACGCCCAACCCTCCCACAAGACTCCCCATTCTACTCAGCCCAGCCTTACTATCGCTCTGGCTCTCTTTAGCTCCCAACAGGTTCCCCTTGCTCTCCATCCCAGATATCACTCCGTACATAAACTCCACACTGCTTTCATTCGCATTTGCCGAATTGCACGCCATTTGTCTACTGCTGTTGTTCCTGCTACCACTGCTCATCTGAGCAAAGTCCCCGTTTACATGCCCATTACCGTCCTCTTGCACTAGCCGTGTCCTGCTTGACTTGTCCATAGTTGGAATCATGTTGGTCGAGTACTGCAGCGAATATCGCTCCAAATCCAAATCTGCATTTGAACCCGAGTGTGGATTTGGCCTTGTGTCTAAACTTTGATTTGCGTCCTCATACTTGGCATTGCTGATGTTGCTTTGATTGGTCTCTGTTTGGTTTCTGTTTTTGTTCTCGCTCCTGTTTTTTCTCGCTTGTTTGCCGCCTCTGTGCCCAAACTTGTACAAACTCGAATCGCTGTCACTATCAACAGCTTCATTCTTCACCCCAACACCTTTACTCGCCACTATAGCTTCCACTCCGCCATTACTCTTGGTCCTGTCCGCCTCCTCCTGCGTTGGCTGGCCAAACTGCTTCTTTTTTAAAATCGCCGTCTCCATTTGCACACTACTCCTACTCACACTGTTCGCTCTACTGTTTTCCCCGCTAATCGGAATGTATCCCAACTCCCTATCCCTCCCTCCATAATAATCCAGCTTTGCCACGTTGTTGTACATATCCGTACCCACCCCTGATCCCTCCGCCCTGCCTCCCCCCTCGCCCACTTCGCGTCCTGATGTCTTTAACTCCAGCTCATTCCTCACCACTGATAACGGCACATCCGAATCCGAGTCCGCATCCGCATTTAGCCCTCGATTTGAGTCTTGACGCGATATCAAGTTCGTATTCAGCCTTGAATACGCCTCTGACTTTGATTTTAACTTTGCCTTGGTTCTTGAGCTTGGGCTTGAGCTTAAGTTTGTATTTATATTCAAATTTGGTGCCACGCAGCCACCCAATTGATACCCTCTACCCATTGCATCCTCACTTGGCTCTCTCCGATACCCTCCCTTTTCTACACCCGTTTCTCTCAGCCTCTCCTGTATTGATATCCCTCCTACCACCAACTGCGACAGCGGAACATCCGATTCTGACTCTGACCCTGTATTTACTTCTGTATCTACATTTCCAAATGTATTCATATTTGTTTTCTGGCTCCTCATTACCGCTTCCCCTCCCCGCTTCTCGCCACTGATATTTGCTCCTTCTCCCTCCATCCTTGTAAACTGACCTCCATTTGTGTTCATATACTCTTTATTCTTGATTATCCTATTCAGCCCCTCATTGGACTCTACTTGGCTCAAATTCAACGCTGCCAACGGAATATCCTCATCTGACGACCGATCTTCGTATTCTACTCCTCTACTCACATCTCCTCTCTCTTGTGCTGCCCACCCTCTATTACTACCTCTTCTGCCTCCTCCACCAAGAATTCCTGTATTCTCCACCACTTCTGTTCTCTTTTGTGAAAGCCCTCTACGCCCCCGGTTATTTCTCAGTACCACCTGTTCCCTCCAATCACCGTTATCACCCGCTCCGTCCCCATTTATCCCATAATTTAACGACTTTTTTTTCTCCATGCCCCCTATAAACCATTATTACTCTCATTTATTAGCCAACTGCCTAATCCATATTCTCTTGCTTTACATTTAAACTTCTTTTTGATAAACAAAACAAACTCTTAAATCAAGCCATTCTCTCTATACTTCTTTTCCATTTGGTACTGTCTATCAAGAAAGTACCTTGTTGTTCTCCATATCCATATCTCGCCCTATCGCCGTGGCTATCCTCCCTGTTTCTCGATTTATTTTCCTCTGTGTTATACCTTCTGGCATATATATTCTTTTCCATTCCTTCGTTCTTACCCGGTCCGGTTTTCCAAAGCTGCTAACCTTGAATTCCCTTTATCTATTTATTCTTCCTCTTTTCGAATTGCCTTTATTACAACTTTAATTATACCTTCTTCTTCTTTCTTTCTTTCTTTCTTCCTTTCTTTTGAATGGCCCCGTTTTGACTTTGCTTGGACGCGTTATTCAGTTTCCAGAACCTAGCCTATATTTTGTTTTGCTCTGTTTTCTTTCGTTTTTTTCTGTTTACACCGCTAAAACCTCTACTGCATGCCCGGTTTGCTTTTAACCTTACTTTACTTAAATTCGCCGTCCAATATTTGTATTGTCACTACTGCTGCTACTCTTATTCTTATTTTCTCTTTATTTCTTTATGCGCTCAGCTATACTGATATGAATACTTTTATAGTTTGTGTGTAGGCAAATACTAAAGAACCTTTACTTTGCCTTGTTTTCTTTGCTTTTTTGGTCTTTATATGATCGTATATTTATTATCCTTATTTTTGTTTTTTGTCCTTTATTTGATGTACGTTCTAAATTGCACCTTTTTTTATTTGCTTTTTTTCAGCTCTGCAAACTTGATTTCAATCTCCAAGTCAAATAAAAACCTGCTTTAAGAACAAATCCGCCATTCTTTTTTTCTTTTCTTTTTTTCTTTCTTTTTTTATCCTCAATTCACATAATATTTCTGTTGCTTTCGGTCCAAAAAATAAAGTATATTTGCAAGTTATACAAAACTTAATTAATTATCTGTACTTTTTTTACGTAATATTTCGATTGCAATAAACACACGCTTTTAATCTTATTTGTTAACATAAAAGCATCGCAAATAAGATTCTCCACAACTAAACTCTTTCTTTAGTTTCAATCCCTCAATTGTTCGTAACGTGATGCACACTTAATTTGCACAATCTCTTTTTATCTCTTTCGTCTTTTTTTCTTTTTCTTTTTTAATTTCACCTTTTTTCCTTCTAATTCCAACTTTTTGTTTCACCTCTTGCTCTTTTTTGCCTTAATTTTCAATTCTGTTACATTGACTTTGAATTAAGTGAGAGTAAAAACGACATTTGTTTTAAATTGATTTCGGTTATAAATAATAGTAATAATAAAAAAACAATTCAAAGCAATATATAAAGGCAGACTCAGCTATAATATCATTTTGATTCATCCAACAACCTATTTTACATTGTTCTTGGTATAAAATGGCCGCATATTTATCAGTATTGTTTGATTTTAGCCTCAATTTGCTTGTTCTTTTTCATCTTCGCTTTTAAATTAAATCTGCTCTTTTTAATTTACCAAGCTATATTATTAACTTCAACATCATCGCACCTCCTCATGACAATACTTCCTTCATCCTCACAATCAAAGTACACACCACACTACCATCAACTAACTTGCACATCACTCGGTATAATCTAATCTCAAAGAGAGTATGCCTTGGTTAAATATACACTCTAATCAACACTTTAGTCTGATAATATACTATGCCTGCTCTCCACCTTCAAACCACCAACTTCAAATATTAGTGTATACCACATTTACATACATCACTACCACTAAACAATAAGAAAAAAGGTAGTAGTGATAACTAGGCATACCACCATCTCAGAACCCAATAACGTGTATATATCCGCTTGCTCACTATTAGTTGACAATTCCCACACTCTTATGCCCTATATTTCATCAATATACGTCAGGAAACTTTAACTTCTTCCCAGCCTATAGTCAATCATACGGCCTATCTTTTTTTTGTGTTAGATTTAAAAAAACTATCCTTTTTAACCTTGGAGATGGCCAAAGCTGCGCCTAGGCTATAAGCAAAAGCCAAACCTCCTTGCCTGCGCTATACTTCTTGTAAAAAGTTGACCCTGTATGGGGCCATTGTACGATACCTTGCTTTCTAAGTAAGTTTGGCATTTGTGGTATTTCCAGCTATGGCTTTCATGGCCCCTTTACCCTCTTGCAGTTTGGCTGTTTGCCTTAAATTTGCATATTTTTTTTCTTTCGCTTTTTCTCCCCTTACTTCTTTTGAGGTTTTTTTTGTGGTGTTGGACTAATTGTGCTAATCATACTGAGTTGTTTCTATTTTTCGTCGCAACATTTGCTTGGTTTAGATTGGCTCAACTGCCCGGTATCTTGGGTGCTTTTTACCTTTCCAGCCAAAACCACACAATGATTCTCCTAGCCAATTGATTGGTCCATAAGTAAACAAATCCAGTGTTGGTATTGGAATAGCTGCCTTGTTTACTTTTTTACCCAGTTTCCAGTTTCCACTTTCTATTTTGTTTATCTCTGCAAACTTTATTCCTTTTGCTGCTTTGTATTGAGCAGATTTAAATGTTGGCAAATCCAGAAAACAATAATGAAAAAAAGAAAATAAATACGTTGGTAAATAGCGATGTTATAATTGGCTATTTACTAGACCATCATGTTGAAAATGTGATTTTAATCACTTTGTCATTTTTTAAATCCAAATATAGGACTCTTGGATCAACTTTGTTGTTTCTATTTTTGTGCATTTGTTTTTCTCTAAAAAGCTTCAGTTATTTTTTAGTGCACCTAATCGCCCACATTGAAAAAAATGTGCCATTGAATTTCCAAACTAAAATAATAACCAATTTTCTACTAAAGAGTTCACTAGTGGCAACTCCTATTTGCAAACCACTTATTATTTGCTCTTGAAAATAACATTATACCTTTAGCCGCATTTATCCTATGGGATATTTGCTTGAGAATATTAATTTGATGGATTTAGGCACAAATAGATAGCACGGGCAATTTCCTCTTTCTCTTACCTAAAACCTGCCAAAAATAAACTCGCTGGTAAACCATGATTAATAATTAGCAAAGAAAATTATATAAAAATTGTATTATTTAAATAAAAAAAAATCATAGTAATAGTCCTCAAAATAGGATTCCAAAAAAAAGCCCATCAAACCATACCTTGTCGATAATTACATTTAAGCAAATAGAAAGTGCACTGAAGGCATAAACTACAACTCTACCTTGCAAAAACAAGCTCGATATCCTATAGAATTCGACGATTTTGAAAGCTGAGCTTATATTTGCAAAAGTACATCAGCGAGTTTAATTAAGCACACCTGTATCTCAACCGGCAGCAACTATTTTAACAAGCACTATACATCGATTCGGTATACTAGCTATCCACTCCAGCAGACTCGGTTAGCTAAATACAACAGCGTGTTTATCAAGACACATTTTTTGCACACCCAATATGAGCTCCAATCGCTACAACGACAGTAACTACACCAAGGCGAGTGGTTCTTACGACTACGGACAAACCCACGAAAATAAAGACAGAGAGAAGGAAGTTGGATATACTGCATCCGGGTCGCGCCTCGAAAGCAATCAACACGACTCGACAAGTTACGGCACGCGTATGGATGAAAGGCGGCAAAGTCGTACATGGTTCAGCAAAAAGTGCATTATCATATTTTTATCAGTAGTAGCTGTGCTTCTAATCGCCATTGGGGTTGTACTCTTTATTTTTTGGCCAAGAATACCCGAAAGTAGCTTCAAAAAGGCGGTTTTAGGACAGGCAAAAAGCTCTACAGGATCGGTTACAACAAGTCTGGTTGGTGCACAAGCACCAAAGATAACACTGGGTGGAGGTGTGTTTATTCCCCTAGTACTCCAGTTTGATTTCAGCAACCCGAACTATGTACCTTGGACATTTAAAACCCTAGAAATAACGGGGGAGCTAAACCTGCCTGGGGGTGTAAATTACCCTGTAGGTTTTGGGAGCATTCCGGACCAGTTCGTAATGCCATCAAGAAGCGTCAACAACACAATGAACATCAACTTCAACTTTACATTGAAAGTGGGCGAACTAAATTACAAGGACGCGTACACGACTGTTGTGGATGCGTGTAGCACAGGTGGAAAACCCCTTACGCTTAGTTACAACACAAAAGTTGATGTAGGCATTGCCTCGATAATAAACAAAAGCATAAGCTCTTCCGACAAAATCTCGTTCAAATGCCCGGCAAACCAGCTATCCTCATTTGGATTTGACTTGCTAAAGATGTTCAAGTTTTAAAAGTTCTTAACAACCACACTTGTGGAGCTACACTCAAAGTAACCAGCTGGCTTGGCCGTATCTATATTTGTGAGTAAAGTCATATCTGTATCCCAACTAAGTCATCTAGTCATTTTTACCAAACTATTTATTTCAATAGGCTTTTTCTATCTTTGACCACCATGCAATGCTAAATTAGCAACATATTGTACTTTGAGTTACAGTTTGGGTATGCTCGGGAATGGGAATTTTAGACGTCGTCGAGCACCATCCATTTTGGTTCGCTTTTATCTGCTTTTTATCTATTTACTAGTTTACTTATTTACTTATTTACTTTAATGTACTACTGATCTCGCATGGATCGATTAATAGACAAAATTTTGAAATGTGCGCAACATAAACCGATGCTCTTAACTGGCTTGAGAGTGGTATTGTTATTATAGTACTTGTTTTTTTGTGAATATAAACATAAATATATTGATACCGATAATGTACAACTTGGTTCCAAAGCAAAGGACAAAAATAAAAGTTGTATTTTCTTAGACTACCATAGGTAAACCTCGAAACAAAAAAAAAGGTAGAAAAGTAATAAAGCTTGTGTAAATGTACTGTATTGTTGTGGGTATAGTTTGACTAGAGGCTCAGAAATTTGGAAACATCGATTCCCAGCGAGGATAGGTCGTTGAGTGGACACTTGAAGTCGATTGTGTCTGATATTTTTGGTTTGATGCTTAGCCATGAAATAGCATTGATTATAACCTGTGCTTCGTAGTTTAGTCGAAGCGAAGGTCCGCCTGGCCTACATGCATTGACAACGGCTTTGGATGCAGCTGCATAGTTTGGTCTGTCTGAGCTCAGAATCAAATTAAAGTTGACGTTCATAATGTTGTTTTCGCTTTTTGAGGGCATTGTGAAGGAGTCGGGAAGACCGCCAGACCCCACTGGGTAATCTACGCCCCCTGGCAAGTCCAAGGTTCCTGTCAACGTTACATTGTTAAACGTCCAGGGTATAAAGTTTGGGTTGTTGATTTCTATCTGGATAACCAAGGGGATAACAACATCTCCGCTGACTGTTACCTTTGCTAGTTGCGTGTTGCCTTGGTTTGGCGAGATTGGGCCTGTTGAGCTTATTGCCCGTCCCAGTTCTACAGCTTTGTACTTGCCATCGGGAATTCTTGGCCACAAAAAGTATCCAGCTGCTCCCAACCCAGCCAGAAACACCAACATAAACAAGAGGAATATTGTGCAACACTTTTTATTTATGCATCTGCGTTTTCGTTTCCTCTCAGCTGCATATATATCGTACTGGGCTGCTGAATAACGGCTGTTTGCTAGTGGCGCACCTGTTTGGTCATAGCCATTATACTGATCATTTCGACCAACTGTATGGTTTGGATACGAATCTCTTTGAAGATAGCTCTTTCGTCCGTTATACTGGTTGTTGTTGTGTCCAGTTTCTACTTTGAAGCTGCTGTCATCGCTATAGTGTGTTTTGACCATGTTAATACTCTAAATATGTTTTATAATAAAATTACAAGTATATCAACTCCCTAGCAATCGCTGTATATTTATGGTAAAATAATATTGTCCCGAGCTAATGACAAAGTCTGATAACTTTATTTAGCAGAAAAAGATTATCAGCTGTTGGAATTGATAAAGTATATAAACACTTTGTATTTAGGGAAAGAAAAGTAAAAGTGCTTTACTTTTTTTTACTATTGTGTAAAAGCTTAAACTCTGGCCCGAGTTTTATTCTATATTACACATTACCAATAGTGGAAAATAAACGTTTGGACGCTGGAATTTCTACATTTCCCACTTTTTTTTCCAACATTTCTTGCTTTCCTTCCTTTGAATTTATTTTAATTTTTTTGCTATTCTTTTTCAAGATTATCGAGTCCTTTTTTCTTTGCCCATTTAACAAAGACACTATTTTATTACTCACAAAACATGTTCCTTACTAATGAACCTAGCGTCAATTTTAATTGTTTTTGTCATTCCTGCAATAATCGTCGAATTTTATCATTACAATTTTTTTCCTCATTACGTTTGACTATTAGTAATTTGTTATAAACAAAATACTGGTGAATTTCTACATTGGCCAAATTATTTCCGATACACTTTTATATGAAATGGTTCCAAAGCAATATTGTTGTTTATTTTTCCTTCTGCTTTCATTGGCTCATAAAGTTTGGGTTCTTGCTGAGAAAATATAAACATCTGTTGTATGATTTATCCATCGTCAATCATCCTATTAGCGCAAAAATTATATCTAATAGGAAACTACGATGGAAAAAGGAAGAGGTAAAAAAAAAACACACAGATTAATAGTTGCCTTGGTTTTCTCAGTGTCCATGCTAATCACCATAGCTCTATAAGCTTGGTCACATAGCCTATTATTCGGGTTTTAGAATTATTTTCCAGCCTTTTAAACGGAAAATATAAATAAAAGGCAAAACACTCATTTTGGTGGAATGACTGATCCCATTTAAACAATAATAATGAACTCCCAATGATGTCTGCTAATCCCGCCAATAGCTATTATACTATACAAGGTGAATGCAACAACATTTTAAAACAGTGCAAGTTTTAAAATGGCATTGGATATAAAACCGTCAGAAGACATTTACGCCACCTTTAACTGCTTGGCAAATATGGTCAAATAAGCCTATAGACCACAGCACACTATGGTTCTTGGCTCTTGGCCTTTTTTCCTCGGTTCTTGGCCCATGGCTTTTGAAATTTATGACTCTTGGTTTATAGTTCTTGGCTACTATGCACGGCGTACTTTTGGGATATATAAGGATACAAACCTTCATTGACTAAATTAAATCAATATTACTACCTCCCCCCCCCTCCTCGACACTTTTAATTTTAATCAGAATAAAGAAAATGCCCAAAAAAAACCGCCAGCATCAACTTAAACAATGCTCCAAATGTAACGTTATTGTTCTGCAAAACATCAAGTTCAATAGCTGAAAATCAGCATGCCTAATTATCATCATCATAAAAAAATAAGAAACAATCAATGTCAAGTCAAGTGAAATCCACACATTTGGCCAATAGCAGGATCGGACAATCACATTATGTTTTTTAGTCTGATGGTCTTGAGTGGATAAAGGTGGATGGGAAATCTACAATAGAGGAGATTTTCGTGGTTTAATTTTTGTTTTACAGTCAAGTTGGTTCAAACCAAAGCTTTCAATTATTAGTTGGCACTGTTTAGAGAAGTTTTATTATATTTTTATTATGTAGGACTGGCAAGATTTAAGCTGGATATAACACAATCGCTTGGATAATCATATGTGAAATATCTTTCCATCCTCAACCAACCCTCTCTCAACACAACACAACACAACACAACTCAATACAACCCAGCGCAGCACTAAAGCTTGTGATCAGACAAACCATTGAAGCAAGGCAAGAAAGAAAGAAAAAAAAATGAATAAATGAAAAAAAAAGAAAGCGTTAATTTGGAAAGAATAAAACGGAATTGCCAAGCTGAAACTAAAATCTTATTAAGAAAATAAAGTGAAATTAACGGCGTTAGCTTCAAATACGCAAGATTATTACGTAAAAGTTGTCCAATTGTATGTCGATAATCGTTGAGCAAAGCACAATGGAATTAAAGCTGGAGTTGTTCTAAAATTAAACAAGCCAAGCCCAAACTTGATCAAGAAAATCACACGACATGAAATAAAAAGCTTATACTAGTAAATAAAAATACAGAAAAAGAAGGTTCGAAGAGGCAATAAATATCAGAACGATCCAACAGCTTCTAACTCAAATACAACCGAGACAACCTATATCTCCTATAAAACAACAAGGTAAATCAGCACACCATCCGGAAACAGAGCTGAAACTAACAAGGTATGGGCTTTGTTAATAACCTTGCGCTTGACCGCTAGGCCAAAATTCCAACTTTAATTTTCCTATCTTTTACTTTTAACATTTGGTAAGCTTTAATTTATTGGAAGAATTAAATGAAGAGAGCGTAAATGAACTGAAACATGATTGTAAATGTGGGTTTAGTGATGCAATAGAGTTAAAGTCGACTAAAGACATTAGAAAGTATTGTTTTTGCTAATTGATACTGTTGCTAAAAGCCAGTGTTAAAATATTGAATGAATCAATCAGTATTGTTCGGGCGATATTTACATCAACCACCGAAACCACTGGACATTTAGACAAACCATTCGGATAAGCCAAAGCCAAAGTTGATGGTTGACTTGATTTCCAATAACAATAAAATGACCTAATGAACAAGTAAGCAAATAAAAGCTTACATAAGACACACTCTGACAGTTTCAAGTTGAAAAAAGAAACCATCAAAATTACAAATTTACAAAAATAAGTAAAAAAAATATATATATTCGGCTGCGGTTCTGGACTATATAACCATTTTATTTGCAATGAAACCATTTCTATTGATGGTAGGCCAAGCCAGTTGAAAATAAGGTGTGTGGCTATCGATTGAACAAACACAATGACGTATTGTTGTAACACATTTAATTGGGTATGTACAACAGAAGAAGAAAAAAAAGAGTAAAGAGGCAAATCAATCCTGAAATAATGGCAGTAAATAAGAGCAAACAAGGACCCAACCAAAACCTACTTTGGATTTGCCATTTGTATTTGGGAAATAGAGGTTAGGTGTTGGCAGTCAAGCCTTAAGTTGTACCAGTTAAATTAGTTGAACCAAAATTCAAGTATAAAATAAAAAAAGCATTGGTTTAGAAAGTTTAAAAAGTAAAATATAATATTATTTTTTTTTCCTCTTGATTTTATAACAACCGAAGAGTGCGGGAAGAACAAAAACAAATCACATTATTGTGCATTTTTCAGGGTTAATAGCAGGTGTGTTTTTGTCACCAGTAGCACCCATTTCCGGGGCGATGGCCTGGAGAATCTCGCTTGGAGGCTCGCCGCTTTCCTGGGTCTAAAAAAATTCAATTCAGTATAAAGAGTGTTATTGTTTTTTCTTTTTTTTGAAAAAAAAGGTGTTGGTATAAGCAATAGTAGAAGCAGCAATAGTCAATAACAAGAGCGAGTGTCGCGGATTAAGAGCATTGAAGACACTGTGTTTTGAAAATAAGTTTTAAACCAGAGTGGTTGGAGTGTAGAGAGGCAAATGGAGCCCGATTCTACTAATATAACTTACCTTTTCCAATAGTTCTGTAACTCTATTTTTATTTTTTTCGGTGTTGTGGTCTGGACTGTTAAAAATGGCTACAATTTCTTTGATGTGATCGTACTGAATTTGATACCTGGCCATATCCTCAGCACTAATCTTGCCTTTATGAGCCTCAAAGTATTTTGGATACTAACAACAATCATAGAGTAAAACCGGTCATCAGGTTAAAAAAAAATTCCTTAAATACATATAAAGTCAAGTGCAAAAAAAAAAATCTCAATGAGGTAGGGGGGGGGAGGGAGGGTAATGATGGAGATTAGCAATTTACCTCTTTAAGTAGCTGGTTCATTGGTTCGTAGATTATATCTTTGGTGGACATTTCAGACATAACATCGCTAAGGATTTTTTCAATATCGCTTTCAGCCAGCATACCGTCCAGCCCAGACGCTTGGTTGAGAATGGCGGCAAGAGGATTGTCGCTGGTGGAGCTGGAAGCCTTTTCTTTGGCTATCTGGTCGCTTTCGTTTAGCATTTGCATAGTTTGTTGGATTCTATCTTGCAAGTTGGCTGGTTTGCTTGTTGAAGCTTTTGGAGTAGATTTGGGGATTGCTGTGGATGCTGAAGGTGAAGGTTGAGCAGGGTTGGAAAGGTTCGTAGGTAACGAGGCAGCCATTTCCTCAAGTTCTTTGGGGTCCATGTTAAGCATGGAGGCAAACTGTTTTTCTAATTCGCCCAAGTCCATGTCTGGGTTTATGCTGGATGGGTTTGCAGAAAAGCCTTTAACCAAGCTTTCGATTTCTTTGGTAAATTCGGAGCCTTCAAAGTCACTGCCACCCATCAGACTGTTCATTTCCTTGGCGAGCTGGGCGGTAAACTCTTCGGTCATTAGGGAGTTGATGTCAAAACCACCATCTTTGCCCATAGATTCAAACATTTTGGCGTAATCAGCGTCGGCGTCGGCGGCTGAAGGTTTGGCAGCCTCCTTGGGGATCTCGCTTTTAGCTGGGGTACTGGTGCTTTTGGCATCAATTTGGTCAAACTCTTCGAGGGCATCTAGTAACAGATTGGATGTAGCCAGAATTTGAAGTTAGTAGTCAAAAGAGGGAGTAGAGTATGGATGAGGGGGAGGGGGTTAAACCAAAAGGACGGTATGATGCTAATGAAAAAACTAGAATGGACTTAGAAAATAAGATTGCAAGAGACCAAAAACAGCATCAGCAATGGCTAGCAGATAAAAAAATGTACTGGAAGCAGTATATCGATGGGGTATGGGATTGTAAAGTACTTACCATCTAGAAGGTCCTCGAAATCATTGTCATTTACTTTATCCATAGTGTACAAAATATAAAGGTTTAGGTCTATAAAGCTAGGAATAAAATTTATTATTCAGAAAAAAAGGAGAGGGGTAGTAACAAACAGAGGAATAAAGGTGCAAAGCAAGTATTTGAGGGTAAAAGCTGGGAGATATTTGAGTAAATAAAACAATAATTAGGTTTTGATTGCAGAAACAAAAGATAAGAAAAGAGGAAATTAAAGTACAAAACAAGTACAAGAAGTTTCAAGGTTAAAGACAAAAGAGCAAGTAAGAATTGAGCAATTTGAAGTGGATCAAACTGAGAGAATGAATTACCAAGATTGAAAAAGGAAAAACAAGGGGTTAATAAGAACCAATTAAAGAGTAGAATGGAATTGAATTGAAAAAGGAACTAGAATGGAATTGAAATAAAAAAAAAAGGAACTAATTTCAATAATAATAAAAAAAAAGGAACTAGAATAAGAGAATTAAAGGGGGGGGGGGGGGG
>LUVW01000043.1:214452-265975 GCA_001661515.1 Capniomyces stellatus
TCCGAAGAGTCGAGTTTACGTGAGTCAAGTCATTCCAAGCTTAGTTCCTTGAAAGCAACTTTTGTTTCCTTTATTATTTGAATACAGTATTGTTTAAACATATTTTTAAGCTTCTTTAAAACTACAGAACTAGACCGTTTTATCACAGCTTCCTGCAAATAATCTATATAATCTGAATCATCAACATTCATGTCTTTCCACAGCTTCATTACTTTGGCCCTTACTTCACTAACTATTAAAGCAGATCTTTTACTGAATTCATCTTTTAAGTATTTTTCGATCATAGCAACGCTCTCTCTTTCGATATTTTTTTTTACATCATTATCGGTCATCGCCACCGCCTTAATCTCAAGATTTTCAATCCCTTTGTCTAAATTAAATTCGTGATCTATTACTTCTGTAGTTGACATTTTGTCAACAATTTTCTTTATATATACTTTTGAGACTTCCAAGAATCCTGCTGCTGCCTGTTTGAAAAGACCCTCGGTAAACACTTTTGCTGTCACAGTCTGACGAATCTTATTATACTTTTTATTTATTCTTTTGATTTTGGAAACCTCGGCTGCCTTCCACTTGCCATACTCTTTTGGATGTGTAAGAACGTTTTTTGGTTTGAGTTTTGCTACTTCCATAATCCAGTCTATATGGTCTCTCACCCTTGTGTTTATTTTAACTTTTCGAGTGCTTCCTGACAAATGATCCAAACCTGCGTTTTTAAACTCATCAGTGATGCTTAGTTCGTATCCAGTCGAAACCAACCCAACTATTGCATTTTCGGATCCAGGAAAGTACACTGGTCCTCCTGAATCCCCGCGAGCTGCTGATCCATCCCCCTCAACGTAGTAAAACAATCCACTGTGGGGGATGTGATCATTAACTTCAAGGTATTTTAAAGCATCGCTTCTACTAATAAGACTCACATCCACCGCCTTCAATGGCTTTCCTGCAACAGTTATTTTATCCTTAGAGGTCTTACCCCACCCAGCAACTTTGACTTTGTATGAGGAATCAACTTCACGATTGTAAATCTTGGCACATTTTATTCCAAGATTATGGAATTCCACATCGTCGACTCGTATCAGCGCAACATCATACCCATGTAACGTATCACGATAATTGGGATGCGCTACTACTTTACTCGCTTTGAACTTTTTTGCTCCACTTGCAAAATTGATCTTTGAATTGGCCGATATCTCAACTTTTAAATTATCAATATCTTCCAGATACTTTTTAACACAATGCGCAGCCGTAAGAATATAGCTCTTTGAAATTATTGATCCACCACAAAGATACACTGCAGTTTTGTCACCAATTTTCACTGAGACGTGTAAAGAAACAATGTACGGCAGCTCTTCTAACTCGATCTCACCACCTTTTATGATCCTCTTGCTTAAGCTTTGTCCTTCTCCAGAGCTACTTCCCTGACTCACCGTACCCGACCCCAGATCCGAAATCCAGGATCCTGACACTGATGCCAATGAGTAGCTGACCAGAACGCTGACTGTACTGACTTTCATGACTGATAATATTGGTTCGCTGTTTGCTGATATTACTGCTTGAAATTGGTTTAGAATTGAGGAAATAAAACAGTGCTTTCCACTCGGTATTTATACAAATAGACCTCGGGCCAAAATTACTAGAATCAGGCCCAACTCGACTCTCATCTTTGATTCTATAAAACAAACTATGTACTCTATAATTTATACTCTATACTCTACAAAACATACTCTATACTCTGTACTCTATACTCTATACTCTATACTCCTGTTTTTGTCTTTTCTACAATGCAAACACACTTTTCGGCTAACATTCCCTTATTGTTGTTTGTAAACGTCATGTCTTTCTAGTAATACTTGGTCGGCTCAATTTCAATGCTACATGCTGCTGTAGGGTTGCTGGTTGGGGAGAAATAGCATCATCAGGTTTGATATATACCTGATTTCCTTGCTTCCAGAACTCTTTACTATTTTCATAGTATTAACCCTGAAGTTTAGTCGTTCCACTCGCCAATAGTTGGTGGTTTAAACATAGTTATGTTCTTTTTTGTGTTTAGCCGTGGTTTTTTGTTTTTCTATCTGTTTTATATTGGGTCGGACTGTTTCATGTTGAACTGAACTGTTTTATATTGAACTAATATGATTTCCACAATTTCCTTATATCTCCAAACAACACTTTAACATCATGGATTCGGCTTGATTGTAAATGGTATAGTTTATAATTGTTTACTTTCAGCACTATATATTACATTTTTTTATTGACAAAATTGACAAAATCTTTTTAAAGGTGTTGGTAATAGCTGCAGGTTGGCACAGGTACATGCTTACATACCCAACATTTTGCCCCATAATTCCTGCAATGTTAACATGCTCAAAAATATGATTAATTATTATCCCATTACTTCTCGTCCCGCTACAGTTAAACATTTCTTGATGACTTTGGATCATAGGGATCGTTTATTTACCAACATTTTCCAGTTTTAGCAATCAGGTTGTGCGTGTTAAAGTCAGGAATGAGGTTGCTGAAAGCGTCATTGAGACCGAATACTCGGGTTCATTTTTGGATAACAGGAACTTCCTTCTTTAGTCTCTCCTCCCCTCGAATAACTCTCCAATCTGCTTTTTTGAGCTGAATTGAGAACAAGATCAGAATTTGATGAGCTCTGTTAAAAGCTTTATTTTTATTTTTATTTTATTTTTTTGAAATTTATTAATATGAACGTTAATAAATGTATAAAGTTTTACAGGTTAGCTATATTAAAATAGTATCAAGTTATTTCAGTTTGTTCTTTAGTGTCTTTTGGGTCAGTTAATTAAAAATGTTATTTTATCTTTACTAGGATCTTCATTAGGCTCAAAGGCAAGGATTTTTTTTTTTTTAATGTAATGGATTTATTTGTTTTTATTGATATGATTTTTGGATTTTTGGATTTTTGGATTTAGAGTAGTTTGAATTGGCCAGGAAAGATTTGTGTTGCAACAATGCAACAAAGTATTAGCCGAATACACTGGCTCTTTTCCTTGTTAAATTGTACCTTATGTAAACCAAAAAGTGGGCGCTTTTTTCAACAAAAATTCAAAAAGTTGCAAAGTAAATCCCAGTTTACTCGCAGCCAGAAATGTCTAGCAAGAAAGTGGTTCTTAGTTGCTGACCCAAAACATACCTACCAAACGCTGGTTATATATTTGCAAGATTTATTAATGGGAAATACACATCGAGTTGGGAAAAACACACGTCAAAAACACACTTTACATGACTGAAAAAGTCCAAAACTGTTTCCATTATGGTATTAACTTTGATTAAATCGACTAAGTTGGAAATTCTGAGTTTAGTTTTGTTGTAACTGACATATTTTTAATGTGTAAGGCCATCATGTCGACTTGTTTTGGGTATTTGGTTTTGATGTTTAAATGATTATTAATGCAAATAAACTGGGTATACTCAAATTATATATCAAAGTAATTGTAAGGTTTTTTCTCTCTTTTTATTGTTAATTTAATAATACAATATTGTAAAATATTACAAAGCTAGTGGAACACTATCTAAAAAAAGTTACTAATTCAAGTACTACCCTACTCCATTTCGTCCCTCTAGAGACACCGTACCTTGACGGTGTTGATTCAGTGGGGCTGGTGATGTACTAACCTCATCGAGTCTTAGTAATAGGTTTTACATGTTAATGTCAAGAATGATGCTGTTACAAGCTTCATCGAGCTTGAGCGGTCAGGTTATATTTTTTTTTTGCTTTATTTAATTCCAATTATTAACAATAAGATAAAACTGTAAAATCACTACATCAAGGCGCTAAATCCGTCAACTCGGCACACACCATCTCCAAGTATGTGAAATGCACTGTAAAACCAAATAATAAAAGTAAAACCTCTACTACCCAGATTTTGTTGCCTTTTCGAGGTAATATTTCCTAATTTTATCACCAAAGCCTTTAAGCATACTTTCCGAAGAGTCGAGTTTACGTGAGTCAAGTCATTCCAAGCTTAGTTCCTTGAAAGCAACTTTTGTTTCCTTTATTATTTGAATACAGTATTGTTTAAACATATTTTTAAGCTTCTTTAAAACTNAAAACTGTTTCCATTATGGTATTAACTTTGATTAAATCGACTAAGTTGGAAATTCTGAGTTTAGTTTTGTTGTAACTGACATATTTTTAATGTGTAAGGCCATCATGTCGACTTGTTTTGGGTATTTGGTTTTGATGTTTAAATGATTATTAATGCAAATAAACTGGGTATACTCAAATTATATATCAAAGTAATTGTAAGGTTTTTTCTCTCTTTTTATTGTTAATTTAATAATACAATATTGTAAAATATTACAAAGCTAGTGGAACACTATCTAAAAAAAGTTACTAATTCAAGTACTACCCTACTCCATTTCGTCCCTCTAGAGACACCGTACCTTGACGGTGTTGATTCAGTGGGGCTGGTGATGTACTAACCTCATCGAGTCTTAGTAATCGGGTTGCGCGAATTAATGTCAAGAATGATGCTGTTGCAAGCGTCATCGAGACTGAGCGGTCATATTCTTTCTTTTGGATAGCAGATGCCTTGATCTTTAGTTCTCCCCTCCCGAGAAGCTCACCTACCAGCTTATTACGAGCTGAGTTGGGCGTAAGACTAAAGTCCGGTAAACTCTGATACGTGTTGTCAGGAATAAATTCCTTAAGAGTAATTTCTCTAGCATCGTCCCATTTGTTACAATCAATTAGGATGTGCTTTATTGTTTCTGGGTGTCTTCTGTGACACATTGGGCAGCATTTTTGTATTTGGTGTTTATGAACTTGCTGTTTGCTAGTCTCTCTGAGGTCCAAAAACGTTATGTTCTTATTTTTCCTATTTCTTTGATTCCTCTACTGTGCCCAGGGTATACTATTTCTAGTTCTGTCCAATTCGATCCTTTGTCAATGTCATGATCTATTATCCATTTTGTAATTTCGGACACGTCGTTTTTCAAGTGTCAGATCAACAAAAAAAAAACGTAATTCTAATTAAAACGATACAAATAAAGCATAGATTAATTACCAACACCTTTGTTAATATTAAAGTTGATAACAATAGTTAATTATAAAAGCTAAGCTTGACAAAAATAAACAAACTATCAGTTGACTATAGCTAGTAGATAAATAATATAAGCGGCTAATAAAACTGATTAGTGTTTACGGCGGCGGCCCAAATAGTGGTCTGGAGCATCCAAGTCATCTTCAAGACCACTGGCTTCTTGATGGCTCAAGTCTCTCTTTCCTGGCCATTGTGGTGGTGGGAATGGTGCGACTTGGTCGACAACAACGTTTGATAGTCTCTTGGTCAAGCTAGACAGATCCAAGTCAAGCACGCCCTTAATAAAGTTTCCAATATCAGTGTTTTCGCGGTTTCCTCTCAACTTGTCGGATTGGTATCCATACGCATACAAGTTGACATCGATTGCTGAGTGTCCGTGTGTTGTCCATCCAAGCTGGGAGCGTTTGGAGACAAAGTGTGCGAGATTGTGACGCAAATCTACTGAATCTTTGGCTTCAGCGATTTCCATGACTTCAGCCTCGGTAAAGTTGGTTATACCGAACCACTTGGGGAAAACAGTTTCTTTGATGGCCTTGGCCTTTGCGGTAACATTGCTTACGTTAGGGTCAGTTGATACGGTTCTCATAATAAAGTTTGAAATGAATTCAGTCGAGTTTGTGACTTTACTGATAACTTCAGGTTCCCAAATATACTCGGGGTATTCTTTAGTCAGTTGTCTGGCAACTGAGAGACCTCCGGTTTCGTGGTCTGAAACACTGATCATAACGGTGTTTGGATTGTCCTCAACGAATTTCTTGACTACTTCAACTGCATTCCAGTAGGCTAAGATGTCACGCAAATGGGCGGCAGGGTCGTTGGTGTGGGCAGCATGGTCAATCCTGGATCCTTCAATCATCAGGAAGAAGCCAGTGTTCTTGTTTTTGGCTGCGTTGTTGAGCAGGGCCAATGCTTTGGTTGACATTTCAGCCAATGATGGTTCGACTGCTGGATTTCTGTCAATGTCGTAGTTCATGTGGCTTCTAGTAAGCAGACTCATCAGTGGTAAAGTGGTGTTGAGCGAGAGGGAGTCAAACTCTTTACGTGTGCTGATGTATGTGAATCCTTTGGCCTTGGCTTCCTCAACAAGGTTGCGTTCATCCAATCTGCAACCGTTAACAGTGTCGGATTTTGGAAAGAATCTGCATCTGCCTCCACCCATCAAAAGGTCAGTCATAGGTCCCAGAGTGTAGTTTCCGATTTGGTGCTCGGCAATGAGATCCTCCATATCACGGTCAGATACGTGAGCGGAAAATGCGGCAGGAGTCGCGTGTGTGATTCTGCTAGTTGCCACAAGTCCGGTAAACATACCCTTCAGCTTGGCTGCCTCCAGAACGGTTCCGCAAGGCTTCTTGTCATCAGTCACACCGATGGCTGCATTGTAGGTTTTAAATCCACATGAGAATGCTACAGCACCCGAAGCACTGTCTGTAACCAAACTGTCAGTCGACTTGGTTCGGGAAGATCCAACAAGGATGGAGTCCAATGGACTCATCCAGCTATCACCGAGTTTGTTTACGGTTTGGTAGTACTGTCTAGCCATGGTTTCTGAGGCTGGGCCAAACCCATCACTAACCATGAGGATCACGTTGATTGGCTTGTCTACGCTACGCTTAACATCATCTCTTTTGAAAACTGAATCCATTTTCTTTGCTGGAGCAATAACTGTGACCATTCCGTACAATGAAATAGCAATAATCAATCCACCAAAAGCCAGTGTGGCGCGTTTGGCCCAGTTGACTTGTGGGCGACGCTTTTCAGCGCTGGTGTAGCCTGCGCTTTCCAATACGTGGTCTTGCATAGAGTCAATATTTCTCATTATGTTTTTATTTGGGTGTAAAAGTTCTTGTTCTGGGCTTGAGCTGTGGCAGTTGATATTTGGCTAGACTGTGCAGGTATTGTTTGCTATCAACTATTTATTGTTTATTGATTAGAACTGGTTTGGGGTTGGGCCGTATAAAATCAAGTTGATTAGAATTAAAACGATCAAATCTAGTTTCTGAGCCTGGCTAGTATAAAGTTACAAAAAAAAATAGTATGTTTAACTCAAGAGTGTATAACTATGTATTCGGTAAAATGAATTTGGGAATTGTAACTTGAATTTATATGTTTTTTTTTCTTACTTTCCAGAAAACAAAAAGCAATTTGTGTAGTGGTTGGGGTTGACAAGCAGCCATGATATACTTGGATAAACAAGGAGATATTTCTAAAGCTGCAGGATAAAGTTGATCTTTATTTTTTGCATCTGTTTCAAGTTTCAAGCTCCTTAGGGAGTTAATTTTTTTTTTTCACTCGACTAAATTACATTAAAGCATTAAAATGGAAATAAAGGCATCGTTTTAATAAAAGAAAACAAAGAAAAAACATCCAACATGTCCCAAGTTGAAAGGAACAGCTTTTGTTGAATTGTAAAGTGCAGTTAGCTGAAAATTAAATACAGGTTTTCCTTTGTACACATCCAATGGGAGAGTGTTTGTAAATAAAAAAACAGAAAAAGTCTTTACAAGTTGTTTGCATCTAGATGAGAATCAAGGGTTTTAATTTATAAAGTAAACCTCCTTATGAAAGCAACAAAGCAGATACTCATTATGTTTTGTTTTATATTGATATTTGATAATCAATATGTGTTGTTTTATCTTTTCATTTTTTTTCTTTTTAGTTTTTATTCACTTTTTTGATTTACAACTTTACTTTTAATTCGACAAAAGTCTATTACAGAGTAGATCTACTTTAGTGCAGATTCATACTTGAAATGGACTGCAACTCTCATTAAACATCAGAGCATATTCCCGATACAATATAAACACGACAGTATTTCTAACACCAAAATCGGTTACAATTATTAATAGTATAAGTTTCGGCCACGTGCTGAGTAAATTGGAATTGTTCTGGTAGGAGAGTCGGTGAGTGTTTCAAAAGGCGTAATATTTTATTTTTTTGGATTTGTGAGTTTGATGGTTTGTAAGTTTGGTGGTGTGTTGATATTGATGGTATTGTTGATATTGTTACTCGACTTTGAAAAGAGAAATGAGTTCTGGAACGGGCGGGTAAACTTTGAAACATATCTGCCCAAATGCCACAGCAGCGAATGTGGGCGTTCCAGGCAAAGTCGTTCAACTTGGGATTGTTTAAATCAAGCATAGCTGGGCCTTGAAAAGCTTTAGTTTGCAAAGGCGCATAGCTATATAAACAGTTTGATTCAACCCAGTTCAAGTTAGATGAATGGTGTGAATGTAACAAGTGAAATACTAGGGAATATGGCGGCAATGGATGTTGCATTAGCACAGAAACTTTGCTTTTTTACATAATTGTTGCTGTAAATATAATATTATTGACATTTATATAAATATAAAGCACAAAACGACAATTTAATTAATTCAGGCAATGCACACATTTTCCCCTTCCATTCGTAATTTTTGTTTCAGGTGGAATTGTTGAATGGTGGAATATTCCAAACACTATTTGCTCTTATTATTTATTTCTGACAGTGCTAAATTTGTTTTTTGCTTAGAGGAAGCTTGTCTTGTAGAGACAAAAGTAGCCTATTGGTAAGTGTACTTGTTTAATTTTTCTTTATTCTTTTTCTCGCTTCTTTTGTCAAGTGCTACTTGGAATTATAAATAGGTTTGATTCGGAGAAATCGAAAATAACAGGCGATTAGTATATTATTTAGCTCAAATGTCCTTTTTCTATAAGCCTTTTATTATAAAATATTTGCAATTTGTAACTTTTTTTTCTTCTCTTTTTTTTCCCTTCTTGCATACGGTTTATGTATTTTTCTCACTGTGTTTGAAATTAATCTAATTTAGAGCTTGACTTTTTATTCTTTAATCCTTTGTTTATTCCCAGCGACTTCTCGCGCTTTTGATTCCAAGTGTTATTGACTTTTTTTTTACTTGTAGAAGCGAAGTTGCATTTGGTAAAAGTCAATAGATGATTAATCACCCACTTTAACCATTTTAAGTTTTTTACGTAATCGTTGATTTTTTTTGATAAAAAAGTTTAGATTGCCGTTGTTAAATAAAGAAACGGTCGTATATGAATAAATGCGCAACTCGAGCGTGAAAAACCAAAGTTTTAGCATAAACTGTCGGAGGTCAGCCTATCAGTATATTAGATATAAATTACTGAGCATTTGTAACTGTTTTATCTGCACAATATAATCAGTGATGAGAGTTGAAAAATGTAATTATCAATCATTAATAACACAGCTTGGTTTAATGAAAAGTGGAATGGTCGGCTTAAAATTTAGTGGAGGACAATTTCAACGATGTGCAGCTCCATTGTATAAGCTAGTTTAATGGGAAGGGGGAGTCTGAATATGTATTTAACTTCTGTTTAACTTCTGTTCTATTCGTACACCGTTAAATACAAAACGTGCTATATTATCCACGTTTATTTGGCAACTGTTTCTTCAAACCAGATGGGACTTGATTTGCTTGGTATCAATATTTGAAACGAAGCAACTAAAAAAAGCAAAAATAAAAATCATTCTTTTCGCTTTACTACTTTCATTCTTTCATTGCAACTAGCCTCGTTGAAATTGACGTTAGTTTTAAAACCATCGACAATCAAAACTTTAACGACTGAAAAATCAACTTTCCAGTTTTTTTTTTCACCACTTATTTTTTTTTTTTAATTTCAAGTTCCTAATGTGTTTTTATTTATTGTACTCTGATTGTTTTTTTTTTTGAAAAAATAAAAAGTTGGATAAATAGATGGGATAAAAAAAATCCAAATCTTTGTATTGGAATAGTCGCGTTAAATAAAACAAAAAAAACAAGGAGAAATCAGTACAAATGTAAATCCGGTTAAAACAAAACTGGTAAAAAGAGTCAAGGATCAAACATGGCTCTTTTTTTATAAAAATCGTGTATTTCAAATTAAGCTTTTCAACATTAATCAAAAGTAAACCGAACAGTTGAATTAGAAATAACCAAGACCAACAAATATAGTCCTTAAATTAAAGTCGATAGAAATTATATATAAACAGGAAGCAAGTTGCCGCTTTTTATTCGGTTTTTTTTATACTATTAAACGGGCCAACAAGAATAGGAAGGCTTAGAGGATGTGATTAGTACAATCTCTTTTCATAAATTAGAATAGGCATACTAGAATATATTGTTTGCAAGTTGGTTAGAAAATACAAGACAAATCCGAACATCAAGAATGTTGTGAAATGCCCTTATTTCTTTAATTTTTAATTTTTATACCGTTAAACATCTCCAAGTTTTAATCGATTGCTATATAACTTGTTCTAGTCAAGTGTATCACCTTCTTTCCTTCCCACCCCACTTGAACACTATAATAGTCTTGAATGTCTATTTTTTATTTTACCCCTATTTTGACGCTTTGGAATCCGCTATTTCCGCACCTTTAATTATTTTTTTCTCACTCTAACAGTTTGTTTTATTTAAACATAACATTGAACGGCTTTGAAATCCACAAAGCCTCAAAATATATTGAATCATGAGTTTATAGTGATGTTCAGCTGAATGAGAAACACTAAATAAAAACAAACACATAAAACAAATATATTTCTTTGGCAATTATGTTTCTTGGGAAGTTAGGCAAAACTTTAGTGTGACAAGTAATTATTATGCACTTGATAATATTTCCAACCATGGAATTGCTATGATCGGATTTTTCTGATCAAAAAGTCTAGTTCGAAATCAACAATTCTTTTTCTGACCATTCTTTTATAAACAGAAAGATTCATGGTGTTTGAATGTCGTAAATAAATAAAAGGAGTTGTCAAAGTTTAAAGCAATTAAAATTAAAAGTTGTCAAAAAAAAAAAAAAAAAGTAAAATCAATGAAGAAAAAGAAAAAAGTAAAACAAGACAATGTGTAAAAAACAAAAACAAAGACAAAAAAAGAGGTAGGTTATGACCGGGGGGGATGATTTTTTATGGATATGGGGATGTCACTAATGACGTCATTCATTTGTTTGGAGTCAAGAGTTTCAAACTCGACTAAGGCAGAAGCAAGCTTGTCAAGTTTGGCACGGTTTTCAGAGAGTAGTTTGTAGACTCTGTTGTATGAATCGTTGTTGAGGCGTCTGATTTCGCTGTCTATAAGAGCTTTAGTTTCGGCAGAGAGGTAGTTGAAATGGTCAGAATCATAAGCAATGTGGCCAACGAGGTCAGACATTCCAAACTGGGTAACCATGTTGTTTGCAATTTTAGTTGCCTTGAGGAGGTCGGAGGAGCAGCCACTGGTGACGTTTGGGTGGCCAAAGACTATGGACTCGGCAACGGTTCCGCCCATACAGACGTCAAGCATGGCCTGGTACTCGGAAAAGGAAAATGAGTCCTTGTCGAGCTCAGGCAGCTGGACAGTAACACCAAGGGCCATTCCGCGGGGGATGATGGTGGCCTTGTGGAGGGGAATGGAGCCCTTGGTGAGGAGAGCAACGAGAGCATGACCGCCCTCATGGTAGGCGGTGGAGACTTTAGACTCATTTGTGATAACAGCCGATTTCCTTTCATTGCCCATAAGAATCTTGTCCTTTGCGTACTCGAGGTCTTCATTGGTGACGTACTTTGCGTTGGACCTGCTTGCCTTGATGGCGGCAATGTTGACGAGGTTGTTGAGTTCAGCACCAGAGAAGCCAACGGTTCCTCGGGCAACAATACTCAGGTCAACAGACGAGTGAAGTGGAATGTTTTTGGTTTGCAGCTTGAGAATGGAAATTCTCCCGCGAACGTCTGGCAGCGGAACGTCGATGATCCGGTCAAATCTTCCGGGTCTTGTCAGGGCGTTGTCAAGAGACTGCGGGAAGTTTGTCGCACCTATAAAGATAACACCGGTGGACTGGTCAAAGCCGTCGAGCTCAACGAGCAGCTGGTTCAGGGTTTGCTTCATGTAGCTCTGGTCGCGCTGGTTACGCTTCGACCCAATTGCGTCGATTTCGTCGATAAAAACAATCGAGGGCGATTTTTCCCGGGCGGCTGCAAACAGTTCCCGCAATCTTTTGCTCCCAACACCCACATAAATCTCGTCAAATTCCGCACCGCTCATAAAGAAAAAGGGCACTCCAGCCTCGCCCGCAACGGCTCTGGCCAACAGCGTCTTTCCTGTCCCTGGAGGTCCGGTCAGCAACACGCCCTTGGGTAAATGGCCGCCCAGCTTACTGAACTCCTTGGGGTCCTTGAGAAACGAAACCAGCTCCTGCAGGTCCGCCTTCGCCTCGTCGCACCCCTGCACATCCGAAAACGAAATCTTCACTTTCTGTTCAGGCACAAACTCCTTGGGCTTCGTTGACGTCTTCATCACCCCCGACCCCTCCAGAACCAGGTTCAAAAACGTTAGGATACAGAATGCATACACCACCGTCCCAATCAGCCACCGTAGCGTCTTCCACACCATCGACCTTTTCTCCTCCTGGATAATCACGTGGATTGGCTCATCGTTCTGCCTCCCCTCCCCATTAATCCCCCTACTCCCCAGAATGTCTCGGGCCTCTCCCATTTCCCCCAGTCCCATCCCGAGTCCTTCCCCGAGCTTTTTGAGTTTATTTTTGTTTCTGCTGATATTTTGTGCGTTTACCTCCCCATTACTGTTCAGCAGTTCCACCACCTTTTTCCCAGCCTCCTCATTTGTGCTCCCCATAACCCGCAGCCCCTCCAAGTATATATACAGTCTGTTCATGTCAATTTCTATATTCTGTTCTCGCGACCGCTGTTCTATATCTTCTACCACTTTTCTTCTTATCTCTTCCCTACCTCCTTTCCTCAAAACCCTCCAGTACTCTTCAACCTCTTCATCTATTTTCCCCTCTCTCCCTCCCTCTCCCTCTCCCTTTCCCCCTAACCCTAACCCTAACCCTGACCCTACTCTTTCCTCTCCCCTCAACTTCATCTTCATATTCTCACTCTTACCGCTCCTCTCTCTGTACGTGTACATACTATCACTTTCTTCTCCGCTTCTCTTGTACCCTTTCCGCTCATTGTCGCTTTGGTACGTTTTTGCTCCATATCCCCCCCATCTATTCGTATGCACACTTGTTGAAAGCCCTCTTTTTGCTATTATTCCCTGCATCCACTTTATTTTCTTCTCCTCCACTCCAAACATTCCCCGTGCCCCCCTGCTACCCCTTTCACTTCCCCTCCCTCTTTCCCTCGTTTCTATCTCCTTAATCCCATTTTCCCCTTCTCCTACTTGTCTTTTAACCAAAACTACTCCTACCTCGTTTCCTCTCTCTTTCTTCTTATTCATTTTTATACCATTTTTTATTTCTCTTTTCACTTCCCCTTCTACTAGTATTTCCTTACTTATTTCCCAACTCTGTCCCTGACTATTTATTTGATTATGGCTTTGTGTTTGTGTTTGCTTCTGTCCTTGTCCACCATTATTGAATATCTGATTGCTAATCTGTGTCGCCGTCAAACTCATTGCTTGCGTTACCGAGTTCGGAAAGTTCGTTAGTACTTCCTGTAGCTTTTGCCCAAACATCACCCCCTTATTACTCACCATCCCGAACGACATTTCTATTTCTATTTCTCTGTTTCTGCTTCTGTCTCTATTTCTATTTTTTTTTTGTCTCGATTTCTATTTCTAATTTTCTATCACTACTTTTATATCTCTATCTCTATCTCTATTTCTATTTTTCTATCTCTATTTCTGTTTCCACTCTTCTATCTCCGTTTACGTCTCTCTATTTCTTTTCTTTTCTTTTTGTAATCTGTTTACTGTGAATTATCTTTTTATTTCTATAATTATAATCCTTATTCTCGCCACAATGTCTCTTGCTTTTCTTTACAGCCTATTTAATTTACGTACTTTCTTCTATTTCGTTTATTTAAAGCTAGTAACTATTATCTTGTAAAGTTACTGTCCAAAATATCTTTAACTACTTTTGATTATTTTTCTTTGTATTTCTTTCTCTTATTTCTTTTTCTTTGTATTTTTCTTTTCTTGTATTTTTCCTCTTTTTCTATTGAAATTTATTAATATGAACATTAATAAATGTGAAATTTTATGAATGTTGCCATAGAAAAATATTCCCTATTTAATTCAAGATAATCTTTTCTTTTGGATTTAGGTGACTGTTGGTCGAAATATTATTTCATCTTTGTTAGCTTCTTTTGGCTCAAAAAACAAACATTTTTCTTTTTGTTTGTTTTATTTTTGTTTTTTATTCCATTCTTTTCTTTTTTTTTCTTTTTCTTCCTTTCTTTTTCTCTCTTTTCTTTGCCTTGGTATTTAGATTTAGGTCTCTGTTTTTTTTTTTTTGACATCATTCTGAATTTAACCACTTACTTGCTGGGCTGTCCAACTATTGGTCCAGAACTTGCCTTTATCTTTTATCTTTCAATTCTAGCTTTTTTCTTCTTTTTTTTTTCCTTCGCTTTTTTAGCCGCTATTTATTAAAATAGCCAAGAAAATTAAAACACAGACAAACACTCCAAATTTCTTTTACCTAACATTTTATTTTTTATTTCAATATTTTTATTCCAAGATTATGCATGTATATAACATGTATAACACGTGCAACATATGTACGTGTGTTTGTGTTTTATTAGATTCCCTGTCTTAAAAAGCTCCAGCTAGCCGTTGCCAAAACAAAATAAAGCAAAAAAAAAGAACGTAAAATTATTACAATCATTTACTGATCGCATAATAAAGTGAATAAATGAGTTTGAAAGGTTCAGCAATTCAGTTTAACCAACCCAACTGATGGTTTTAAACTCTTTATCCTCCTTGTTCAAAACTGTGTATCTATTCAAAACGTCAGTGACCTTCTCTCTAACTCCAACTTTGTTGTTTGAGCTTTTGACAAAGATTTCGACAACCTCGTCAGCATTCAGCGCATTGTCGCCACTTCTATCATCCTCTCCAATAACCACATTCTTTACTTCACTCTCGCTTGGGAGCGCGAATTTGCGGTATGGGTGTTCAAGGAAATCAATGTTGTTGTCAAACTTCAAAACCATTTTCTCACTTGGATTGTTAAAGTACGTGTCAATTATCTGTGCATTTGAAACGTCGTTAATTGTTGGTGGATCCCATTTAGGATTGTTTGTTTTTGACACCAGCAATTCTGTCACCCCCTCAACAAAATCTTTGCTCAAGATCATCTTCCCTGTCAATTGACTCTCCATATTCATGCATTGTTGCATTGTCATTGTTCTTGCTCTGTTCAACATTTCCAGAGTGACTTTTAGTGACGTTGGCGACATCTTTTCCAGCGTCTCAAGCGTCTCCTTGGCCCACTCGACATTCTTTGTTTCGTTTTTCAACGACTCAAATATCTTCTCTACAGTGCTGTGTCTGAAACACTCTTTAATCGACTTCATCAATGGCGCAAATGTAAATCTATACTTGTACTCTGAACTCTTGAAGTCTGACTCCTCAACAAATTCCTCAATTGCTGAATTTACTGTTTCCATGTTGTCATTTGGCAGCTCCTGCAATCTCTTTTCAAGCATTGGCAGTCTTTCTGATGGAACATAATGTGTTGCAAAACCCGAGTACAATGCATCAATTCCTTTAACTCTCGCTCCCGTAAGCCCCAAATACACACCCAAATACGAGTCTAGCCTTGATAGCACAAATGATCCCCCTACATCCGTATAAAACCCGATCTTGGTTTCTGGCATGGCTATCATCGTGTTTTCCGTTGCTACCCTAAATGGTGCATGAACTGATACTCCTACCCCTCCTCCCACTATTCATCAACAATTCATTCAAAAATATTAGCCTAACAATCCCCACCCCACTTTTTTCAATAAAAAAAATCAAAATCAAAATCAAAAACATAAGCAAAAATATAAAGATATCCGCGTATGGTGGTGTGATTTATTTACTTGTTATTCCGCCAATCATCGCTACTACCGGCTTTTTGACTGTTGACAACAAATGGTTCATCGAGTATTCATCTTTGAAAAACTGTGGCACAATCGGATCTCTGCTATTCTGTGCTGCCCCTATTCAAAAAGCAACAATCATTTACCAACACGTATATACATATGTTTAGTTTTAATGTTGACTTTTTCAAGTATTCATTATATATCGATATATAATTTATCTGCTCCAAACCAAAAAAGAAAGTGAAAAAAAAGAAAAAAAGGCACGTAAACCAAACTGTTATACTAACATACGGCCAATACATTCAGTAAATAACTTACAGACTACATCGCCACCAGCACAGTAAAACTTTGAGCTGTTTGACTTGATTACTATGTTGTTTACCAAATCTGATTTTGGCCATTCCTAAACAAATCAAACCAGACACAACTTTTCCTTAGTACAATTCCTTCAAATCAAGTAGAAGCAAAAACTAGGAAATCAATTTTACAAAGCTTCATAGCGTTGTGTGTTGTGCTCAAACACCTCTATCTACGACCTGCTAGCGGTCTAAAAAACGAATTTCTTACCCGAAGATTCTTGGTAATGATTTTGAGCATGTTGTAGTTCAAAGAGTTGTAAACTTTAGGACGATTCAGGATCATATAACGCGTACCCAACTGACTCGATACCAAAACCTCGCTCTACCAAAATCATTTTATTTGCAAATCCGTAAATATCACTGCCAGATCATTGATACTTTTTAATGAAAATCTCGACTGCCTGTCACTGCTCTATTAACCCTTTAATCTTCCTATTTTTTTTTTTTTCATCGATTTTTTATCGATTTTTAATTTCTTACCTTGTTTTCTTCCTATTTAATCCATAGTTTAAACAAAGCAGAAAAGATAGTTAATACCAATTCGTTATCAAAAGAAAAACACCTTTTATACCGCCTTTTCTTATCTCCATCCACGCTTTACACTGTCAGACACAAATATACACGGCGATTAATACACAATAATATATAAAATAATTGTAAAAAGCTTGTCCTACCATCTTGGCTATAGTACTGGAAAAGTTTGACTTTCTCAATTGTCCAAATTGCTTGATGTTCAAGTTTTTTGTAGCATTTACTCTTGAAATAAACATTATGTCCTTATTTTTTAATTTTCGCCTTGATCCTTTATTGCTTGATCCTTTCGCCTTTTTTTATTTTGTTGATTCTCACTTTTCGTCTAAAAGGTTCTATAAATAAGCTTTATTCCAAGAGTCACTAATGGATTTGAAAAAGTATAACGTCAAACTCGTTTTTGGTTAACGCTTTTCCTTTTCCTTTTTTCCTTTTCCTTTGATATTTAATTTTAATTAATGTGATTGACACTTTGTTTTTGTTTGTGTTTTTTCTTTCAGTTTTAGTTTTTCTTGCTTTCATATTTCAATTTTCACGCTTGGATTTGATTTGGGATCTGATTTCCATTGCTTTTATTTTTTTTAGATATTATTTTTTTTGATTTTTACATTATGTTACTATTTGGTTTTCTTTCCCTGCGCATTTTCCATTCCATTTTCCCGTCCATGTTTCATATTTTCTGATAGTTAATTCAACTTTTTTTACTTTTAAATATCCAAAAATCATCATCCTATTTGTCATTTGATTTTCGTTTTTCAGCTCAACTTTTATTATTATGCGGTAAAGCTGTCATTTGATTTTTTGTATTGTAGAAAATAGCCAAATGGACTTTAGTTTTGGGGTTACGTTTGATTTTGGTACACACATTCTTAATATTTGGTAGTGATCACATCACCTCCTTACAAAGACTCTCCTACCGGGGTTCCCGTTTATTGTCAATGTAGCCAAAATCCAATTAGCAATCATGCTCACAGATGATCACAGCCACGCTATTTCAGCGTTATCATGCTACAGCTTGCTTATTTGGTCGGACTTCAGTCCGTGTAATCTTTTCAGTCAGTAAAACAAACTTTTCAATTTCCTAGGCCAGGAATTAGTTCTTTTTCTTTAAACTCTACAATAACACAATAAAATCCAAGACATTTAACAAGTTTGGTATTAAACTATTTGGAGTCTTGTGGAGGAGATGAACAGATGTATAGTGTTTATAATTTATTTATTTTGGAATGTGATTGTTCTTATCGATTTAAATGAGTTGTATTTGAATGTGTAAATGTGATATGAATAATAAAAGTGCGGATGTGACCCAAGGTACTAATGGTAAAGATTATACAAAATAAGGGGCTTGTTTTGAAAAATGTCAGAGTTATGTTATCTTTTTGTCATTGGTCGTATAGTCAACTAGCATAAGAGGCGGTCCGGGATGTTGGGTATTATTATTTACTAGCCCAAAACAGATTACTGTATTCGGACCGTCTTGAAATTCAAACGGCCTATCAATGTCCTTGTCAAGACTTGGTTTATACTTGTCATCTAAAAATTCAAAGTCACTAAATGTGTATGGAACCTCAACTCCTGGAACAATGATAACCCGGCGAAAGTTGTTTTGCCAAAAGTCATTGCAAAGCAGCGAGCACTCTGAGGCTGAGCATTCGCCCTTTTCAATATCCGATCTTCTGAACTTGAGGTTTACTGGTGGGTAAAACGGCTCAGGGTTTAATACTGTGGCACCGTTCCAACAGCACTGCGCTTGGAACGGAAGTGTCTTTTTAACTCTATTCATTGATGTTCCATGACCAGTCAAACTGCTTAAATCTTTTGAAAACATATTTCCGTTCAAATCACGAGCAACCCAAGTGTCTCTAAACCCGTGTTGAATTTTTAACTCGCCGTCTACTTCCGTGCTCATCATATCGTAGTCGATTGGACATGTTATATCTGCCTTGTGTGTGTTTGACTGTAGTATCATTTCTAGAATATCATTTCGACAGAATAATATATCATTCAGGAACACTATTTTGTCATATTTAACACCGTTGTTGTAGTCCTCAGTTAGTGGCTCAAGAGCCTTGTTGCGGACCTTTGCCAGAAAATCAATTCTATGATATATACTTGGTTTTTTGGTCTCATCAAGGTTAAACCTGTGTCTTATGTTGTACTTGTCCAGCATAGCAGAGAATTCACGTAGCTTTTCTTTTGTGTTGTCATCCGACCCACTTTCGTAAATGGAAAAATATATGTTCTCAGGTCCCAAAAAATCGAATACCCGGAGCAGTTCTTGCGCAAAATGTGGAACTAATTCCTCATTGTTGTACAAGTTGGCGGCGAAAAAGTACTTTGGGCTGTCGGTTTTTGGTATGTTTCTTACTGCTTTTTTGTAGTAGAAATCAGCACCTTCCAAATCGTACTTACTCACCATATACTCTGTGCTAAGAGGCAAAAGCGGCAGGTATCTGCCATAAACTTCGCGCGACTTGTCAAACAGTATTCGTCTTTCAGTCCGACACCGTTCTGCTGGTTCAATTCCGTAAGAGTTGCTGTTATCCCTGTCAAGGGTATTTTGTAAGCTTGCTATTTTGTACATGTTAATTTTGCCTCTTTGGTATCGTATATCACCAATTCCGCCACTACGCGCTTGGTTGATGTTAATCAGAGCTAACGCAAATGCAGTTGTAAGTACCTTCATGGTCTTTTGCTCTCAATGTACACGGGTTTATCCTGTTGAATACACACAAGCTTATTTTTGCCAAGTATGCAGATTAGTTGAAAAGTTGACGACTTGTTTGAAAAACCACTTTATTTTTCTCTTCCCTAAATCGTCAGAGGCTATATATATAATATGCGACTATTCTAATGCAGCCTCTGTTTTGGACATCGTCAACCATTTTACTTCTAGTAATCACAAAATATGTTTATATAAAGTGTTCGAACAAGAAAGTCGATTATAATCTCAATTAAAAAAAAAGAAAGAAAGTCGATTATTACTATCAAGTGGGCAATAATGGATTTGATTTTGCGAAACATTCATGTTTTTAGGCTATTGTTTTTAATAGTTTAAACCTCGACACAGTTCGACATTCAACAATTGTTGAAAAATATATATCAGCTACTTTATCTTTTTTTTTTTACAGCGATGTTTTGAAGTTTTTCTATTATTTCCAACAAAGGATAGCGAACAAGGCAAGTATCAAGTTGAATGAAAATGCTATTTACGCTCGCTTTCTCAGTAGGGCTGCTTTAAAACCAGTTACGCTGAGACTAGGCCGATAAGCGTTAGTTTGCTATATCACCCTTTGCAAAGAAAATAATATAAGATTTTGAAGGGTTGTTGAGTTCAACTCAGCCAGTGTATTAAACTCAGTGCCACTTGAAATAATGTTTAAATAGTGTTCATTTAAACATTTAATAATGTGGCTGATATGTCTACTTTGGCTCGGGTTTCTTGGATCAGTAATCCTTGTGTAAACTCGGCTCTCATAGACTTGCAGTATCACTGTGATCGGCAAATCTATACAGGTGGTTGGCGATAGATGTGTGGTTGCGGGCCACCTTTTGTATTCGCATCCAGAATGTGTCTATACAAAGCCAGTATGTACCAACCGCTAAGGGTTTGCTAGTGTTCAGTTCAAGTGTTGCATTTCTTTTTTTGCTCCCAACTCCGCTAGTTTACTCGAGTTGGCAGGTGACTTGAAATTTTTTTGCTATCAGGGCAGCTCATTGCTTCAATGTGTAGTTTACCCTTGAACCATCCTATGTTGTTATTTCAATCAAGAAAGTTTGATTGTTGACCAGCAGCTGTTTGTATATACAATTATTGTGCTATTAATTGTTAGTTCCTGCCCTAACAATCCAACCAATATTATTATTAATAGCTTGTGTGCGTATACGAATTATTCTTATAGTTAGGATGTTTAAATGTAGTATCAGTAATTCTTAGGTAAACAACTTGGATTCATGCTTGTATTTTTTTTATTTTAAAAAAAGTATAATGATAAAATAAACAACTGCACTCACTTATTTGTTAAGTTGGGTTTTCCATTAAACATAAAGGCCTAGTTAGTATTAAAAAGGATAGTGTCAACGCATATTGTTGTTTGATAGTAGATATTCATTGTTATATACGTTACAAATTGTAAGCTGTCATTATGAGTGTTGCTGTTATTGTGAAAGTTTATTTTCCCATTGTGCTTTGAATAAATCAAACAAAAACCACTCAGCATTTCAATAAAAAAACGAAAACCACAAAGCTCTCAATTTCAATTTCAGAAATTAAAATCTGATGATTCTGTAGACAATAGCTCAACTCTAACGGTATAATCCACATAACTTCACACCATACATTATTGTTACCATTATATTAGGCAAGTAGGTGTAGATGTGTTTCAAATAAAAAGTTAAAAACCAAATACTATGAAAAAGAGAATTGGTATAGAACAACCGAATCAGCACAGAACAGACATGTCGATATCCAACTGCAATAAAACACGTTTATAGCAATGACTTTATTGAGTTGGAAATAAAAAATATCAAGCTGGAGAGTCTACAAGAAGTACATCCAAACTATGAAAGTAAAATTAATCATAATCACAACTGGCGATTGTATAAAACAAACACATGTTGAAAGTTTAAATTTTCTGATTCTTTTTTCACTTGATTACTTGGTCTGTCAGGACTAGTTGATATTATTCAACAAATCAAGCAAAGGAGGTGGTACTCGATACTTCAATCATTAATTCAACACATGTTTCTCAAGTAAAGGCAAATACAGCATATTCAAGACTTGGTTTTAATTTTATTGAACTGAAATAAAACATTTAAGATTAAATTTTCAATACCAATATGGCGATTAAAAATATTCCATGTTGATATCAACATTGCGGTATCGAGTCAGAGACCGTAATGTATAGACGTGTAAAGATTTTAAATCACTAAAGTACCAACTGTTGCTTTGTGTGTTAAAATTGGAGTATATCCCCCGCAAGCAAAAGAGTTGATAGGCTATTTATAAAGATCGAATATAGCCTTGAGAATGTGTGGATGTACTATTAATAAGATATTTACTAGGTTGCCGGGGCATTAACAGTTTTATGCGGAGGTCCTTTTCCTAGCTAACAGAAGTTTTTATATTAAAATGTTCTAAATTTCAAAATTTCAAAAGTTCAAAAAAAACAAACTAAACGTATAAAAAGAGTTATAACCAGCTTCAACCATTAATTACGGTGCTTGTATGGCTAGCTAGTTACACGGCTGGGAGGCAAGATGTATAATTAGCACAGTTGATTATACGAATATACATTTATTTTAAGTAAAGTAGAAAATAATTTTAGCTAAACAAAAAATTGGTTAGCATATTGGTTCAAATTATGAGCACAAAATCTGTCTTGCAAGATTAAAGAAGGTTAATGTTTAAAAATGGATACATGTATTTACTCCCCACTATAAAGAATTAATTGTACTCTAAGGATCGATGGATACATATGTAAAAAAAAAAAAATCCAAACGCTTACAGACACTTTTAATAATAATAAAAAGCAAGTAAAAAAAAGTTATTATGTCAAAATTAACGCAGCCTGTATATTATTTAAAGATTAAGACTAAAATAACACCATCCATTCCAGTAAAAAAGAAAAGTCATGCTATTGGGATATTGAAAAAGCAATAGTAGTGTGATAACAATAAGCTCATTTAGCTAGTTTTGTTGAAAGGTATAGCGTATTTATGAGTTGGCATCACGTCAGTATAAAATATCAGTAGAAATTTAAGGGTCAAGTTGACTAACAGAATAATATAAAATTGTTTTTAAAGAGTCAATAAAAAATAGTTGCAGGTTAGACTTTCTTCTTCTTCAAAAAAAAAGCTCGCGTAGTCATAATTTTTTTAAAAGTTATACAAGTAAGTTTAGCAAGATAAGTAGGGACGTTGATACAAAAAAGCACTCAAACATACAGCTCAATATATTATATTGACCAATTTCGAGATACAGTTTTAGAGTAACTACCAATACAAGACAAACACATCTAAGCGTTAAAAAAATGGGGTTTAATTCGATATCAAGAGTCATTGTATTTTCGTTAATGAATTTTGCAATAACGAATCATGCCCAAATTGATACGGGGCTGGGTGCTATACAAGACATCCAGGGATATTTGCTAGGAGGCAATGGAAACAACGGAGGATATGTTGGGGTGAAGCCGTTGGGGCCAGGAGGATATAACATGAAGCCAGGTTACAATGATAATGGTAATGGCAATGGCAATGGCAATGGTGAAAGTGTTAGACCTACATATACGAGAACCAAGATAATTACAATTCCTAGACCAACCAGGACAAAAGACCGCAATGCAAGAACAAAGTTTGTTGATATAACCATTTATGCATGTGGCGACGAAGAGTACTTGAAAAACGAGTGTAAAGTAAATGGTAAGCACCCAACCAATGTATATAGCGGGTAAAGATTGATTTATGGCAGCTAAAGTACTTGAATGATTTGCGATTACTCATAAACTGTGTGTATGTATATATGTACAAAAAAAAATACAGCAAGCAAGGCTGCGGAAACAAAAACAGTAACAGTGACAGAGAGCGCAGAAACAGTTACAGAGACAGAGACAGAAACAGCAGAAGTAGCACCAACAGACGAAGTAGCACCAACAGACGAAGTAACACCAACAGACGAAGTAGAACCAACAGATGAGGTAGCACTAACAGACGAAACAGCGGCAACAGATGAAGCAGCGGCAACAGATGAAGCAGCAGCAACAGATGAAGTAATAACTACAGAGGAGGTGGTAACAACAGAGGAGACAACAACAGTTGAGGCAACAGCAACAACAGTTGAAGCGGCACCAGCACCAGAACCAGCACCAGCGGCATAAATGAGACACTCAACATTTTTATTTAAAGAACTGTGATATTAGCTGAAATAGGATCAATTGGGGTATATGATACTTTGCGGAGTGCCCATATAAAATTAGTTTAGACACAGAGATAAAGACATAGGAGCCAGAAATGTGGAGAGGGAAAGGAGATATTGATAGTTAGAAGAGGAGTTTATAATAAAAAGAACCATTTAATTCTAAATAAATTATTTAATTAAAGTATAAAATTTATATTAAAAGTAGCAATCAATCCAAGTATTGAATAAATAAACAAAAACATAAATATTTGGTTAATAACAGAGGGACAGTAGATGAAAGAGTTATGTCGAGTAGAGTTATGGATAAAAGATACATTGCAAAAATAAAGAGTGTCAGAGAGAATGGATAGTGTAGCCAAGTAAGCATGCAGATAAAACATTAGATTTATTAGAGGGTAAAACCGGCTATATGTACAAGAGGCATGAAAAGAGTATAAAAAAGAGAATAAAAACCAAGAAAAAAACCAAAAAGAAAGTTAAAAAAATAAATAAATAACGAGATCAAAAGCCCAAATAGGGTAAAAATCTTGGCAATAGCTTGAGTTTTCCCTTTATTGAAGGGGAGATGGAGTGATCGATGGATACTTGGATAGGAAGAACAAATGCGCCTGGATCAGGAGGACACTCCCAGTAAAAAGCGATTTCAGAGCCAGAATCAACAAGAAGTTTGGAGCCATCATTAAACAAGAGCATGAACTCGTGGCGGTCAGAGTTTTCGTCGATGACATTTGCAGAGGAGTGGAGGTTATTGTAGCTGTTGTTGTTGTTTGTTGGGGTTGGGTGTGATGGAGAGTAGACTTTTCTGGCTTGACACCACCCGATGTTTGGAATGAAACAGAATTGGTTTGACTTTAAAGAGTTGCTGGGGTGGGAGTTGAGGGGGTGGGATTGTTGGGGTTGGTGTGGAGGAAGAACGGGGTTGTTTGGGGGGTTTAGGCTAAATTGGGGGGTGGGGTGGGGTTTATACTGGGTAGGCATATGAGGTAGATGGGGCTGATTTTGATTTTGATTTTGATTTTGGAATTGATTTTGGTTGGTAATAGAGTTGAGATTGGCGTTCATTGGTAGCGTTGAGGATCTGATGGTCATAACTGGAGAGTTTGAGGAGCGGTTGGCCAGGTGATTTTGGTTGTTGAGGCGGTAATCAGAGCTGGCAAAAGTGGGTGGTGGTTTACTGGAGTGGTGAGCAAAGTTGGCAGGATTTGAGCTCGGGAGAGGCTGGAGGTGAGCAATTGGCAGAATTCGTTTCTTTAGAGAGCTTGGGACAAAGGCTTCAAAGTCAATGTCAGAGCGGATGTGGACCGGGTACTTTACAGATCCAGTGAACATCGGGCTTCTTGGGTCAGTTCCGTTTTCCCAGGCAGAAACAACAGTCTCGGCAGTAGTGCACAGATCAAAGCATTTCCGGACGTGAGCAACTATTGGCTCTAAACGGTGGGGAATTGACTCGGGCCAGCTGCTGCTATTGGCTGGATTTGACGGCAGCAGCGGCAACCGCTGGATTTCGTCAGGCAAACCAGAGTTGCTCGGAATCCGAACCTCAAGCATCTGTTTCTGTCGCGAGTAGTGCACGTGGATTGAGTTGTAGAACGTCACGTGGAGATCGGCAAGCGGCAAGTTTTCCATGTACATGGCTTTGGCCTGAGGCGTCTTGAGAACAATCTAATCAAACACATCTGTGGTTCAGTGTCCGCTAAAGTGGCTATGGTGATGCACGCAGCAGCCAGTAGAAGTCTAGGCAAATATATATATAGAGATGTAGTTTAATTGGTTGGTTTACCTTTGGCGTCTTTGATTGGACCAGCTCAACAAACTTGTGCACATATTTGGTTTTGCGTTTTGTGTCAGAGTCCATTTCGTCGTATATAAGGGGCTGTCTGCCTAGTGCCTTGGACTGGTCCAGAATTGCTGTTCCCGAGGCAAAAAACAACAGGCACTGCAGGGCGGGATCTATCAGAATCAGCTGCGAGTCTCCTGAAAACTCGGCCTTGATTCGGTTGTCAGGCAGAATTTCAATTACTGCATATTTGGTCTTTTGTCTGATTGGCTCCAAATGCGCCGTGTTAAAGTCTATGTACTTCGTAGCTGCTTTGGTGCTGCTTGGCCTGTTTGCGGCTGCAGTGTTAAGCGATGCTGCTGGTTTTGATTGGCTGGAATCAAACATCTCAGCCATGGCATTTACAAGAACCGAATTCTTGTGGATCGAAAGTTTTCCCATTCTATGCTCAATGTCTCCCCTGTCAAAGTCTGTGTTTTTCTGCAGTTGGTCGCCACTCTTACCAATCTTGTTGCCATAGTCGTTGTTGCTGTCGTTTACCAGATGGCTGCGCCTCTTCCTTAGACTCGGTTGCTGGCTGGGCTCCGCTGCGTAAACCGAGAGTCTTGGCAAGTGTCTAGACGTCAAAATCGGCTTGAAAAACGCGTGGTTAAACAGCTGGTTTATAGTAAGCCTGCTTGAGGGGTCTTTGGACGTCAGTTTGCGGCACAGATCCAATACCTCAAAACTGAGGTCAAGCCGCGATAGCTTCGAGTCAACCCCATCAGCAATCTCGCGGTCGGTTGGCGACTTTCCCGTCAGAAAGGTAACCAGCAGACACCCCAGCGTCCACATGTCCGATGCCAGCCCATAAGGCTTGCGCGCCATTACTTCTGGTGAAATGTAGTTTGGTGTTCCGCAAAACGTTGTTGGGTCTGTTGATTTGTTGCTCATTTGCGTTGCCAGCCCAAAATCCGTGATTTTCACCTCCATATCTCTTGTAATTACCAGGTTTCTCAGCTTCAAGTCCCTGTGCAGAATCCCCTGCTTGTGCATATACGCCACCCCCCTCCCCAACTGCAGCATTATTCCCCGGATCTCCTCCTCGCTTAGCCTTGCCAAGCTTTCTTCCTGCTCCCTCTCCCCACTCCCCATATCATAGCCATATTCACCCCCCTCTCGTATCCTCTCTATCCTCTTTCGCTCCTTTAAATACCGATACATATCCCCCCGCTCGCACAGCTCCATCACCAAATACACCCTTTTATCATCCTCAAAAAAATCATACACCCTTACAATCGACTCGTGTCTCATCTGACTGTGTATCGACACCTCTGCCGCCAACCGCGAGCGCAGTGCCTCGTTCTTCAGCTGGCTTTTCTCCGTGATCTTTATCGCCACTTTTTTGTCCATTCCCCATTTCTCCACATTTCTAATCGATGCTCGATACACTTTGCCGAATCCCCCAGACCCTATTTCCGCCTCTATTTCAAAGTCCTACACGTATTTCCAACCACATATATATACATTTAAAAGTACCAGTTGTTTTTAATGACCCCCATTTTTTATCCCTTGATAATTCCAATTTATTCAAGTCAAAAAGCATGGAAATTATCGCATGCAATGTACTTACATCCATAGTTTGTTAAATATTAAATATATCCTGCTTTTTTTTTCTTTGCCTTTTCTATCGACAGTTTACGCGACAGGTCCTTACATTACTCTTTCTATCTTTTTAGTCCAACTTTTAGGAAATGGAATAAAGCGCAATAATGGATTGAAAATTACCAATCGAAACTAGTAGCCAGCAAATTGAATTATAAATATACAACCTCAATTTAAAGGTTATTGTGATATTGTGTTTTAAATAAAGACAAGTGTAAGTATTTCTGTTGACTCAAGACGTGAAGTATGCTTGTAAACAGGCTTAATAGGACATTAGCTATCTAATTCCAATTTTATTTTATTTTTTTGCGTGTTTTTATCTTTTTGCGTGTTTTTCTTTCTTCTGGGAATTCAAGTACCATGATTTTAATTTGGCCAGATATTTTTCAAAATTAACACTAAATTGAAAGAAAACGCTATTCTAAAAAAAAAACAAAAAATTTGGAAGGTTTTTCGTGAATTTACGCCTAACTTGATGTTATTTGCTTAGCTAAATCCCGGTGATGATGATTATATATATTTTTTACTATTGTTTAAACCAAACAAATAGTACAGGCCAATTAAAGCTCAATATTTGTTTACTTTCCAAAAAAAAAATAAAAAAAACACAAAAACAAAACAAGGTAAACACACAGTACAGATTTTTTTAAAAGCACAGTCAAAAGTAAAATAAAAATAAAACAAACCAAAACATAGAATCGAAGAGCAAAGAGAATACAAGCTTTGAAGAATATGAATGAATCAAACAGTTAATGATATGATTTGTATTTCACAACTTATATTTTGCAAATTGTATACCCCAAATAAATAGAAATTCACTTTATAGTACAAAGAACAGAAATAAAGTCGAATAAAAAAAAAGAGTAGGAAGAAAGAAGAGAGGTGGGAACAAAGGCTGGGAGCAAAAAAGAAATAGGAAAAAGAGTGTAAAAAGGGCAGATATTATAGAGAAGCAAAGAGTAAAGTATTAGAATAGAAACAATGGTTTACTTGAGAGCAGATCAGTTTGAAGAAGGGTACAAGAGGATATTGGATGGAGCAGCAGAAGCAGTGAAGGGAGGAGTTGGAGCGTGCTCGGTATTGGTGCTGGTTGCAAATGATCCTGATGCAATTTGCGCAGCGCGAATATTGTTTGTAAGTTTGTTTGAGTGAATAATTACATGATAAATACAATAAAAAAAAGCAAACTGAAGCGGATATTGGAGTAGGAGGCAAGAGAAGGGATAAAAGTTGACAATTGAAGTGGACTTGAGAAGGATAAAGGAGAACAAAGCATGTAAAGTGAAGTATTGTAATGTAATGTATTATAATGTAAATATCAAATAGACAATGTTGAAGCACGATTTTGTTGCCTACAAAATGGTACCGGTATCTTCATATGCAGACATAAACAGGTGTAACGAGGAGTTGATAGTGAACAATGACGAGGTAGGTGAAACATAGAGGGAGAGAAGAGAGTATTTAGAATAACATAAAGCAAAGGTGGGAAATCGAGGAGGGAGAGAGAGTGAGCGTTAGTGAGCAGAGGGCTAAAACTTGTAGACTTAAAAATGTAGCTGAGGACAGTGGTGTTGGTGAACTGTGGTGCTACAGTGGATATGCAAGAGAGCATACAGATGCATAGCAAGCTGACGGCGATAATTATCGACAGCCATCGTCCATATAATTTATACAACGTGTTTTGGAACGAACAGGTTAGTGAAAGGAAGAGAATTGAGCAAATATAGAATGGGCTGACGTAATGAATAGAGTGGAGTAGGTGAGTTATAAAGAAAAGAAATTGGTGGTATTTATGATTGGGTAGATACTGACGTTGGATGACGGGGATTTGGACGAGCTGGAAAAAGTCAGAGAGGCTTTCAACTACTTGGAGGTAAGTTGAGAGAAGAGGGGAAATGCAGATATGGGAGTGGGGGGAGTGGAGTGGATGGTAGAGAGGTGTTGATTTGAAAGAGATAGAAGTTGAATTTTGTAAGTGTTGGTGATTTGTGAGATAATAGTTTGGTGAGGATATGGACGGGGGTAATGGGGGAGATAGTGACGAGGATGAGGAGGGTGAGGATGGAGACGGTTATGGAGACGAAGGCAGCGATGGAGAGCAAGATCTAAGGAAAAGAAAAAAGAGTAGCAGGGAAAGCGAGGATGAGGAGACGGATATAGAAAGCGAAGGGCACAATGGGGCAAAGAGAAATAGAGAAAGAAGAGAAAATAAGGAAAAAGTAGATAAGGTAAGAACGAATGCGAGTAGAAGAAGAAAATAAAGAAAAGTTTGTAATGTAGTGTAGAGTAGAGTTATAAAAAAAATAAAGAAATGTATGTTGTATTGTGGAAAATAGGCACAAGAGTTTATAGATAGGCAAGAGAAGCGGGCAAAGCGGCGAGCAAAGCGGGAGGAGAGTCGGATGGAAATAGCCGAATACTACAGCCAAGGGAGCTACTACGGGCAATCAGCGGCAGTGACGGTGTACCAAGTAGCAGAGCAAATGGGAAGACCAGCGGTGGTAGATACGGTGTGGTGGGCAATAGTGGGGCTGACGTCGCAGATATGCAATGATCAAATCGATGCTGAAGGGTACTCGATGGTGGTGGCAAGTCTTAAGGATACGGTGATGCAACTGAGCAGTCCAGAACTTGGGGAGCAAAACAAGACAAATTCAGGATCAGGATCAGGATTTGGATTGGGATTAGAAAGTAAGGAAAGAGGTAATAGTAATAGTAATAGTAATAGTAATAGTAGTGTGAGCAACAAAACAATAAACACGGATTCACAGCAGGACACGTTTAGCAGTTACGACAGCCTAAGGGATTATGGACGCGAACACGAACACGAACGCGAACGCGAACACGAACGCGAACACGAACGCGAATACAGTAGTTCAGGAGTAGAAAGGGGTGATCTGAGTGGGGCAGAAAAAACAAAACCACACGTGGGGGCTGAGGGGCTCGAAAAATATCTGAACAATTCAAAGTCAGTAGTTCCGCAAACAGGGATTTTCTGCTCGACCGAGTTCAGATTCTTTCTGGTGCGGCACTGGTCGCTGGAAATGGCAATGAAGTACAGCACGTTTGTTTCGACGCGTTTAGCTACGTGGTCGACTAAAGGGAAGTCGTTGTTTGGACTTGTGATTGCCAAGTTGGGTTTGGCTCTTTCGGAAACCCGGATGAGCTATGCACACTTGGATCCCAAGCTCAAGACTGAGCTGCCCGAACGCTGGCTACGCGTGTCTGCCGACTACAATCTGGACGGTGCAAGCTACAGCTCGTTTGTCCGGGCCTTTGGGTGGAGGTACCCGCTTACTAGTGCGTCTGACCACGTGTGGGCTACAACTGCCCTGCTCTGCTCAGCCTCTTCTCCTGTCTCCTCAGCCTCCTCAGCCTCCTCAGCCTCCTCTCTGTCTGTTCCGCTCTCCGCTACCTCTTTTAACTGGAAAGACGGCTTCTTCCAGGCTTACGACTCTTTGTCCGATATGAAGGTCCTGCAATCTGGACTGCGGCTGGCTATGCAGATCCAGTCTGAAGTCGTCAAGCTCGGCTCTCTTATGCTTGAACATCGCTCCGTCAAAACCCTCAGCCGCTTTAGACTCGCCATCATCTCCGACGACGTTTCCTCAAACCTCCCCTTTTTGCAAAGCCCCCTTGTTCTCTTGCAACTTGGCCATTTCTTAATTGATGCTTTAAGAGTAAATTCTTTTTTTCTTTTTTCTATTTATTTCTATTATCGTTTCTATTATTGTTTCTATTATTATTTCATTTCATTTTATTATATATTCTTCATATTTAGAATCATGGCAGGAAACAACACGTGTCTCTACCCTTTGTCATTGCCGCCTTCAATCATGCATCCCAGGACTACTCTGTGCTTGGCATTGCTCCCCCCGAATACTCTGGATCCTTATCTTCCAGCTCCAGCCTATCTTCCTCTTACTCTGGCGATGCCCGCAACAAGTTTGGGTTGATGTTTGAACAGGCTGCAAACGATTGCAACGCCTCAATACTCAATTCTTACTTTCATGCTAACGTTGTCTCCATTTCAGCCGAAAGTTTGCCCTTATTTGTAGATAAACTAAGACGTCACATTTAATTTAATTTAATTCAATTTCTTTATTTTCTAACTTTTTGCTTTTTGCTTTTAACTTTTTTGCTTTTAACTTTTTAACTTTTTAACTTTTTATTTTCAACTTTTCCGCCAATCAATTCTTTATTTTGTCAGTATAAGCTGCTCAAAAAGCCATATCATCAATATTACCAAAAATAATTAATTAATTAATAGACATTTAAACGCTAATATCCCGACTCTGCTCACTTCTCTCCTCTTTTACTTTTTAACTATTTGAATAACATCTTCATTCTCTAGCTTGTGATGTGGCCCTACTCTTTGTGGGTTATGTTTGGTTGATCTCCCCTATTTATATATATCTCGCCCATTAGTTTATTTTCAATTCAATTCAATTCAATTCAATTCAATTCAATTCAATTCAAATCCACAATCCCTTCTTTCCAAAATCACCAATCAACTCCTGTCACTTTACTTACCCAAACTGCCGCATATCTGAAGTTATCTACCAAAGACCTGTGAATTGCATGACACTACATAATTTCCATCGTTGTATATATATATATATTTTTTTTTTTAGCCAACACCCCAATCCAGTCTAGTATACTCCACCTTGATCCCATCTTTATTCCAACCTGTTTCGTTATATTCAGTTGGCAATCCAAATTAATAACTTACCGCTGTTTCCACTGTTGCGCCGCTTCTCAGTATCAATCCAGTATCAAAGTCAGGATATTCTATGTTTAATCATCCAATATTTTCCCAATTACTATCCGTTTGGTTTCTTTCTTTTTTTTAAATTTTTTTTTCTTGCAACCCATTAATAGTTTGTTATTAAAGGCCATTTCTCCTTGTCTTAAATACTTTGAGAATCTTACCTGAATGCTTCTTGGTATACACCCTCAACAAGTTCAAATGTGTCCAAAGTCCCTCTTTCATTGTATCCATATTCAGGTCATGTTCAACACTATTATTTAATGCCAAATGTTAGTATTTCCTATTGCATTTCGACAGTTCACAATTTACAATTCACAACTCGTTGTTCACCATCATTAAAGACACCATTAATGACATCACCAATTAAGCCTATTCCTTCAACTTTATTTTCATGACTTGACATCCTTATTCCCGTATTCTCATATTCTCGTTTAATTTACCTGACAACCACTGTATTATCTTCGCGAGCAATCTTGTCCACTTCTTCAATCGTAATCTCGTCGATTTTGTTGTAAACCTACATGACATCCATTCCCATCCATTAATTATCGACTTGTCCCTGTTGTATTACAGCTAATTGTGCATCTCCATCGTTTGGTTTTATTTTCTTCCATATAATCAAATATATTAATATAATTTTTTGATTTACGTATAAGCACGGCAGGTAAATTCTGTTTCCAACCACAACATCAATAAACTCGTCAACCGTTACGTCTTGGCGAACCAATACCTCAGCATTGAATATACCTATTGATGTCAAACACAATCACACATTGTTGGTTTTTTTTTCTTTGTCTGTCAATCTGCTTCTGGCTCCAATTATATTATCAGATTGGTTATCTTACGGTATTGGTGAAGAATGTCAACCACCATTCGCTCTGTTATGTGGTTTTGCTTAACTATAGCGTTGTAACTAATCCCGCCTCCCTTTTTAACCTACAGCCAGTTTTTTAACCACCAAATCTCCTGTCAGTATCTTCACGCCCTTAGTAGATTGGCTGTTTAGTTGCCATAAATATACATATATGCGCTCACTAACTTTGTAATAGATATCCGGGATCTTTTTATTCAGCCTGATTCCAACAGCCTCAAGCTCCTTTTCCAAAAGCTCCCTATTTACCCACCATTATGTTTTTAATTGTTTAATACCAACCACGCCTTGGTCTCTATATCCTACTCTTTACTCTCTATTATCTTTCCCTTTACTCTTTGTACTATGCCAACTTTATACTTGCCTTTGTGAGTGCGACTTTGTAGCATCAAGCATCATAAGCACCATATCTGCTGTTCTTGCAACCGCAATCACCTGTCTACCACGACCCTTTCCTATTTTTATTGTATTTCTCTGTTTAGTTTACCAAAATTTCACACCATTCCGCTTCAATCAAAAAAAAATCACAATCTAGCCCTATCTCCTCTTCTCCCTTCCACTCTGAATCTACATAACGCACACCTCACTTTAAATTAAATTTACCTTCTGAGGCTCCTTGAATAATTCCTGGCAGATCAAGAATCTGGATATTCGCACCCTTGTAGTAAAACTTTCCTGGTATACAAGTAAGCGTCGTAAACTCATATGATGCCACCTCTGATGTCGTTCCCGTTAATTTGCTCAACAATGTCGATTTACCAACTGAAGGAAATCCAATAAGCGCCACTCTCGCATCTCCTGATTTCAACACATCAAACCCTTCTCCCTGTTCAATTAAACATTGTCATCATTGTTACTGCTACCACAATTCCCCAATACCCATCCTCATTTTACTTACTGGCCTTTCTTTGGCAAAAAAGTGTTTTTCTTTTTTTTTCATATTTAAATCTTTCTATTTGTCCTTACTTTGACGCTGGATTCCTTTGGATCCAATAATTCTGCTCGATATTTTGCAAGCTTGCCCTTCAGCAGTCCAAGATGGTACTCGGTCGCTAAATAAACCCAGATTCAGTATTCCTCATTCTTTTATTAAAAATACAATAAATTCAAAGCTGCCAACAACACACTTTCTTTTCCCAATCGCCTTTCACTTTACTTTTTCTCCTTTGCTTTTTTGTCTTTACCTTTATTTTTTTGAGTACGATTGATTTCTCGCTCAATATCTGCAATTTTTTCAAGGATTCCCATTTTTAACTGTTTTCCCCAAAATCTTTCTCTCGTTCGCTATCGATTCTCTTGCTTTATCCCTACTGAGATCTACACACAGAATTCGTGTTATATAATGTAGTTCCACTGTAGCTTTATATCCAAATATATGTATATAAATATATATAATTGGATTAAGAAAAATGTATAAAGTAGAAAAAGAAAAAAAAGAAAATTTTCGAGGTCAACACATATTTTAATTTATCCTTAATAATCGAATCTTTAGTTGAAACCAATAAACATTTCGATTTTGTCAAGGAAATGACTTAAATAAAAGGGCCAATCGATTGACAAATCTTGATCAAATCCCAAAGCTGTTTATTTTGCTTTTGGTGCTTTTGTAAATGCAAAAACCTTCTGTTTTAATCAGACTGATCGGTTCAGGCAAACCCTCCAACTCTTTCAAAAATGCAGAAATGTACATAGTTATCCCAGACTAATTCGCCCGGGTGCTATACAATTACATATTTACCTACACTAGACAAAACCACAAACATAATTGTAAGCTCAATTAAAATCGCTGCAACAAACAAGAATAATGCCTCTCTTGGTTTGGCGCTTTGTTGGTAATAGAAAGTAACTTTTAGGAAAAGCAAAGGTCATAAAGCCAACTAATATTTTTTTTGTATTAGGATTACTCAAGCCAACTAATTCTTATTTTTGTCTAAATTTCAACGGTTGGATAAAAGTTTCTCTTTGGCCATTGTGTTATTATTATTTTTAGTATTATCTTTATTATTATATTAATATTATTGCTAATATTTCATAAAATAAAGTCTGATAAAAAGAAAAAAGCAAAGTACTAAATCCAAATATACTTTGGCTTTGATCGGAACCTCAAAAATAGGTAGGCCAGGATGGTAAAAAACAAGGCAATGCACATATTGATCAATACACATTGGTATATTTTGAACCTAGTCATATTATATGACTCCAAAACAGCCTCACCGGTAGGGAAACAAGTCGTACCTTCGATTTCTCCACAGTCAAAAACCCTCCCAGTGAACTCGTTCTGCATGATAGCCATAAAGGTGTAGTATACGTGACTGATATATCTGATCCAAGAAAGAGCATCTGGGACTGATTCGGTATTCACAGCGTTTCCGCCATATATAAGGAAAACCGAAAGGATGATTGGGGATATGATTGATGCTACCTCAATCGATGATACGGCGGCAGAAACAGCCATTGCAAACCCAAATGAGGCCAGTGCCGTGGTCATGTATACTCCAATGTAAATAAAGTAGTTGGCTGCAACTGGTTTGAAATTGGCCAAAAAATATATCCCTGTCAACATAATAAAGTTCTGAACAATGATAATCGGAAGCTTTGTGAATATTATTGAAAGCAAGTAGGACGATATTCTGTACGAGCCACTTGCTCTTTCCCTAGTCATTACAGACTTATCCCGAATCAGTGCGTTTATATTTGGCATAACAACAGGGAATACCAGATTGATAGAAATCAAAAATATCAGGCCAATTCTGTTCTGTACCGCTGCAAATCCTATTCCCTCGTTAAAAAATGTAAATCCGATTATTAGCATAGTTATAATCGCGCTCATAAAAGCCGAAATCAGCACTGTTCTATCTCTAACTTGACGCAACCAAGATCGACGTAACAGCAAAAAAAACTCGGATACCCAAGGGTTTTTAAAATTTACATAGTCATCCTCTTCCACTATCTCGTTGATATGTACGTGCTTAGTGTCCAGTTTGTAGTCAGATGTATCGATTGATCCGTCGTACGAATTTATTGTTGTGTCATCTTTTGATAGCTTTCCTTTCAGTTCGATAGGGGTTTTTTCCATTTGGTTATGCTCTGCCCACGACCGCTTCAGTTTCTCAACTCTCTCGGTGGATTCTGCTAATATTTCAGGCGAAAATGTATCAATGGTCATCAAGTTTATAAAGAAGTCTGCTGGATTTTCTTGCCCAGGGCATTTGTACCCTAAACCGGCAAAGTAAGCCAAAGCCTCGTTGGTTGGTCCGTTGTAAACAACTCCTCCTGGTGCAAGCAATATGACTCTGTCGAATAGGGCATATGTTCTCGAACTAGGCTGATGGATGGATGAGAGAGTGATGATGTTCTTTTCTTTGGTGATATCGCGAACCAGCCTAATAACACTTTCTGCAGAGTTTGAGTCAAGTCCTGATGTTGGCTCATCAAGCATAATCATCTGCGGATCGCTTACCATTTCAACTCCAATGGAGACACGTTTCCGTTCACCTCCTGAGACGCCTCTAACCTTCTCATCACCAATCATGGTGTCTCTGGACTTTGACAACCTCAAATTCCTGATCAATTCCTCAACGCGTTCCTTTTTGTCCTGCTGGCTGTAGGTACTGCCATCCACTCTGAACTGGGCGGCATAGAGCAGGGTTTCGTACACAGTGAGTGTTGGGAACAGCAGATCGTCCTGTTGCACATACGCAACTGTTTTTTTGAATTCGGCAGGCACTCTTTTCTTTCCGTTAAATTTTATCTCGCCTGTGATGGTTCCGCTTGTGGTTCTTCCAGCAAGGATATTCAAAAGCGTGGTCTTTCCTGCACCTGAACTGCCAATAATGGCGACGGTCTCTCCGCTGTTTACTTTCCCACTGACTCCTGTGAGAATGGTTTTGTACTTGGCATCCTTCCCGCTGCCAATCTTCACGGTGTATTCAATATCTTTGAACTCTAGTGTAGTCATGGTGTTTCCATGTATATATTTTTTTGTTGTTGATAATTATACACAAACCAGTCGACCAGTCTATAAATTGTACTTTTTTTATCAGGGCTGGACCCTATTCTATTATTGGGTTGTCTGTACTTACAAATTTACAAGTTTAAATAATATATATCTATATATATGTTTATGTTTATGTCTCAAGAAACACAAAAGTATTGACAAGTGAATGTGGTGGGCATAGTTAACTACTTATAGTTGGTCTTTGAGCTATCTGCTTTAAATTTATATAAATGGTGTGTTTAAAAGCAAATCCTTTTAGGCACTTTTGACTACATTAAAAGCTTGTGTTGTTGAATGCCTTTAAACTACTAACACAGCTTCAGTTATTTAGACTTTGTAGCCAATTCCAGATCATCGCAAATTGTTTATTAGCAATAAACATACTATTGGGATACTAAGCTTTACTACAAAAGATTTGTAAACCGAAGCGTTTGTACCTTTGGTTTGATTTGTAGCATCGATACCATCTTCTTGGGTCATAAATGTATGCTGCTGCGTTAAAAGCGTCAATTAGCGGTGTTTGGAAGCGCTTGTTTTTATACCTATTGCTATTATTGCTGAGATCACTTGGTTAGACGTATTTGTGTTCAAATCTCAACTCTGTTGGAGCTCTAAATGTGCTTCCATTGTTTGTTTACCGTTTTTTTATTTTTATTTTTACATTCTGCAATCAACCGTCTAATTATCCATCTCTATTCGAGTAAACATTTGCTAAAATTATTGCAAATCTAAACTCGCCAATGGTTTACTATTTACTTTTGTTATTTACTTTTCGTTGTTATTAGTTAAACATGCCAAAAAGTACACTTGTTCGATTTTAATAAAAAAAAAGGAAATATTATTTGACAAGAATGATCAGCGTTTTACACTCGGTACCAATGGAATTATTAAAGTTTAAGGCTTTTTTTTTATTGAGATTTTTAAAGCTTTTATTGTTATTGGTGATAATACTTTTATTTTATTTTATTATATTTTATTGAAATAGTAATAATATTTTTTTTTTATTAAAAAAAATATTAAATTCAGGTTGCTTGTCAAGTGCTTGGTTCTTCCATGCCTCAGATAAAACCAAGAAAAGTTGAACTGTTCTATTAGATCTGCGCTATTAATTATTTGGTTTGGGTAAACTATCATTATATATAGTCGTACCAATACCAGTGTCTACAACCAGAATCAAAAAATGAATAAATAAAAATGCAACCATAGCTTATATATCTCTGTAACTATTGTTGTAAAAGGTTAAAGCCAGCAAAGTGGATATTGAAAGTCGGTTTAGTTTAGTCAAGTGCAAAATAATAAAACTTTTCTCTTGTTCAAATCTATAAAATACAAAAAAAAAAAAGGAAGCTTTGCTCTATTAGAACAGGTTAAAAAATACCAAAATTAAAGATTAAATATAAATACACTATAAATGAGTATTATATGAATAGATGTACAGATGTACGTGTGTTAGCAAGTATAAAAACGAAAAGAGCTGGTGGTAAAAGATCTTGTTAGATCCAAATATATCTGGGCTTTGATTTAAACCTCAGCAACAAATATGCCAATATAATGAAAAGCAAAGCTATAGCAAAATTGAAAGCCACGCACTCGTAAATAGAAAATTTAAGCAAACTGTACGACTCTAAAACAGCTTCGCCAGTGGGGTAGCACGCTGTTTTTCCATCAAGGACACAGTCAAACACTCTTCCTTTAAACTCGTTCTGCATAACGCCCATATACGTAAAGTAGGTGTAGCTTATGAATCTAATCCAGGACAGCGCAGCGGGCACAGTGTCTATGTTGACAACATTTCCACCGTAAATGATAAATACGGAAAGCATAATTGGAGCAACAATCGATGCCACCTCGATTGAGGCCACGGCAGCTGAGACAGCCATTGAGAAGCAAAAAGACACTGCAAGTGTGGATGTGTAAATTCCCAAGTAAGTAAAGAACTTGCCCACATCTAGTTGGAACTTTGTTAAGAAATAAATGCCACTTAGCAGCACCAAGTTCTGGATCAAAGTGATTGGGAGCTTTGTAAAAACTACAGACAGCAAATATGTAGAGGTCCTGTAGGAGCCGCTTGCTCTTTCTCTCAGCATGATAGACCGTTCTACTATCAGCGAATTAATCAGCGGCATAACCACAGGAAACACCATGTTGACAACCAGCACAAACACCAGTCCAATTTTGTTTTGTGCTGTTGCAAATCCTTCTCCTTCGTTGAAATATGTAAAGCCAATCAGAAGCGTTGTGATTATTGCACTTGCAAGCACAGAAAAAAACACGCCTATATCCCTTGACTGAAGGGTCCAAGATCGACGCGTTAAGCATATAAGCTCGGATATCCAGGAGTTTCTAAAATCGACAAATTCAAATTCTTCGCATGGTTTTTCAGCTCCATAAAACAAGATGTCGTCATTCTCAAAAATATAATCAGAGCCACTCACTTTGCTTTGGTATGTATCGAAGTTTAGAGTTGAAGTGTCAGCCAATTCAATACTGCTATAATCCCCGCCATTTTTTTCGATTATTTGGCTACGCTCTGCCCACGACCGCTTCAGTTTCTCAACTCTCTCGGTGGATTCTGCAAACAATTTGGATGAAAATGTATCAATGGTCATCAAGTTGATAAAGAAGTCTGCTGGATTTTCTTGCTCAGGGCATTTGTACCCTAAACCGGCAAAGTAAGCCAAAGCCTCGTTGGTTGGTCCGTTGTAAACAACTCCTCCTGGTGCAAGCAATATGACTCTGTCAAACAAAGAATACACTCTGGAACTAGGCTGATGGATGGACGAGAGAGCAATGATGTTCTTTTCTTTGGTGATATCACGAACCAGCCTAATAACACTTTCTGCAGAGTTTGAGTCAAGTCCTGATGTTGGCTCATCAAGCATAATCATCTGCGGATCGCTTACCATTTCAACTCCAATGGAGACACGTTTCCGTTCACCTCCTGAGACGCCTCTAACCTTCTCATCCCCAATCATGGTGTCTCTGGACTTTGACAACCTCAGATTCTTGATCAGCTCCTCAACCCGTTCCTTTTTGTCTGACATATTTGAAGTTTTTGAGCAGACTCTAAATTTAGCAGCGTAAAGCAGGGTTTCATACACAGTGAGTCTAGGGTATAGAAGGTCGTCCTGCTGCACATACGCAACTGTTTTTTTGAACTCGCGTCTATTTCTTTTCTTTCCGTTGAATTTTATATCACCGGTGATGATCCCTGTTGTTGCTCTACCAGCAAGGATATTCAAAAGCGTGGTCTTTCCTGCACCTGAGCTGCCAATAATGGCAACAACCTCACCGCCATTGATTACTCCGCTTACTCCGGAGAGAACATTTTTATATCCAGCTTTTCCGTTCTCTGTTTTGAAGCTGTAGCTTACGTCTTTGAATTCCAATTTGACCATATTTTATCTGAAAGAATCCACAGCTTGTTGCTTTAATCTGATGCTGTACGAGATTATGGTCTTGGCTAAGCCGTTTGAATAGGAAAAGGAAAGTATATTTTAGTCGGGTGTGAATAAAAATCAAAATTCAATATCGCAAAGTACTAATGTTCTTCATATAAACATATCACTGCCTTTAAAAGTTACAACTATAGGAGCTGGATTGTTGGTATACTAAGAAGACTCAAATCCTGGGCACTTGAATGGGGTTATTTATGTAGTTTGCCAAAAATGGGGTTGGCATTAGGTTTGAATTTAGTCAAATAACCAGCGTTTAAATAAAATAATAAGCATCAGTATTATGTATGCCCTTTTAAGCAGTATTAGCGTATAGACTTCCATTTATAAATATACCTGTTTATTTTGGTTTAGCCAGATAAACACCATGGTAAATATTATTTTTATACCCCTCCAGTAGTTGCAATTAAATGCCAAGTGTATACAGCAGTAAATTTACTTTGACTTTAACGAAACATACACTCACACTATTGAGGCCAACTTAACCTGATGTGTTTTAAGGGTTGGATTTATTTCAGGTTAAGCTAAATTTAGTTTTGTTTGTGATTTTGAAAGAATGTCGAGTGATGATTTTTTTTACTTGGGTTGGTATTAGCATTGGAACTAGGATTAGAAATAGCATCGGAATTGGAAATAGTATTGGAGTTGGAAATAGTATTCGAATTGGAAATATTATTGGAATTGAGAATAGTAATGAAGTTGAAAATAGTGTTGGAATTGGGAATAGTATTGGCATTTAATCGGTCAATATTAATAAATGACAAACAAACAAACGAGAATTGAAAGAAAAACAATAATAACAATAGGAGGTATATTAAGTAGCTAAATCGGAGTCCAGCCAATAAATACTCAGCCTAATATAACTTTGGTTTAAGTCCAAAGTAGAACAGAGAAAATACGTATCGATATGGTAATTGTATGTTCAAAATAAAAGTTTTGAGCTTTCAGATGCTTGACACAATTTTTGCTAAATGGAACCATCAACCGGTACCAATAAGTATCGAGTGATATCTAAGTCAAATAACGGTCAAAAAGAAAAAAACGGCGCTGGATTATACAGGCGGTTAGAGTAGACCGAGATATCGACATTGGGTTGTGTTATGTGCATATGTCATCTAAATGCAGCGGTAGTATGCAGCAGAATGCAGCGCAGATATACGATATTGAAAGGTGTGAGTGGTAAGGTTATCTGGGTTTTTTTTTGTGAATACTAGAGTTACGCTTGGATTTAAGTATCAAGCGTTGTAAGCAATCAAAAAAGCAGTAGTGTAGCTAGTAAAAAAGATAATGTTGCTTAGGATGATTTGGCCTACTTTAGAAATTTGGGTTGGATAGTCAAAATAAATAAAGCAAGGATATCTCCCAATGGTCTTTTTATCGAGGGATGGGCAGTAAAAATGTATAGAAAATAAAAGAATATTCTGGAAAAGTTTTAAAACAATCAAATGTAATTCGACAGATTAAGTGAGGCTTGAGGAGAGATTTCTTGAAAAAGAATGAAAAAGGATGAAAAAGTCATGGATCCCAAATACTTGATTGAATCTAGAGTTAGATAAAGAATTTGAAGAAAAAATATGGAAAATTAAATTAAAGCCAATTTAAAAAAAAAACAACATTTTATTGGTCTAAATACCAAGTAGAAAATTAAAAGCAGGTGGGAACTGGAGGGAATATGATTAAAAAAGGGGAATAGTGAAGCTCAAAATAAATCTGGTAAATAAAAAGTCTCTAAAATCAACCAGAATAGTGATTTTGAAAAAAAAAGGGAAAAAAAAAGGGAATGGAAAAGAAAAAAAGAAAGCGAGAGCAAATCGAAAATGCTGAAAACGATAAATGAAAATTTAGCTAGCCATTAAGTTGATTGGAAAAGTAAATTGTTAATAGTTATTAGTATTAAAACCAATTAATAATGTAATAATATAAAAAAAAGAAAAAAAATGGAAGGAGAATATTAAAAGCATAAGCAAGGTAGGGTATATTAAGCACCAGAAATAAAGAAAGTCTACCTTGAATATCGAGAATTATTCAACTTAATATCTTTCTTTTTTATTATTATATAATTTGGATTCCTTTTCTCGGTTTAGATTTTGTTGCTTTGACTCTAAAAGTTTGAATTGAAAAAAAAGACTACCTGAAAACCAAAAGCAAAACCAAAACACAAGGAAGAGTAAAGTAAACAAAAGTCGCTTGGAAAAAAATAGCAAGTTTGATAACATAATGACACAGGCAAATTGGAAAAACGTTAATAACTGGCACTGGACAGAGAAGAACTGCTTTGCGTGGGCAAAGTCGTATTTTGAGGAGAAGCTGACAGGAATTGAGACGACTAAGGAGGGGACTAGAGTGGTGGTTGATTCAGTGAAAGCTATCAAGGGGGATGTGGCATTGAATCAGCGCAAAGGCAAGGTGATTACTCTGTTTGATTTGGAAATGGAGTTGAAGTGGAGCGGAAAGAATTCAAAAGGTACCGAGGCGAACGGGGTTATAACGATTCCAGAGGTGGCACATGACACAGAGGAAGATGAATATGTGTTTAATGTGAAGGTTGAAAAGGAGGATTCGGAAAGTTGGCAAATCAAGGAGGTGGTTAGACTTTGTTTGTCAAAGGAGATCGTAAAGGTTCTGGCCAGCTTTTCAAAGGAGTTGATTAAACAAAATCTTGAGGATGTGTATATTAAAGATGGCGACAAGGCGGCGCAAAAAGAAGGGGAGGATGGCGAGGTGAAGGCAGAGCTTGTGCAGAAAGTAGCTGCCTTCAAAGCAGGGGAGTCAGGACTTACGCTGGCAGCAAAAACTGCCACAAATCTGACAACAGGAACACTAAAAATGAAAACAGAGTTCATGGCATCGGCAGAAAACGTGTTTGATGCGCTTACAAATGCTGAACGCGCAAGTATCTGGTCACGAGGCCAAGCTAAAGTATCAGACAAAGCAAATGAATCATTTGAGCTGTTTGGACAAAACGTAACTGGTCAAAATATTGAGCTTGAAAGACCAGCAAAAATTGTGCAAAAATGGAGGATTTCCAACTGGGCTGCCGACCATTACTCCACAGTTACTATTACCCTGAACCAAAGCGAATCTTCGACCATACTGGAACTTGAACAAACTGGAGTGCCAATTGGCGAGGTTGATGCTACTGAAAAGAACTGGGACCATTATTACTGGGCACCAATCAAATCGACATTTGGGTAAGTGGGATGTACTTTATTTACATTTATACTAATGTTTCAATTTATGCTTTTATTTGTGGATTGTCGCGGATCTGTTTTTTTTTATTCTATTGAACGTTGATCCAAGTTATGTCACCATATCCAACCAAGTAGTTTGGTTTGGTTTGGTTTAGTTTGACATGTTATTATTGTCATTTTTTTTTTAATTCTTCATATCCGCACTCAGCTTTCAAGATAAAACCAAAAGTTCATGGAAGTTGATGGATAGTCGAAAATCTGGCATTGACAAGTTAAATACTGGCAAAACTCGTTTGTGCTAGTCTATTTTTGACAATACCATTTTTAAAATATCTGTACTTTTATAACCTCCAATGCCGAGATGATTTTTGGTTTAAAGAGAAGGAAAAAAATTATCGCAAACTAAAAGATGGCTAAAAACCAAGTCAACAAACCAAGTCAACAAACCAAGTCAAAAATCAAATCAACAAATCAAGTCAAAAACCAAGTCAAAAAACCTAGTCAACAAATCAAATCAACAAATCAACCAAAATACGGTTTGAATAAACTTAAATAACATAGAAAGCAATTGATATATTGGACCCCACCACCATATAAAGTCGAGGCGAGTTTTAAACCAAAATCATCGAGGATGCTTGGAAACAACACTAATAAAAAAACACATCGCCTAAAAAAAAGAAAAGGTGGTAGCGGGGATGTAAAGCTAATATCTGGAAGCTGGGCTGCCTATGTTGGTTTTGTTGCAATAACAGCCACGGCAATCACGATTGGCTACTTGTATAAAGCGTGAACAACTAACTAAATCAGCCAAAGAGAACAAAAAGTAAAAGAAAAACAAAACAAAAAAAAGAAAAAAAAGTTGAATTAAACCGAGTTGGTTGAAATTGTGCATTCAAGTGTCAACCTACTTTAAAAACGCAAATTCGCCCAATACACAGCATACTATCAATTGTTACGATTGTTGGTTGTATAGTACTGATTTGACTTTAAGGCATATATTTTCACGATCACAACTTTGCATCTTGCTTGATTTTAAAACGCTTGGCAGTCATTAAAAGTATTTGACATCTCGAACCTGCATATAACCAAATTTCTTAATTGATTGTAACATTGTAGATGGGGATTCTCTGTTTAAGGCTCATTTCCCGACTTTATTATTATCATTTTTTTTTTTTTTTAAAAAAAGCATCCTATATTTATATATATATTTTTTTCTTTTTCACTTTTTTTTCTTTCACTTTTTTCCGAAAAAAAACTCCTAGATTGCGTTTAACAAAATGGATCAAAATATACTAGCATAAATGTGGATATTTGAAAATGTGAAAGTACAAGTACAGATGTATACTGTAAACTTGATAAGCTAAAAGTAACCAAGCCTGACCTAGCCTGGCCTAGTTTGGTTTGTTTTTGTTTTTGTTACTGAGCATCCGCTTTTGAATCTCCATAAACTCCTCTTCAGTTGGTTCATTGGTGGTGATTAAGGACGGCTTTTCATTAGATTTGCCGATCCTATTGACGTTGCTGGAGCCTTTTGCGGATTTATTTGGCTTGGATTTAGAGTTGGATTTAGAGTTGGATTTAGAGTTGGATTTAGAGTTGGAGTTGGATTTTGGCTTTGGTGCGTATTTGGCTTCCAAGTTGGCAACAATGGAGTCAAGATAGCCTCCTTTGCTTCGGTTCTTTTGTTGAATCAGGGCCATCAAATCTTTGGTGTCGTCGTCCAAATCCTCATCGCGAGTATCTTTTCTATCGTTGGATTTACTGTGTTTGTGATCTTTGGAGTTTGATAGTCTGTCTGCCTTGATTTTTTTCAGCTTGTCGTCAAGTCCTAGTTCTTTTCTTAGTTCTATTGCTTCCTGCTCCTCGTTTTCCATATCCCTCTTTCTTTTGTTTATGTTTTTTTTGGAAGTGCTTTCCTTGTACAGCTTGGTTGCTTTTATTTCTCCGCTTTGTATTGCCTTGTTAATTATGTCAACAAACCGAATATCCCCAAGGTTTTCATAATCGGATAACATTACGTTCTCTAATATTCTGTTCATATCTCCATCAAACTCGACATATGCTTTAACCACATCGGAGCGCTCCTCTTCTGACCCAATATATTTCTTTTGAAAGTCCTCAATCGTCGTTGAATCAACCACACCTGTCCACAATTCTCTAAAGTAGCTGTCCCAGTCCTTGCCCATATCTTCCCAATCCTCACCACAACCGTCTTCTATATCTTTTACCCGTCCGTACTTGTCATACAGGCTTTTTTTGTTGGGATCTGATAAGATCGTATATGCGTAACCAACGCTTTGGAATCTCTTGTTTGTTTCTTCAAGCTTCGACTTGTCAAGTTGTTTGTCAGGATGAGTTTTCAGGGCCATTATTCTGTACGCTTTTTTAATCTGTTCAGGGGTAGCACCTAGATCCAGGCCAAGTGTTTTGTATAAGCCATACTTTTCCTCTTGCTCCTCATTTTCAATAACCTCCAGATCGTCCAAGTCATTTTCGCAATCTATTGTATCGCTGGCATTTTTAGTAGACATCTTTGCGTTGGTGTTAGCTCTAGTATTAGCTCTAGTATTAGCTTTGGTATTATTTGTACTCTTCTTGATTGAAGTATTTGATGTAGTCATAATGAATTTTTTTTTTTTGGTCAAATAAGCAGAACACTAGTATAAACAGAAATCGTTGTATGGTAGTATTATTATACAAATGAAGGACATCAATAAAAAAAATTAAAAAAAAGAGAAAATTATACAAAGGTCGCTTTTAAAATTAAAATGAATAGACGGATATCGTTGATTGGGTATATTTATTTAAACAAAGTTGAAATGTGGCGATAAAGTACACAAAGATAGCCAATAACAGGTGGGGGTGAGGGGAGAATATAAAGTGTAAACAATAAATACAAAGGTAAAAGGTAAAAGATGAAATAAAAAGAAATAGAAAAAACAACCCAGAATAAAAGTAAAGAGAGTCCTAGTTTGAGCCATTAAGACACCTGTAGTTGGAGGCGGGAATATGCAAATCAACCTGGTCGGAACCAAAATCCAAAACCTCGAGAAAAGTAGAATCGTTTTTTCTGACAGCAGCAATGAGGCGGCGATCGTTGAACTTGACTTGCCAAATGTTGGACAAGCCAACGAGAATGTCACGAACATAAAGACCGGAGCGCAGGTCCCAAAGCTTAAGGGTAGAGTCGCCGCCGCTGACGACTTTGGCACCATCGTGCTGGAAACAGGTGATTGGGGAGGAGTGGCCTTCGAGGACAGAAATAGGGTAGCCAGATGAGGGATCCCAGACACGTAATGTGGCGTCGGCACCGGCAGAGACGAGGCGGTTGTGGTCAAGAGAAAGCAAGCCAACGAGTGTGGAGTGGCCAACAAGGGTTCGTAGGCAGGCGCCGGTATCAAGAGACCAGAGTCTGATGTCGCCATCCATGGAGCCAGAAAAGATGATGCGACGGTCAGGATCGACGACGATTGAATAGACTTTTTCGGTATGGCCAACAAGGGTTTTCAAGCAGGAGCCGGTGAGAACGTCCCAAACGCGAACAGTGTTGTCGTAGGAGCCAGACACGATTAGATTGCCAAGGGAGGAAACGGCACGGACGGATTGGGAGTGGCCATTGAGGATGTGTTTTAAGTAGGGGTTAGAATTGGGAGGAACAATTTGGGTATTTTGAGATTGAGAGTTTAGATTAGGGATAAAAGGACTGGAAGTAGTAGTAGTGGTGGTGGTGGTGGTGGTGGTGGTGGTGGTGGCTGTTGAGGACAAAAGGAACTGGGTGCGGGGGTAGTAGGAGTGGTCGGTTCGAAGGTCGGGAAGTTCCCAGACTCTCAGAGTACTGTCGCGACTTCCGGTAACAAATAGGGGGGAGGAAGGCTCGTAGATGGGGCGAATTCCGGCTCTTTTCTGGGCAAGAGTGCGGATGTCTTTGGGGATCATAAGCTGCAGACACCTGACTGTGCTTGCGTGTCCAGAAAACACGTGGGTGCATCTGCCAGATTCGGCGTCCCACACACGTACGGATCTGTCAGTTGACCCCGACACGACTGTGTTTCCTATAAGCCCAAGAGCCCAGACTCCGCCTTCGTGGCCTCGTAATTCCTGTCTGATTGCACCGTCGTTTATGCCGTATACCAGAATCATTGTGTTTTCAAAGCCTGCCACTACCTTGTCGTTGTCAAACAGCAGACACGTGACCACCTCGTTGTCCTGCCCGTGGAACTCCAGACGTGTTGCACGGCCTGTCTTCCACCGCTGTTCCAGAACATACCGCTGGTGGTACATTTGCTTGTATCCGTTGACTGCTGCCAGCCGGTCCTCATTCTCATCACCGTCCTCATCCTCACCATCACCGTCCTCATCCTCCCTAAACGCTCTTGCTCCTGCCACGCTTGGCGGCGACGGCAGACTGTTTTGCCGCCAGTAGTCTTGGTCTGTTACTCCGCCGGTAACTGCCGCCGATCCCGCCGATCCATGATCCACCGTTCTTGATTGCCTTCTGCTGCTTGCTGCTGCCAAGTAGTCTGGCCTTTCCACTGGTCTCATGCGTATGTGCCCACAGCTCGGCTGTAGATTAAACTGGTGTACTATTTCTGGTCTCACTCTGTTTTCTGCACACTCGTACCCGTCCCTTCTCAGCCGGTCCCTCCATACCCCCGCACTCTCCTTGCCCTCTATCAATCGCTGCCACCTTCTCGATACACATCCCGCTCTGCACAGACTCTTCACGTCCATAAATCGCATAATCTGGTTCGACAACTCTACTGGAAGTTCGCTGAAAAAGTCTCGCTTCAGTGCTGGAATCGCCGTGTTTGACACAAACTGCAGAACTTGCCGGTTCGACCTCCTTAGCAGGTGTGACATCATGTACAGCTGCAGTGTCGTTGGCAGTTCTGTATATATCTCTATTATTTCTGGTAGCTTGTATATTCCGCTCAACTCTTCCCTATCCATTTTTTCTTGCTTTACCTCCTCTCTTACTATTACTCTGCTTTTTGTATTTTCCATTTTCTCTTTTTTCTCGTTTATTTCCCACTCCATTCTCTCCACTTTTGCTTCGCTTCTTACTTTCCCTCCTCTTCTCCTATACCTTCCCCCTTCCCCCCTTCTGCCAATCTCCATTACACTCTCCTCGCTCTCTTTACATGACTCTTCGCTCTCTACCGACGAACTTCCTATATCCATCCTCAACCCATCCACTTCCATCACCAACTCTCTATTTCTGTTCCTTTCCTCGTCAATCTCTCCTTCCATGTCTTCTATCTCCTATATCATTCCATATTTCTCTCTTTTAATTCTATTCCTCCCCCTCTTGCCTATTTTATTACCCCCTTATTTCACTATTATACTCTACTTACACTGCTCTCTCCCGTCTCCTCTTCAAATCCCGCTATTTCTTTTCCAAACTGCGCCACAAACTTTGTTAGACCCTTTGGAATCGGCTCCTTTGCCAACGGATATTTCTCTCCATCTCCTCCAATCTCTTTCCTAACCCCGCTGATCCTCACTTTTGGGTATTCTGTTGTTGTAGTCACCGTTGTTGTCACCGTTTTCTTTGTCCCATACATTATTGATAGCTGCGTTCCCATCTTTGTTCGGTTCTTTGTCTTGCTCTTGCCCTTGCTCTTGTTCTTATTCTTGTCCCTGACCTTCGGTCCCCACCCCCCCTCCTTATCTCTTTTTACTATCTGCCCTGCTACGTCTCCACCACTACCACTCCCGTCTTTACTCTTTTCCTTCCCATCAACCTTACTCTCCTCTTTATTCTCTCCTCCTATATTCCTCAAGTCCATGTTCTTGCTTTCGTCTCCTATTTTCAACGTTGTAACTTCTCTATTCATCGGTTTCTCCCCGCTTTCCTGACCCTTCCATCTTCTGCCATCCTTTTTCCTTATATTTTATCCCATTATCAGGTTAATACCTCACTAATCATTCTACCTATTTTTATCTATTTACATTCTCTTTTATTCATTTTCACTCTCAACCACTCTATTACTTACTCTATTTCCATCTGTATATCGCTATGACCCCAAAGAAAAGTATACGCCCTCTAATTTCCGTAAGCCTAATACAGTACCCCCGTTACACAAACTTTTATAACTTAATTTAAATATATCTCCAGTTTTACCACTAACTTTTGGCTAGCGCGAATCGAGATTCTCTAATAGATTAACTATGCTTTCTATTAAATAATATCTACTATTATAATAAAACTAAGATTGTATATACACTAATCCAATAAATTATGAAGCACCTTAACATTATTTGGTTTAAAGCCAGGTTCCTCATTAGCGCCTTTATAACCTTCAATTATATTTTACATTTCCAACTCTCCACACTTATGCCCCAAATTAATTTACTTTACTTGAACTCTATTTGCCGTATTTCCTGAAAAAGTTATTTCTAATTAATAAATTGGCCAACTGAACCCAAAACATTATCTTAAATTGATTCCATATAAAAATGCAAACTTTACTATCACAATTATCTAACTCTAATTTGATTAGTTGTATCGTTTTAAAACAATCAAAACTTATGGAGATTCTCCCAACTCTAAATGTAAATAAACTTATCCAATTTATTATATTATCTACTTGACCCCTATAAAAGTCTTTTTAACTAGCTCCTAGTAACTAGTAGCAAGCTTTTCTTAAACCAATGCAACCATGACTAGTACACTGCATTTGACTCTTTAAAACCAATCTGCTAGCTTTGAATGATACAAAGCATACACGACAAATCAAACATTTTTTTAAACTGCTAAATTAAGAAGTTTCGATCACTTTTATTAAAGCTGTTGGTTAATATCATAATAATAATACACTGAGTGCACAATTGTTATTTTAACATCAGAAATGTATTATATGGTGTTATATATTGATAAGGGTGTGTTATTGTTGATTGATAGTTGGGAATGATAAAACAGAATAAAAGAAAAAAATATAGAGTTGTTCAGTCGAAGAAACGGATGAGAGGTGCATATACTTGCCTAGATTGTTGTTAGAGTGGCAAAGAGACCAACGAAAATAAAACAATTAATTGTGTGAATGAAGGGATATGGGATAGTGCAATTGATGGGGGTAATACAATCCATATTGTAACGCTGTCCAAATATAAACATCCATGGTTGGTTTAGGATGGGGAAAATAAACAGTTGTGTCGCGTGTTTGATATGTTGTTGTTTAGAAAGAGTTGGAGCAATGACATTTTGATAGTGGTATTAAAACAACAATGTCAAACTGGGCAAGTGAAGATGGGTAAAGTAAATAAATCAGATAAAGTAAATAAAGCAAATATAGCAGATAAAGTAAATAGAGTGAATAAAGCAGATAAAGCAGATAAAGTAAATAAAGCAGATAAAGCAGATAAAGTAAATAAAGCAGATAAAGCAGATAAAGCAGATAAAGCAGATAAAGCAGATAAAGTGAATAAAGCAAATAGAGAGAATAAAGTAGATAAACGCCAAGTCAACACCATCAACCAATTATGGATTGAGTGGTCTATACATCTGAATGTCTGTGCACTTCCAAAATAAAGCGAGAACAATCAAACTGATTGTGGAAGTGGAAATGGAAGTGGAATCGGTGCTAGATTTACAAGGTCAGAATTTAAATTGGGATATGGATATGCCTGATTGTTCAAGTGGGCAGCAACAATGGCTGGATAAAAGGGTGAATAGACACTAGCCAATGTATTGGGAGTGTGGGATGTGGGGGCCGTGGACTTGGAAAGTGAAATAGAGCATTCGATCAAATTACATAACAATAACAATAACAAAATGAATGATAATAACAATAACAATGAAATAAAAATGATAATGATAATAATAATTATATATAAAATAAAATAATAAAGATAACAGTTACAATTACGATGATAGTATAGTATAATATAACAAAGATAACAGTTACAATTACAATGAAAATAATATAGTCTATTAATGATAATTACAATAACGATGAAAATAATAATACGATATGGTAATGATAATAATAGTAATTTATAACAACGGCAATTATACTAATAATGGTAATGATACTGATACTGATACTAATACTGATACTGATACTGACAATAAAAACAAGACTAACAAATGGGAACGGATAATGGTATGAATAAACAGTAAATGCGAG